>OZ026615.1:107813067-108398067 GCA_964020975.1 Hermodice carunculata | reverse complement strand
GATGATGATGATGATGATGATGATGATATGTGATACATTACATTACATTCATAGACCCTTTTATACGAATACTCATGGAAAAATCGAATGAAATAAGCTATCAACTGCGTTATACTCATTTTACGATCAAGGAAATCTAGGGTATATGGTACAGAGGTGACACGGACAGTGCAGACTTCCAGATTACAATTACCTGTGTGTTTTAGGTTCTGCTTCTGCGCCCATAAAACTATACATTTGTAACTTTTTACAATTTTTCTTTTACTTAAAAATAAGAGTCCTGTACAAAATTACAAAATTAAACGTATGCAACATTCTCCATGTGATTCGGCTTTAAACTTCATGACATGATAGGATTTAAAGAAAATAATTGGTCTCACAGGACTTGAACTTATTAAAAACTGCATATAGGTCTGGTAAGCTTTTTTCTTCGACTTTGATTATAACAATATATGTAATCAGACGGGCAGGGACCTATTCCCATCTTGGGACATAACTTAGCCCCACAAAACTTCGCCATATCGAACCTAAGTATCGTTACATTGTTTATTTCATATTCGTGGTGTTTTGTGGGAAACTACTGGACCATTTGGAGTGATGCCAGGGTCAAACTTTGAGTTTTTACTAGAAACTTCAACCAGAAATATAAGCAACTGAACAATGTTAAAAAATTGCAAAGAGAGACTGCTGGTATACGCGGCATTTCCTGTAATTTGTTATCACTTAGTTCCCAAACAGACCTTCATGAGCCGGTGATCTTAATATTCCTAAATGGTTGCAGAATCATACACAACCTGCAAAAGAGGCAGCTCTTTTCTGTCATATCATTGGGATTAGTTGTATTAAACATATTACAGTTGTGGTATTTGATAAAAAACTTTAAAAGGAATCAAATTACCATAAGGTGAGAAAAAATGGGAAATTTTATATTCAAATTTAACATCAATGTACACCAGAAACTTTACAAAGGAAGCCAGTGTGTCCAACCAATGTAAAAATGTTTTATCTAAAAATGGTGATTGTGCTCCAGGTTGGAAGAATATTTGCAATTATTTGGTTGCCAAATATGATAAATTATGTAATAGTGTGCCTTATGACGCAGAAATCGTGAAATGTATCAAACAAGAAGTAAGGAATACAGCTGATGTTTCTGGTTCTGAGATATATGAGATATTGCATGCCGAGATTAAATATTTGACTGGAATTTCTTTTATCTACATTCCGAAAAATATCATTATGCCTCCTTGTTTAAAAATAACAAGTGCCTCCGTCGGTGCCCAGGTAACAAATTAAACTGATCTGAAGAGAGGTAATGTGTAAAGGGGGAAAGAACATCCATTTCCAACACGCTTCAACAAATGTCCACGTTACCCAAGGCCTAACAAAAATATGTGCGTGGCCCCGGTAACCTGACAGACCCTACTTAAAAGACCCAACCCTAAAATTAATGGAATAAAATAAGTACTTTCACGCTGTCCGTCCCTAATAAATACTGATCCACCCAGGTCTGTGCAACCAACTCAGTCAGAGACCAAAGTGGCTTAAAAAAAATTCAGTGGCCCAAATTTGACCTACACTCCCAAAGGGCCGACGGGAAAGGGGGCGGGGGGCAGGGGACGTTGCCAACCCCCTTCCTCCTACGAAAACGTTTGAATTTGAGTATGCAAAATGGGGCACTCTGGGTAGCTTCTAGTATCTAGCCTTCGCATGGTTGACGAAATCATAAACTTTTAGCCATGATTGTACTGGTTTGGCTATTTTCCCTCAGATTGTACAAAAGATGGAAATTAGCATAAATTTGTGTAAAATGATTTTTTTTTAAAAAATCGCCATGTTATCAATCAAGATAAGACGAATTTTGTATTCATACATGTAAGGCTTTGGAGAATTTTTACACATATATTACGTTTATTAATTAGGAGAAAATTAACAGAGACCTTATCCCGCAAGAAGTAAGCTGTGTATTTTCCCCACAAAAGCAAGAGGACAAATACAGATTAAATAAGATAAGATAATCACTAGGCCTAAATGTACTGAACTTGAAATGCTGATTGGTAATATTCTATGCATATATGCCAGGATGGAGCAATTATATTGCTGAAAGCACAACGAACTATGATGCATGAAATGGGAGTACCAGATGCCTAGGAAATCTTGCCTTGGCTTATTTCCATGATGGATCACAACATGAAAATAGCGGAATGCATATGATAATGAAATCATAAAAAATATTAAGTTGCTCTGCACAGGTTTGTAGCTGATATGCTTTAATTATTTATGAATGAAAAGATTGATCTATATTTTCAATAAATTAATATATGAATAAATGTAAGCACCAAAGCCGTGTTTTTTAATTCCAGGGAGCTGCTATAAATATATATATATATATATATATATATATATATATATATATATATATATATATATATATGTATATATATATGTATATATATATATATATATATATGTGTGTGTGTGTGTGTGTGTGTGTGTGTGTGTATAAACTGCAGATCCCTGATAACACTAACTACTGAAACTATAAATATATAAAGGATTAAAGTGGTCCCTCTCCAGTACTCCCATCTCGTGCATCCAGAATGATTTCACCTTATCTTGGAAAATGTTCTTGCATTCACTCTCTTTGATATACCGTAGCATGCTCTGCATGGGAATATGTTAAAGTCATGGTACAGTAGTGTCTGCAATTACCGACCCCAGTCACCACCTGGTCAAAACGACCAGATTCCTTGCCACGGAGCTTTTGCCATGTTAAATGACCTGATGCGCAAGACCACCGTGCTGTCCAATTGCAGCGGCAAATTTACATTCACTGGATCATTTTCTCAATATACTTCTTTACATAAGAAACACTTATTTCGGATAAATTCGGTAGCACTTTTAGAGAACTTTGCCTTAGACCAGCTGCAACACGCGACCGACCAGCCAAATTGCCCCAGAAACAACTACCCATTAAAAAAGGGTCGTTCAAATCAACCATAACCAAATTGTAAGACAAAGTTAACAGGAAAGCTGGCCAACGTGTGCCGTTACTTTGCGGTAAAGTCAACTCAAACACATCATTAAATTTCAACTTGTCTGGATGGTCAACTTGGGCCGGGAAAAAAAGCATAGCTGCAAGGATGCGTGCGGTATCGGTAGTTACTATCGCTACGTTTCAGGTGTCCATTCTCTAAGTTACCAGAGCAAACGGTCGTTAACGTATTTTCAAAAGATGAGATAAGATCGTAACTTTTATCTGCCCGCTCGCTCGTGTCTGAAGCAGTTATCATCGTTAGTTACAAGTCCAAATGCAACACGAAGGGACGCATGTACAGGTCTTGGACCAGTAACCTCTCAAGGTCAGGTCAACTGATCCATAACTTTTGATCGAGTACTGAATACTGTGCCTGTGTGTACTGGATATTAATATCACAGGAGTTGAGCATCCCAAATTAAGTCCCATCACAATTTTGGATATGAAAATACTTATTAACTGTGAGTTTATGAAAGGCATTGCTGCACCAGAAATATTTTAAATCATTTGATAACTTTATGTATTTTTGGAGACAAATTTGGCGCGGGACAGTCAATCATGGAGGTAAGGTACATAAACGCACGTGTAAAAAAAAATCTAATCACATGACCCCCTATTTTTTTGGTTTCAAATTGTTGCTATCGGAATAAACTTGAAATAGAATGCAAAGAAAGTTGTGATTTTACGTTTGAAATTGGAGAAATAAGCCAGCAAATGTCACTGTTTTAACATGTAAATGCATTAGGCCTAGGTTACTGGTCCAAGACCTATACTCCAATATACAGCCCTGTGAGCCTGCATGTTTTTCTGTACATACACCCAAACCAAATGTCATTTTTCACCATTTATTCACATTTGCTAGGTACACCAGTGGTGTGAAGAAGAATTGGCATATTTGTTGGCCACTTCAAAGCCAAATACAATTGGGTGTAAAATATGGCAGGGTGGACCTGACCCAGCCACATCCCCATATGGAAGAAAACGTATTAAGTACCCAGGCATGCCTTCAAGAATGGAATATGTTCATAGGATTGCTTTCAAATTACAGCACAAGACTTTTGAAATTACATCAACTTTAGAAGTTAGTCATTTGTGCCATAATGCTCGATGTATTGAGCCCAGTCACCTTGTGCTGGAAAGTCATGACACCAATCAGTCCAGGCTTAGTTGCAGAGTTCAAAAACACTGCACAGGGGCACACACACCCCATTGTATTTTTTAACTCTGGTAAGTGTACATATTACACCAACAGTTATTTTTTTCTCACTCTTTCTCTTTTTTTTTTTTTTTTTTTTTTTTTTTTTGCTTTGTTTGCTTGCTGCCCAATTGTTCATTTCCATTTAATGACTGTTGAGCGTGTACAATAATTGTGGTCAGATATATGTCCAAGTCCAATATTTGGTTCATCCCTGTCGGCCATACCTTTACTATAACATTGTTTTTTATCCTTTTTCTTTAATGCATGCTGCTTAAATTTTTTATTTCGCGTACCAGCCCTTTTGGATTTGAACTTTGCCGTCTTTTGTCGGTTTTGTTCACGCAACAATTGTTCATCTTGTTTTTGCAGTTGTTTAACCACACTAGAATTGGGGGTCAGTGGGGCATCAAAAGCTTTGCTCAGGGCTAATAAAGATTTCCCAGGCTTATTGTTGACAGAATGTATAGCAGCGTGAACTCGGCCAGGCATGTTACGCCTGTATGTCACATTTTTAGGCACTGCTTTACTGACCGCCCTGTTTGTGGCTTCAACCTTGTTGGATGTCCTGTTCATGTAAGTTTTATCAACTGCCTTGTGGCCAAGGCGCATGTTTATAATGTCCCGCAACAGTGTAATATCCTCATCTGTGGGGTTTATAACTGGACCAGCTTCTTTTTCAGGCAGGAATGGTCTTGTCCATGTGCACTTTGCAGTGCCAGCACAAACAAATGAATGTTTTTTGCAAAGTTTATGGTATCCCTGGTAGCATTCAATAATTGCATCTGCAACAAAGCTTAATTTTTTCTTCATTACAGGAATATCATCCCCATAATTTTCAAATGCTGCATTGTACTCAGCCTGGCAGCGATTTCCAATGTCATCAGATAGTCTGTTTTGTACAGCACCACTGGTCCCCAACAGTTGCTTAGAAAATTTGGCATTGCGTATTGCATTTTCTAAAGTCCTGTTTAAATGCCTTGTGCATCTCTGTACTTTTATTTTAGTTTCACCTTGTTGTATGTTCACTACATTAGCATTGGCATTGGAGTCCCCATCTAATGTAATGTGTCCAACAGTATGGCCACCATCATTTAACTGTTGTATACACTCAGTCACATACAGGCCTTCATTGCCAATAGTGGCACCTGGTGGCAAGTTTGCAGAACAGTTGACATCATGTTTTGCTGGTCCATGCTTGCAGGTACACAGTTTATTGTATGTTCCAACAGCCACAATTTTTTTCTGGCCAGTTTCATTCTCTGAAACCACATACGTTGCTTGTGATGCTGCTTGATAGGGAGTGCGCCCCCTCGCAGACTGTAGGCGATTGTTGTAGGTACAGTCTCCTTCAATGTTGATGGGGCTGGCAGGGTCCAGTCCTTTCTTAACATTTAAATCTTTCAGTTCCTCCATAGTTTTTTTCATATCTTTCATGTTTTCTTTCACAATTTTTTTATTTACTTTATTTGCTTGATATTGTAGTCCAGCTTTTGAGGGTGGGATACAATTGACAGCAAGGAGCAGATCTCTGAAACCACTTCCAGATATTGAGTTCCTTGAAAGCGCTATCTGTAGACTTACGTTAGGTGCAGCTGGTCGCCGTCCGCATTGCCCTGGTTTGGTAGGGATCTCTTCATATAAGGTATGTAAACCGGTATTGTATGAGCACATTTGGCACTGCAGTGCCATGCGCCAGCATATTCCGCGTTTCTCACATGAGTGCCATTGTAATGTACCTGTACATGGTGTGGCAATACCGGCATTTGGTACAGAGTGACCGGCATGTGCGGACTCTGCAGTGCAAGTCTGTACATATAGTGCATGATCTCGTATTGCCCGGTTCCATAAATCTGCAGTCTTCTGTAGGTGCAGGAAAGCATATGTGTAGATGTCCGGATTTTCTACATCACCACCTTCATTGTATTCGTCATAAAAGTCATGGAAAGTGGAACGACCAGGCCGTAGAACTTTGCAGCCCAACAGTGGCTCGCCCTTGTGATTTCTCATTACAAGTTTTCCATCTAATGTCTCATTGACACAGGCATCATATAATTCAGCATCCAGTCTGGAAATGGTTTGGGCAGCAGCAGAAGCATTATTATTTTGTGACTGCCATTGTGGAGTATGTGTGTTTCCATGTTTAAAGCCAGATTTCATGAGTCTCTTTTTGCCCCTCATGGTAACACATACAGCAGCACTGATTTTACCTCAAATTTGGCAAAACGCAACTTATGTCAGACCTGAACAAGTTCAGAATGGACAGATTAGCTGTTACTGACAAATTTATTTGATTGTTCAATTGGAATACTGCACCAGACTGGTGGGAGGGCCCACAACTCAGTTAATTCCAATACACTTGTGATGCTGCCTGCACTGGGGGATGTGAGAGATCAAAGTATACTCTGTATATCACATCCTGTATATTTCAGCCAGCCAGATTGTGGGTTCCAGCTGTTAGGATACCCTGGGAAATGACTGGTTTGAACTTTATTATAGTGGATAAACTGCTTACTTTTCTCTGGCAGTCAAATTTTATTTGGTTTCTACCTTTTCCCCCTTAGTTATCATTAGAAAGTACACAAAATTCAGTTCTGACCACTCTCCACAGGGGGTCATTGCAGGTACCACCCAGCCAGGTGTGTTTTTTATGACAAAAAATATTTGCCAATACCAGTAAATAACTACCATTGCCTTCCAGTTTGTATTAAATACATACTTTTGTAGTATTTCATATGACATGTTGATGTCAACACAATGTGCCAATCTGCACTGTGTATTGGAATTGGGAAGGTAGTACACACAAATGCAAGAGCTCTTGTTTCATACAATAAAACAACTTTAACACCCAACCATTTCAGTTTTGTTCAAGCAACAGATTGTACTTTATGATGACAAAAAATAAAGCTTGTACATGCAAATCACTGTATATATAGGTCTTGGACCAGTAACCTCTCAAGGTCAGGTCAACTGATCCATAACTTTTGATCGAGTACTGAATACTGTGCCTGTGTGTACTGGATATTAATATCACAGGAGTTGAGCATCCCAAATTAAGTCCCATCACAATTTTGGATATGAAAATACTTATTAACTGTGAGTTTATGAAAGGCATTGCTGCACAAGAAATATTTTAAATCATTTGATAACTTTATGTATTTTTGGAGACAAATTTGGCGCGGGACAGTCAATCATGGAGGTAAGGTACATAAACGCACGTGTAAAAAAAAATCAAATCACATGACCCCCTATTTTTTTGGTTTCAAATTGTTGCTATCGGAATAAACTTGAAATAGAATGCAAAGAAAGTTGTGATTTTACGTTTGAAATTGGAGAAATAAGCCAGCAAATGTCACTGTTTTAACATGTAAATGCATTAGGCCTAGGTTACTGGTCCAAGACCTATACTCCAATATACAGCCCTGTGAGCCTGCATGTTTTTCTGTACATACACCCAAACCAAATGTCATTTTTCACCATTTATTCACATTTGCTAGGTACACCAGTGGTGTGAAGAAGAATTGGCATATTTGTTGGCCACTTCAAAGCCAAATACAATTGGGTGTAAAATATGGCAGGGTGGACCTGACCCAGCCACATCCCCATATGGAAGAAAACGTATTAAGTACCCAGGCATGCCTTCAAGAATGGAATATGTTCATAGGATTGCTTTCAAATTACAGCACAAGACTTTTGAAATTACATCAACTTTAGAAGTTAGTCATTTGTGCCATAATGCTCGATGTATTGAGCCCAGTCACCTTGTGCTGGAAAGTCATGACACCAATCAGTCCAGGCTTAGTTGCAGAGTTCAAAAACACTGCACAGGGGCACACACACCCCATTGTATTTTTTAACTCTGGTAAGTGTACATATTACACCAACAGTTATTTTTTTCTCACTCTTTCTCTTTTTTTTTTTTTTTTTTTTTTTTTTTTTTTTTTGCTTTGTTTGCTTGCTGCCCAATTGTTCATTTCCATTTAATGACTGTTGAGCGTGTACAATAATTGTGGTCAGATATATGTCCAAGTCCAATATTTGGTTCATCCCTGTCGGCCATACCTTTACTATAACATTGTTTTTTATCCTTTTTCTTTAATGCATGCTGCTTAAATTTTTTATTTCGCGTACCAGCCCTTTTGGATTTGAACTTTGCCGTCTTTTGTCGGTTTTGTTCACGCAACAATTGTTCATCTTGTTTTTGCAGTTGTTTAACCACACTAGAATTGGGGGTCAGTGGGGCATCAAAAGCTTTGCTCAGGGCTAATAAAGATTTCCCAGGCTTATTGTTGACAGAATGTATAGCAGCGTGAACTCGGCCAGGCATGTTACGCCTGTATGTCACATTTTTAGGCACTGCTTTACTGACCGCCCTGTTTGTGGCTTCAACCTTGTTGGATGTCCTGTTCATGTAAGTTTTATCAACTGCCTTGTGGCCAAGGCGCATGTTTATAATGTCCCGCAACAGTGTAATATCCTCATCTGTGGGGTTTATAACTGGACCAGCTTCTTTTTCAGGCAGGAATGGTCTTGTCCATGTGCACTTTGCAGTGCCAGCACAAACAAATGAATGTTTTTTGCAAAGTTTATGGTATCCCTGGTAGCATTCAATAATTGCATCTGCAACAAAGCTTAATTTTTTCTTCATTACAGGAATATCATCCCCATAATTTTCAAATGCTGCATTGTACTCAGCCTGGCAGCGATTTCCAATGTCATCAGATAGTCTGTTTTGTACAGCACCACTGGTCCCCAACAGTTGCTTAGAAAATTTGGCATTGCGTATTGCATTTTCTAAAGTCCTGTTTAAATGCCTTGTGCATCTCTGTACTTTTATTTTAGTTTCACCTTGTTGTATGTTCACTACATTAGCATTGGCATTGGAGTCCCCATCTAATGTAATGTGTCCAACAGTATGGCCACCATCATTTAACTGTTGTATACACTCAGTCACATACAGGCCTTCATTGCCAATAGTGGCACCTGGTGGCAAGTTTGCAGAACAGTTGACATCATGTTTTGCTGGTCCATGCTTGCAGGTACACAGTTTATTGTATGTTCCAACAGCCACAATTTTTTTCTGGCCAGTTTCATTCTCTGAAACCACATACGTTGCTTGTGATGCTGCTTGATAGGGAGTGCGCCCCCTCGCAGACTGTAGGCGATTGTTGTAGGTACAGTCTCCTTCAATGTTGATGGGGCTGGCAGGGTCCAGTCCTTTCTTAACATTTAAATCTTTCAGTTCCTCCATAGTTTTTTTCATATCTTTCATGTTTTCTTTCACAATTTTTTTATTTACTTTATTTGCTTGATATTGTAGTCCAGCTTTTGAGGGTGGGATACAATTGACAGCAAGGAGCAGATCTCTGAAACCACTTCCAGATATTGAGTTCCTTGAAAGCGCTATCTGTAGACTTACGTTAGGTGCAGCTGGTCGCCGTCCGCATTGCCCTGGTTTGGTAGGGATCTCTTCATATAAGGTATGTAAACCGGTATTGTATGAGCACATTTGGCACTGCAGTGCCATGCGCCAGCATATTCCGCGTTTCTCACATGAGTGCCATTGTAATGTACCTGTACATGGTGTGGCAATACCGGCATTTGGTACAGAGTGACCGGCATGTGCGGACTCTGCAGTGCAAGTCTGTACATGTAGTGCATGATCTCGTATTGCCCGGTTCCATAAATCTGCAGTCTTCTGTAGGTGCAGGAAAGCATATGTGTAGATGTCCGGATTTTCTACATCACCACCTTCATTGTATTCGTCATAAAAGTCATGGAAAGTGGAACGACCAGGCCGTAGAACTTTGCAGCCCAACAGTGGCTCGCCCTTGTGATTTCTCATTACAAGTTTTCCATCTAATGTCTCATTGACACAGGCATCATATAATTCAGCATCCAGTCTGGAAATGGTTTGGGCAGCAGCAGAAGCATTATTATTTTGTGACTGCCATTGTGGAGTATGTGTGTTTCCATGTTTAAAGCCAGATTTCATGAGTCTCTTTTTGCCCCTCATGGTAACACATACAGCAGCACTGATTTTACCTCAAATTTGGCAAAACGCAACTTATGTCAGACCTGAACAAGTTCAGAATGGACAGATTAGCTGTTACTGACAAATTTATTTGATTGTTCAATTGGAATACTGCACCAGACTGGTGGGAGGGCCCACAACTCAGTTAATTCCAATACACTTGTGATGCTGCCTGCACTGGGGGATGTGAGAGATCAAAGTATACTCTGTATATCACATCCTGTATATTTCAGCCAGCCAGATTGTGGGTTCCAGCTGTTAGGATACCCTGGGAAATGACTGGTTTGAACTTTATTATAGTGGATAAACTGCTTACTTTTCTCTGGCAGTCAAATTTTATTTGGTTTCTACCTTTTCCCCCTTAGTTATCATTAGAAAGTACACAAAATTCAGTTCTGACCACTCTCCACAGGGGGTCATTGCAGGTACCACCCAGCCAGGTGTGTTTTTTATGACAAAAAATATTTGCCAATACCAGTAAATAACTACCATTGCCTTCCAGTTTGTATTAAATACATACTTTTGTAGTATTTCATATGACATGTTGATGTCAACACAATGTGCCAATCTGCACTGTGTATTGGAATTGGGAAGGTAGTACACACAAATGCAAGAGCTCTTGTTTCATACAATAAAACAACTTTAACACCCAACCATTTCAGTTTTGTTCAAGCAACAGATTGTACTTTATGATGACAAAAAATAAAGCTTGTACATGCAAATCACTGTATATATAGGTCTTGGACCAGTAACCTCTCAAGGTCAGGTCAACTGATCCATAACTTTTGATCGAGTACTGAATACTGTGCCTGTGTGTACTGGATATTAATATCACAGGAGTTGAGCATCCCAAATTAAGTCCCATCACAATTTTGGATATGAAAATACTTATTAACTGTGAGTTTATGAAAGGCATTGCTGCACAAGAAATATTTTAAATCATTTGATAACTTTATGTATTTTTGGAGACAAATTTGGCGCGGGACAGTCAATCATGGAGGTAAGGTACATAAACGCACGTGTAAAAAAAAATCTAATCACATGACCCCCTATTTTTTTGGTTTCAAATTGTTGCTATCGGAATAAACTTGAAATAGAATGCAAAGAAAGTTGTGATTTTACGTTTGAAATTGGAGAAATAAGCCAGCAAATGTCACTGTTTTAACATGTAAATGCATTAGGCCTAGGTTACTGGTCCAAGACCTATAGCAAACAAACTGAGCGCCATTTTAAACATGGCACAATGCATTGTGGGAAAGGAAAATCGCAGTGTGGCCACGTGTTTTCATCAGGGTTCCACGTGTCCCTTCTCAGAGTTACCAGGGCAAACGGTCGTCAAAGTACTCTTGAAACACGACTTACTATCTTAACCTTAATCTGCCCGCTCGGTTGTGTCTGAAGAAGCAGTCATCATCATTAGTTACAAATCCAAATGCGCAGGGCACGCTCAAGCGCCATTTTGAATATTGTGCAATTAACGCATTTTATTACTGCAAAATTTCACACATGGCTGTAATGGCTGCTTGTTTCATTCAACAATATAAATCAAGCAAGTGGAAAGTTTGGCGACCGTAGAAAGTCATATTGGCATATTGGCATTGGGCCTTGATCAAAATGGCTTTTACGAGGTCCATCATGTTTCTGTGAAGTACATATTACTCAAATCGTTATTTCACAGTTATACACGGGAACGGCATTGTAAAAATCGAATTAGAAAATAAAGGTATATACATGTATATGCCACCTTGTATCAGGCTATTCAATATACCAGCAGTTAATATGGCGTTACATTTCCTGGTCAGCAGACCTAAATGCATTCACCTCATTGGCTGATCAATAACCACTGATATAATATATATATATATATATATATATATATATAACACTTACCGGTTTTTGTAACGTTAAACGGCGTGAAGGTATTGTATCTTGTAGGGGCAATTGTATCATTTAGCAGGTATTGAAATGGACGCTGTTAGGCCTACTTGTAAGAGTAAGCGGCATTGTAACACTTAGCGGTTTTACACGACGGAAATGGACATTTGTCGCCTTGACGCCAGTGAGGATTGCAAGCTGGTAACAGTCAGCAACGATATATATGCAAATAAACATGTATATTTATTTCCAAATGTTTCAAGGAGGCCTTGTTAAGTGTACTGGTACACGTGGTAGGTTTTTACGTTGGTGGAGTAACACGCAAACGGATCCAATCGCATGAGCTCTCCTGGTTTTTTCTTCTGCAGCCAAGATCAGTGCCGATGACGCACATATGACAGCTACGTTGAAAAATCTGCGATGATATGGCAGCAGTCAACTCCGCCCTCTGTCTTAATTTATATATATATATATATATATGTTAATATTCACCCATTAATGTCACAGTTTGGAATAGAGCTTAAATGTGTAGATTACAAGTACGTAAGAAAAGAAAAAAAAACACGTTTCAATCGTTTGTTTTTAAAGAACTTTTTGAGCGTTGCATTTTGAATATTTTTAATTCCACCCCAACCCCCATCCCCACCCACCCCCACCCAGAAAAGAGATTCAGATTATTTTTTTTCAGATTCAGATTGCCTTTATTCAACCAATAAAATTCATATTACGAAATATAAATACATGATACACGAGGTCAGGGAGACCCACGTTATGACTAAAAGATGTCGCTCACACATGAGCCACCCTAAGGTAAGAATGTATAGTTTAATATACATGTAACAAGATTTGATAACAATGACTTTTGTGTAAAAATATAGGTATTGTATTTGTGTCTTTTTGCCCAGAACCACTTCCTAGTAGTCATATCCTATTCCGCAGTTCGAACTCTTTACTCTCCATAAGCTAACCTGTCCCTGTCTAACCTGTATATATATGGAATTACTATTGTCTATATTGCACACGTTCCTCTGTAAAATTTTGACATAGGCTGTATCAGCCCAAATAAATTAAAGGGTCTTCAGCGGGTAACTACTCAACATGTTTCGGAGCCTTTTACCCGTACACGTCTCTCTGAGTAGCGGCTCCTTGCCTAAGCTAAATATTCAGCAAAGACAACCCACATCATAATGAATAAATATGAACGTGGCAATGGATGAATTAGCTAAATATGTGAAGTTTTGCTTGTAAATGCAGAGCTTCATATCAAAGAAGAATACCTGTCAAACAAACCATAATTACCAAATTTTCATAGTACAGGTTCAGATAAGAACAATTTGACTTACCCCTGAACCAAAATGTACCCTTTCTATGGCAGGCTGAACATCTGAGAAAGTAAAAGAGAAAAAATGGAGAAAAAAGCTTGTGTGTCGATTCCATTGAAGTCAGTAATTACATACATATGTGGCTGTATTAAAGGATGTGGCACATACTATGAGATAAATTTGCAATGATTAATTATTTCTCTGACACACAAAACAGTTTAATCCTGAGCATACAGATTGATAGCTCCTTAAAAATTCCTTTTTAACATAGATACCAAAACCCTGTAAGCTGTGAGTGTGAAATTTATCCGTGATATTTTTGCAGTACTATTTACTACCACAGGGATGTCATATTTCAAGCTTTGTTTAGCTAGAGTAGTATTGACTCTATTTAAAAATAATTTACCACTCCCTCTTGCACTTGGCTGTGGGCGTCTTGCCTTGATTTAAAGGGAAGTGATAAAAGTTTGCTTGGAAGGTTTTTATTTGTGAATTTATGATAAAATGTTAGCTTCATTTGAGTAAAGATCTCATTTATTTTCAATAATTTTAACTCTTTAAACAGTGGATCGGTGTGGGCATTATATTTACTACATGTTATCCATCTTAGAGCTTTCTTTTGCAATTTTCTATTCTATTCAGTTTGAACCCCCAGTTTAAAATTCCAAAGTTAATGTGTAACAGTATTTTCGAATTGTAAATCATGAGCTTTGTATGAGTGGGCAAAAATATTTAAGTCTGTTCAAAATTCCAACTGCCTGGGAAATTTTGTTTCAGATTTTGGTTAGATGATCAGTCCAATTAATATGATGGTCTTGAGTTAGACCTAAGAAGTTAAAACTGTTAACTGCTTCAATACAAATGCCATCCACGAAAACATCAGGTAAGTCTATTTTCTTTCGAATATGGCCGAATACCATAAATTTTGAGTTATTAATATTTAGAGACAGTTCATTTACTTTCAGCCAGTCATTTATATTTCTCAATTGCGAGTAAGGAAACAAAATGAGAAAAAAAAATGTACGATTGATTTCCAATGTATCCAATTATTATAAAATGTGATATAAATTCAAATAGATAACGGTTACTAGCGTCCCAATGTAAACAGGATTCGTGTTTAAACTTCAAAAATGTTTTCAACATAGAACTAGGCCTACATGTATTTATAGTTGCTATAAATGACCGATTTCCACTTTAAAACTTACATGGGTATAGTTTCTACAACTTCTTTCAGGAAATGTGAAATAAAACTTTGAACTCATGATATGGGGTTATATCTGTTTTATTTAATATTTCGTCACCGAAAAATATTATAGGCAAGTGGGCTACCTGTGTACAAAATGTCAAACTAACCGTGTTCTTTGATTATATTTCCTTCGCTGTATTGTCTTGTGTGGCTGTTTTGAAAGTGAAATTTAGCTTTTTTTAAATATTGATATAAAAAAATCAAATGGCCAGATTATTAATTTTGTCACTGCAAAGCCCGCAACTATTGCAAATTCTGCCTTGATGAACTTTAGTGAAAACTTGCTTGTAAAACTGATCCAAACTGAACCTCTTTTAACTCGCCATTTCGCCGTCGGGACGCATCTATATAGTCTTTTTTCATTGGCGGTTCCTTGCTTGTAATCGAAGTTTCGAAAATTTTCTGAGTGATTGGCACTTTTTATTCTCAAGTGTTGGCGTTATGAAGCAGGAGATGACAATTGAGCTAATATATGTTAAATGCCAATGTGCGTTGTGCTGGCCTCTAAAGATTATACATGTCTTAGGGTATTTGGAACCTACATCGCGAATACCAGTAACAAACATGATATACCCTATCGTTTTTAGCACCAATAAGATGAGGAAATTGTATAAAGTTAGTTCAAACTGATATCCCAACAAGAAATAACCTTTCGCATAAATTTATGTGTCAGCAGAACAATGTGCAGCAGTGCAGATGACGTCGACGTCAAGGTTTGGTCCGACCCACCGTTGATTCCTTTTCCGCTCTGATCAACGTTAGTATGAACTTGCATGCGAGAGCTATACGAATTTAAAGCAATTCTCTCTATTCATGGCAATTCGTCATTACGTTGTCAGGAAGTATCCGTACCGAGTTCTTTCGTTTGTGGCTAAAAAGTAGCCATAAGATTAAAAGTTCCGCTTTTGTTCAGTTAGGCCCAAAATGCGTGTGACGTGTTATAGGCATATGTGTACCTGATATCAGCATTGCAATGTGAATTAGTTTTAAATGATGGTAAGAATGCATGTTCTGACATTTTTCTTCTTTTTAAAATTTTTTTCTTTATTGTTTTTTTTTTTTTTTTTTTTTTAATTTGTTTGTTTGCTGTTGTTGTTGTTATTGTGCCTGAGCAGCTTGTAGTTTTAGACACAATGTCACAAGGGACCAAAGCTTAACATCAGGAGAAGCATTTTTACCCCTGTTCTCATGTTGCTTTATGTCCAGCGGTATTGTCTATTGATCAGCACAATTTAAGACTGCGTTTGACAAGAAGGGGGCGGAGAGAGAATAAGTGGACGAAATTAGTTATTTTCAATCAATATATCAAAACTGTGAGTTTGTTATAGCTTTGGGTATCGGCTTACCCCTTGTTGTTAATGTGCCTTGCACGTCGACCTGTAGTGACTGCTACTGACCTTCACAGAAATATGTCTATGGGCGAAACATACTGTAAAAATGAACTGCAATACTGAATATGGAATGTGCTTTTCAGTCAGTAGAACCACCATGGATAACATGAATTCCCCAATGCTTTGAAGCCAAGTCCTTCATCTAAATGCATTAATTTTACTCTATTATATTGTTGCATAAGCTTTACTTGCGTCCTTATCTGCAAATAATGAAGAAAAGCAAATTTTCAATTCATTCCAGTGGCCAAGTACGCGCCTAATGTCAGACAACCACGCATCATTATGTTGGATTCCGTCCGAAGAGCTACATTCCCACGTCTTCATTAAACGAGAGCCAGACGACGTAACATAAAGCGGAAATTCCTGTCCCAGAAAGGTTAGGCATACATATGTATCATGGGACTATTCACCGGATTGCATCAACTCGTATCCAATACAACCGAATTGCAACGAATTGACAGATTACATAAATTTTACAACGAAATGAAAGATATACATCAACGACAAAACCATTCCCAAACAAAGATTGGAAAATATTTCCAAGTTACTTTTAATTATGGCGTGCTCTTTCATTCCAGATTCATGCCACATACCCCCAGTAAACGCAATTCATGAAATGCACTATTCTTCAAATACAAATATCATGTTGATTAAACCGAGAGAGAGAGAGAGAGAGAGAGAGAGAGAGAGAGAGAGAGAGAGAGAGAGAGAGAGAGTGGAAGCGATGCAAAAATTTTAAAACTGCATCTGTTCACGTCAGTATTTTTTTTTTAAAGGCAGCCAAATTTTTTCCTCCGTCGGCACAACCGCGAGAAAGGCCCACACGGTCGGTCATTCGCGTTGGCAATGATTACACCTGCAGAATAAAGGTGCTGTGTCTCTCAGGGCGTTCCATTCGAAACTGATCATCCGTCTTCGTAGAATAATTCCATAGAGAGGGGCAATGAAAACCAGAGGCGCTCGTGACGTTCAGCCAGTCAAGCTTTCGTGCTAATATGCGAACGGGGGAGTGGGTAAAGAGGGTGGACCTGGAACATCTATGCGTTCAATGACCCACATAGCGCCATATCTGCGATAAAATATTGTGTATTCATCTGTGCAGTCACTTAATGGGTGCTAATAAGATGGTGGCGGAAAGGCCTAAACCATAGCGTCGATACCATGGAGCTCCCACATAGAAAGGTTTGAAACGAAGCTCACATCTGGACCACCGTCCCGCTTCATGTTTGGCATTATTTCTCCGTTTCTGTACACACCAACACGCTGTAACTCACCAGTTTATTCCACATCTTTTTTCTACAGGTATGTCACACAGATAATCCATTGAAATCCACATATATCCACAGCAGCACATTGAAAAGTCTGTCCCTTTGGGTAGTTGGTTGGCTTCTCTTTTGGGGCTTGGCGCAAACGCGCTGACTCGCGACAGAGATTCACTGTTCCATATGAAAAAACTATAATAAGGCAGAAGCAGTGGGGACTGCCAATGACCACACAACTCACTCCGTTGATGGCAAGATCTTAAATCACACTTTATTTCCGAGGTACACAATTCTTATTGATCTGGGAAGCTCAGATACATAAAATCAATAATAACTGTAAAATTTGTAGCCGGCAGGTGCAGCGAGTTGGCCGCAGTTCCATAAAACTCTTAGAAAGTTACCGCAGTTCCATAAAACTCTTAGAGGATTAAATATCCCAAACACTTACAGCATACAAGATTCTGGTTCCCTGTAATTATTTTCTACTTCAACAATGTTCTGAAAGATGACTGTCCAAATACACCAGAATAACCTTGTTTGTTCCCTACCTAGAGTGGTCATTGCTGGTCGCTTTATGACCCATCAGAGTAGATATTGATATTTCCTTGAGTAGATGTACAACAACAATTAGATTAGGTTGATTACCAGCTACCAGATAGTAGTTTGCTCACCTTTCGACAATTAATCTATTGCGCAATGCCCATCTGTACCAGTTGGTCAGGTAGAACATACCTTGTTGGGGATCCCGTAGGAACTCTCTGAGATTAACCCATTAGCGACCATTTAGAAATGGATTGATTAAAATTTCAAAGTAAGGAATAAATATCACCCCGTTTCTCTTTTGCAGAAAAGAGAAAGTAGCTGTAAGAATTTTGCATAATTATGTTGGAATTTTTATGATGCCGAAGCACACACTTTACATACGATCCCCCTTTTATTAGTCTTGATAATTCATTCAAGACTCACATAAAGCAATTCTAACATAATCGTGCTTCCCACAGGCTCTACAGCATGAGCTCATAACAGATGTGAGCCCTAATTGCTATACCACAATCTGACAAAATCATATACCATTAGCTCGCCAGTATATTTTGAAATAGAATATACAAACTATTCATCTAGACTGCATACCTTAAGCCATTAATGGGGTCAGAGGTTCCAGAACTTGACCCACCGTTGGGTCAGATCATTCAGCATCTGACCTTACATTCAGGATAATTTTAAGGATAAATCAGGTAGAATCAGCTGCAAGAATATGTGTATCGTTTACATAGAAAGGTGCCAAGAGGATGAGTTTTTTATCGGCACAGCTGTTATGCTAGTTAGTTACACTACAACTGAGATCAATCGATTATGTCCTTAATGCTATTAATTTGTTTACATTATTAACTCATGTGACACCATTGAACATTGCAAAGGACTGATCACAGCCACTGTAGCACCCCCACAAAGGTGATATTAGCAGACCATGGCACCAGTTCATTCTGGACGTTTCGCCATCTAGACAGTCTACACCGCCCACATTGGAGATGTCAGTAATGACCATGACCTGTTGCATTGAAACGGTTAGTTGTGCATTGATATTTGAAAACAATAGTGCCTAATAAGCACAGTCTATACTTCGCTATGGTGCTAAATTCAACTCGCTTTTGTTACACTTCTCTTGAAACTACCTATCATCCTACAGTTAGCTGCCAATTTGGGGGGGCCGAACCCACTGTCTGGGATTTATAGGGGGTCCCACAAACCCAAACGGGCACAGGATAACTGTGAGGCACATGGAAGCCAGAAGGTTTGGATCTCAAGCACTTCATAACTTCTATAATTAGGCTAACTACTTCCATGCAAATGAATAACCATGGCCATATAAATACAATAGTAGTACATTTGTGAACATACCGTGGCATATATAGATATATATGCATATAATTAAACCGACTAAAGTAAAATGGATGCACACTTATGTGTTCATTTCACCTCAGAAGCCACGTCATAAACCAACCCACCTCAATGTCTCATACACCTTGGCATAAATAAAACCGTCAATAGTAAAATTGAGTAAGCTGAATGTGGCACAGATTATGGTCTGGGACCTTTACTGTGAAACATTTATGCCATGAGAAAATAACTAGAAATACACACATTTTGGCTACAAGTATCGTCATACACGGCAACGTCTAATATTTGACAACATGATGCTCCGATTAAATAAATATACACGTTTCGACCACAAATATAGTCGTGCGTGGTAACATAACATGAGCACAGCATAGCCAGTAAACCTTTGTTCCTGGCACAAAACAAATGGGCACTATGCATTGTCATAGTGCATTGTCATAACACTAACAATATCAGCCATAGCATGAAAGTGTCCTCTTTTCACAGGCCAACAAAAGGAAAGGCATATTTGGTGCCCAGAAAATACCAGTCTAATTACCATTAATCTATCAACATAGCTTGAACCCGGATTCGAGGTGCAAATGCCAATACATACCCCCCAAGGAAGCAGGCCGCGAACCTGGCTGCCACTCACAAAGGTGTAGTCCCCAGCTCCATGTGGTGACTAACCAAGATGAGGGTGGGCAAGCATTAGGGATACCCCCGCTCCAGGGCTCAGTCTGTTTCTGCAGGCTGTGAGTGGTTAGAGGGGCAAGATGGTGAAGGGCCAGCCGAACTTGTACTTTGCTCCTTCCGTGTTGCATTAAGAACGGCTGCTAAGGATGGGTAAACATTAGTAGGGCACTGCAGAGATGTAGGATTCATTAGGGTAGGTGGGGAGGAGTGGTCCTTTAACATCAGAGCCCGTTCTGGTGTGGCTTTCGGCTTTAATTGGAGCCAGTTGATGAAGTATTCTCGTTTGTGCCAAACAAGGCATCCCAATATGGTTACCAATACCCCTATGGCAACTAAAACAAAATAGAAGGCCAAAGGATAGCCGACTACCATGATGGGTCCATGCAAAAGGAGGATGGGGCATGGGCAAGGGGGTTAGGTCGGTGAGTAGGAGTGGGGTTTGGTGGTCAAAGTGGGGCTGCTTTAGTAGTGACAAAGCCTGTTCTTCAGAAATGATAGTAGTGATATTCAAGATGTTAGTAGCTAGCACACGTAATGCCTTCACCGACACATGGCCAATGCGTTCTATGAGGCCTGTCAGAGTGACACCTTTTCCCATAACTATGCACCCCGAAGGCACTGTAATCAGGTAGGTACCTGCATCTACCCTTTGTCAATTACTGGGCTTCCCTTTGCAATGCGTTTCAAAGGTTTCACCCCAGGTCACAACAATATATTCTCCATAACTGATTTCGGTCACTATGGTCAAGTTTGATTGTCGAGTCAAGATAACCTGGCAGTTGCGACTCCACTTCACATTTCCGGCTATTAGAGTGCGAGGACAACTCCACCGGTGAGTGTCAAATAATGGCCCCGAACGGCACACCATGGGTTTCCACCCCATGCAGCCAATTGGATGGAAAATGTCCCCATTCGTGGTGCTGATCCCTACATCCTTCTGTTCCACCCTTATTTGGATAGAATAGCCCGGTTTCTCATAGGGTACGGGCCATGAGGCTAAACTGTATTGATTATAATTTCGACCATCGACCAATGGTAGCTTTACCCGGTAAATTAATGTTTCCTTTCCCCACACTGGATACACGGGTGAATGCTCATAATACCATTGTATAGGGTTGATCGGATAAGCGCTGGGAGTGGTTGCCAGCCTTAACACACTATAAAGTTGAGTTGGGCTCATTATGTCTTCGGTTAACCTGCCCATCTCTAAGGCTGCCTTTTGACGTGCATATGTTTGTAATGACCGTATATAGGAGCCAGCGATGTGTTCCAGAGTTGACACCGTCCTCTCAAAATAGAATGCGTGTTCTACACGCAGTATTCTACGACTAGTATAATTCAATTGTCTGACTGCACTATTTAATTTAGGGATGAGTTTCTCAGAGACAAAACTAGTCACCTGGGAAATCTGCTTCTGGTTCCAAGCCGCAAGCTGTTGGGTGCGGTTCAACACTGTGGTAAGCTTGTTTGTTTGGTGAACTATGGCCCGTTGGTTCTCTTGCGCGCTGGATATGGCTCTGCGACATTCCTCTATACTATCACTGGTTGCTAAACCAAACAAGGTAGAACCTATCTGGCCAACAATGTCAAACCACCCTCGCTTAACTCGCCTGTTGTGCGAGGCCTGAGTGACTTGCTGGGCTTCAAGGTAGGATTTCAGGAACTTGAGCCGGCCAACCCAGGAACTGTGCTGGTGTTTAGTAATAAACCCTTTTCCCAAAGCTTGCTGGGCTTGATTAATGACCATTGTAAGGCTGTGGAAAAGATTTGGGTCCACCACCGGGGCATCAACAACCACCAAGATAGTCCACTCAGCGGTTTGAACCCGGACTTGATCCGCCTTGGTGAGTAGTAATCCATCAGGGAGTGGGTCTATGTCTGCCCCAGTCAGTCTTAACATAGAGAACACTAGGCACACATAAAGGCAGCCAGCTCTACAGCAGCTAGCCGTTGTCGCTTTTGCTCTGCGATATCCAAGGGACATTCTGGAGCCGGTCTTTTTACTGCCACAGAAGGAGGTGGTGATGATGGTGCCTGTAGAGTCCTATCGGGAGCCAAGCTAGATTGGGGAACTGGGCCTCGCGACCTTGTAAAGTACCGGTGAGTCGGCACTCTCAAAGCCGGAGCTTCCACTTGATTGGCTGTTGCTGGCTCCACCCCTAATGACTCATCGGCACCATCCACCTCCATGTCCTCCCCTGGTTGCTCAGCAGAGTCTTCCTCTGTGAGTAATAAGTCATGTGGAGGGTTAGGGTCTCTATCAACCTGAAGTGGCTCCCTAGTTGTGGCTGTGAGTTGGGCCCCTTGCCCTGCATTTCTGCGAGGTCGTGGAGACACATTGTCCCAAGCCACATTTGGGTCCACCAATAGTAACTTGCATCGGTTAAGCACGCGCATTTGGCCTGTTCCTTGGTGTCTTATCCAGCAAACAGGCCCCCTAACCCTTGTAACCTCATATTGAGGGTCCCAACTAGAAGTGAAGGTCAATTTCTCATGGGCCCTAACAACTACTGTATCTCCAGGTTTTACCTCACAAGCATTGGCACGCCTATTGAGGCGTTCCCGGTTATACTTTCGTGAGTCCTCGAGGTTCTGCCTAGCAATGGTAAGGGCTTCGGCAAGGTCACTTAATCGTCCTTCCAGAGGGTTTTCCCTACTTGGGGTTCCTAAGCACCTAGTCAAGGGAACCCTCCCTCTTCTACCATACATTAGATAGAAGGGGGTAAAACCTGTCGATTCGTTAACACTATTCCTGTGAGCGAACAGGGCATCTGCCAACCTGCCCTGCCAATTCCTGGCCTTATTATCTACAAGTTTGGTGATCATCTCCTTTATGGTTCGATTAAGTCTCTCTACTTTACCATTGGTTTCAGGGTGATAGGGAGTGGACTGGCGGTGGTCGACACCAAGGCCCCTTAAGAACTGCTTAAAATGCCCGGAGGAAAACTCCAGCCCTCTGTCTGTTATGGCCACCTCAGGAATGCCGTGTCGGGGAAAGAATTCCTGGGCCAGAGCGGCTTCCACCGCTGTGGAGCTTTTATTTGGTATTGGGAAGGCTTCGGCCCATCCCGATAGATGGTCTTTTACTGTTACCGCATATCGGTTGCCCTGGTCACTGGGTACAAAGGGGCCAATTAAATCAATCCCCACCATTTGCATGCAATAACATGGGATTGGCATTTCACTCATTGGTGGGCGTTCTGACCGTTTTTGATTTACTAGGCACGTTGAACAGAGCTATATTTGCCTTGCTATGTCATTCCTCATACCAGGCCAGACATAGGCTTCCCTCACCCTGTTCAGTGTTTTTGCAAGGGCCATATGACCCACATTTTTGTGGCACCGATCAATGACCTGGGTTCGGAATGCCTGGGGTAAAACTAGTCAGGGATACTAGGGGCAAGCCATGGTGGGGCGTCGGACTGAGTATAGTAGACCCTCATGTACTTCGTAATCAGACTCTAGGGTATCCGCTTCCTTGAACAGTAAGGCAAATTCACTCTCCTGGGCTTTCCGTACTGCTTCTGCATTTAGCGAGTCGGCTTCAAGGGGATTTCGATCCTGTACACCCTTACCCTGGACTGCCTCTGGGTCAACCCAGTCCACTGTGTCTATGACTGCTATTTCTACAGGTGCTGGCAGCCTAGACATTAAATCTGCTCTTACATTTCGGGTGCCTTGGATATATTGTATATGGGCACCGAACTCTGCTAGGAAGACGGCCCAGCGCTGAATCTTAGTATTGCGCATTTCTTTGGTAAACAAGGATCTTAATGGTTTGTGGTCAGTATATACAACAAATTCAGCACCATACAGGTATGCTCTTAACTTGTCGATGCAATGCACTACCGCATAGGATTCTTTTTCTATGGTCGACCACTTCCGCTGAGTAGCCGACAATTGGGGGATACATATTGTATGACTCTTTCAACCCCTGCATCATCATCCTGCACTAAGATGCCCCCCACACAAGTATCGCTTGCATCGGTGTATAACTTGTAACTTTTGTCTGTCTGTGGGTATGCCATGACTTCTCTGGACATAAGGAGGGTTTTCAAGTGTTCAAAGGCCTGTTGTTGCTCGGGGCCCCAAGTAAAAACCTGGTGTTTGCGTGTCAGCTTGACTAAGGGTTCAGATACGAATGCATATCCTGGCATGGTTTTTGAGTAATAATTTACCATCCCCATAAACGAACGCACTTGTTTACGCTGGTGGGGGCAGGCATGTTCACTATGGCTCGCACTTTCTCAGGGTCACTATGGATGCCAGCTGGGGTTATTATGTACCCTAGTAGCTGCACTTCCTTCTTCCCAAAATGGCATTTTGAGGCCTTCAGTTGCAATTTTGCAGCACGTAGCCTGTCGAAAACAGCTTGAAGATCTTTTTTGTGTGCTGTTGTTGACTCTGAGGCTATTATTAAATCGTCAAGAAATACCCAGACACATTTTCCTAGGAGATCAGATAGGGCCATCTCAATGGTCCTCTGAAAAATGCTAGGCATATTAGCTAGGCCGAAACTACCAACTGTGCAATTGAAGAGACCACGGTGGCAGATAAACGCGGTCTTCTCCTGATCGCGTTTTGCTACAGGGAGCTGATTATATGCGGCCTTAAGGTCACAAACACTGTACATTGACTTGCCTCCTAGTTGGTCAAAGATGTCTTGTATCAATGGGAGGGGGTATCTATCTTTTACTGTGATTTCATTTAACTTCCTATAATCTACACAAAAGCGTGTAGTGCCATCCTTTTTTGGGACAAGACACACAGGGGAGGCCCAAGGTGAATTACTTGGCTCAATTACCCCATCTTTAAGCATTTGGTCGATACATTCATCTATAATTTTACGTTTTGCAAGGGGTGTTCTGTAGGGGCGTTGACGAATGGGTGGATGGTCACCCGTATTTATAGTAACTTCCACAAGAGGGCACTGACCGAACGGTTTGCCGTCCTCATAAAACACATCTTGGTTTTGGGCAATTATGTGTGCATACTCAGAGGTAGGTAGGTTAGTAGTAGGAACAGCATGCATTGGGCCCATACTCATGCCTGCAAATACAGAATTGACAGAAGTTTGATTATAAGGATAAATTGACATTCGCTTACCTCTCCAGGTCAAGAGACGGCCATCATAATCGACCAGGGCCTTGCCGGCAGCCAGTGCATTGTCACCAATAATGCATTGGTGGACAATGCCATCTACTACCATGCTGAGGTTACCAAATACGTCAAGTTGCACTTCAGTTTTCCCATAAACATTAATCTTTGAACCTGAAACATCAAACAATGATGGTGCAGGCTTCAATAGCCTACTCCTACCAGTGTCTTCACAAATCCTTTTGAATACTGCATTGTGCAGAAGTGAAACGCTAGCTCCAGTGTCGATAAGGCAATTAAAATGCACATTACCTGCCTTAACTGACAAACCCAGTCTGGAGAAGCTCTCTTCCACCCCTGCTACCTCTAGTTTTCCGCTGGTCGCTGGGTGTCTGCATTTGGACGTGGTTGAACCCCGCTTGCTCTTGGCCGTGGGGGCCGCTGGGGACACCCAATACGGTAATGATTCCCTCCACAGATGTAGCAGACTACTTGCCCTTGGTTGGAAGGTTGCCCTTGCCTTCCCTGAGCAGTCCTCACATCCCGGGGTGCACCGCTATCTTTATGGTAGTTGGTGTCCATCTGTCTGCTGGACTCGATCCAACTCAGGCGAGCTGACATCTTTTCCTGGCCCTTCTGTATCTTGGTTAAGGTGTTGATAATTTCGCTGTCGCTGTCCTCTTTGCCTTCTGCAAGAGTATTGAGGCTTCCTACCTCCATGGGTTCATCTTGGCGCTCCTTGTGGTCCAGGCCTACATACCGCTCCATTCCTGCTTCAATGCGTTCGGTATACTGCATTGCAGCATCTAATGATTGTTGTTGTAATTCTAAGCTCAATTTCTTGGCCAGTTCAGCAGTGCGAAGGCCCCGCATATACTGTCGCAATACAATGCGCTCCGCATCTTCTGAGCGAGGCACGGGGTAGGCTCTTTGCACCGCCTCCCTAAACCTGCGGTTATAGGAGGCTAAGGTCTCATTTTCACTCTGTTTTAACTGCTCCACTGTAATTCTAAGTTTTTCCTCCTCATCCGCTGAGAGGAATGTCCTTTCTATATGTGACTTTACCCTGGCCCAGGGGACGTTAGATCTGTCCTCAGGCTGGCTCTCAATGAACCGCAGAATCTCCCTCCTTAGCGGCCCACATGTGACCCGAGTTATGATTTGTATGACCCCGGCATTGTCGTTAGGGAGTTGGGATAAAACCAAATCCACGTCGTACAAAAAGTTCCTAGTCTGTGCACTCACCTCACCGTCACATGGGGTGAGGCCTTCACTTAGTCCCCTCAATTTGTCTCGCCTTTGCTGTGTCTGCCATTGGGCATTTTGTTGTGCATGAAATGTTGTCTGCACTGCTTTAAAGTCATTGTACAGACCTACCAAATTGGTGGTCATGGCCTCCCACTGCTCTGCATTCATTGTGTTGTCAGTTTCCTTCAGTCCACAAATCGATGGTAAAATCCAGTAAAAATATCCTGGCAAGCTCGCCACTGAAAAGTCTGTCCCTTTGGGTAGTTGGTTGGCTTCTCTTTTGGGGCTTGGTGCAAACGCGCTGACTCGCGACAGAGACTCACTGTTCCATATGAAAAAACTATAATAAGGCAGAAGCAGTGGGGACTGCCAATGACCACACAACTCACTCCGTTGATGGCAAGATGTTAAATCACACTTTATTTCCGAGGTACACAATTCTTATTGATCTGGAAAGCTCAGATACATAAAATCAATAATAATTGTAAAATTTGTAGCCGGCAGGTACAGCGAGTTGGCCGCAGTTCCATAAAACTCTTAGAAAGTTACCGCAGTTCCATAAAACTCTTAGAGGATTAAATATCCCAAACACTTACAGCATACAAGATTCTGGTTCCCTGTAATTATTTTCTACTTCAACAATGTTCTGAAAGATGACTGTCCAAATACACCAGAATAACCTTGTTTGTTCCCTACCTGGAGTGGTCATTGCTGGTCGCTTTATGACCCATCAGAGTAGATATTGATATTTCCTTGAGTAGATGTACAACACCAATTAGATTAGGTTGATTACCAGCTACCAGATAGTAGTTTGCTCACCTTTCGACAATTAATCTATTGCGCAATGCCCATCTGTACCAGTTGGTCAGGTAGAACATACCTTGTTGGGGATCCCGTAGGAACTCTCTGAGATTAACCCATTAGCGACCATTTAGAAATGGATTGATTAAAATTTCAAAGTAAGGAATAAATATCACCCCGTTTCTCTTTTGCAGAAAAGAGAAAGTAGCTGTAAGAATTTTGCATAATTATGTTGGAATTTTTATGATGCCGAAGCACACACTTTACAACATGTTTCAAACCTGTCTATGCAGGAGCTCCATGTGACGACATTGTGGTTTTAGGCCCGTCCGCTACCATCTCATTACTCCATTAGCACAGATAATTGACTGCACAAATGAATACACACGATTTTCTTGCACATTTGGTCCTATGTGGGTCACTGAACGCATAGATGTTCTTGGTCCACCCTCTATACTCACTTCCCCCACCTGCCCCCGGGTATAGGCTATTGATACTATTTATGCAGACATTCTCTAGGAGATTATCTGTATTTTGGTCGCACGCTAAAAATTTGTAACAAATTGTCAAAATGTCCAGCTACCTTGTTAAAAGTTCAAACGGCGGACCGCTAATGGGGAATGCATTCCTTAGCGGTCCGCCACTTGGTGAGTGACCTTTGACCTTATGTTTAGGTGCGCCCTTGACATTGCATATCCTGGCAGACGACGCGCTGCACATACCAAAACAATGGACGTCACGAATGTAACTCCGGAGGAAAATTTGGAGCTTTCCTGCTCCCAGACGAGTGATCTGGGTGAGGAACAGTTGCAGCAGATGGAGAAGAGTGCAAAACCTGAGTCTACCCAGCGTTTTCATTCCTCTGATCCCAAATATTGAAACTTTATAAGTGCCAATAGTAATAATAGTAATAACATGATATTGTCGGACGTTACCATTTTTATTGGTCCTTCATCAATGATGAGCAGCCTTTCACTTTCATTAGTGTCCTTGCTTCGCTCGGACGCTAATGAAAGTGTCGGGCTGCTTATCATTGATGTCGGACAATTAAAAAGTGGTAACGTCCTCCAAAATCATGTTATTGTTATATTAGCACTAAAGCTTCACTGACTGAACGTTACCAGCGCCTGTGGTCAAAACGGTGAAAAAGTTTCCTGTCCTAGTTATATTGCTATTCAGTGCATGTACAAATCCAAATAAAGCTGTACTGCTGCGTTGGGTTTAAGTAACTGAATGCATTATGTCAAAATATTACTGAAATAAAACGTAGGCCTAACACGTTCATGATGCAATAAAATGTTATAAAAATGTTGTCTTAACAAATTTCGTTGCGGCGTTAGGAAGCAGTACGAGGTCTCCCCCCCCCCCCCCCCGCCTTGCGCAAGTACCGACGGGTCTGCTATTCGGGTAATGATTCCGGAGACACGAGAAATATTTTAATTTGTTACTAGATGCCAAGTGACATACATATGATAATAAAAACCAACACTTGAAAATACACTTAAACATTCATGTTCTTATATATAATAACTTCATTCATTAGGTAAATCGTTGCTTAACAATCATCTCATGTGTTTCAGATAAAAAGTGTAGGGGAAGGTCGGGTAAGACGGATCACCTAAGGAAAAGTTGTTATAACTGCTTACTGTATAACTTATATTAGACAGATTTGGTCGTGAACCATGCTTAACTGCGTTAATCATAATTATGAATAGAAATAATTTTCTAATTCTTTTATACTTGCAAATTATTGGCAATCTCGTTTTTTGAAAAAATGATCCGTCTTTCCCAGGCGTCTGGGCAAAACGGATCAGCCCACAGGGCAAGACGGACCATTTTACTTCATAGCAGTCTAAAATTACAATAGGTTTCATAGGCGAATATAAACAAGGAAAAATACAAAGATGTATTGTTTTTATAAGAAAATACGCAACTTTGTACAGGTTTGCATGTCACAACAGTTAATTTGATTTGTAAGAGTTCCTTTATCTTCATGTTTCTGGGCAAGACGGATCAATTTGCACGGGCAAGACGGATCAGTCCATTGGTTTAACATGTGGAAGTAAATGAAAGTTACAGTATTCTCTCTATTTTATTTAATTACTAAGATCAAACTATAATTTTCTCTGTTTTATCATTTTCGAGTCGAGGAATGTCAACTTTTATCACATAAATTTGTGTTTAGGAATTACTGAGAATAATATTTTCGGAAAATAAATCCGTTTTGATTTGATGCTCGGACAAAACGGATCAGCTCACAAGGCAAGACGGATCACTCTACTTAAATCCAGTCTGCAATTACGGTTGGTTTCCCGGCCTACTAAAAACACTGACATAAAATTGACTATTTTCAGTTTAAAGAAATATGCAAGTTTGCCAAAGTTAAAATGTCCCTATTAATTATGATCTGCCAAACTTCCTCTGTTACTTTTCTGGTCAAGATAGATAAATTTCCACAGGCAAGACGGATCAGTGCATTTGTTTGATGTGGAAGTAAGTAGTGATTGCAGTATTCATTCTATCTGCATGACTAAATTCAAGGAATAAAATTGTTTTTTTTTAATATATGTTGTTAAAAGTTTACAAAATAAATGCCGTCTGAATTCCTAGGATCTTGGCCCTCCATTTTTGTTCCTTTTTTGAGCGAAGCTTGCAAAATCTTCTGTGAAACTGTGCGGCCGATTGTGACAGACTCAAGTCACGTCACATTGTCATAATATTTTATATCAACCACATAAGCTCCAGGTGTGTGGCTGTAAGACTTTGCAAGTAATAATCCTGGAAAATTTACTTGACGGATGGAGCCCTTTACTATACCCCCGCCCCCAATTCATGATTCTGAAAATATTTCTAAACTTGTTACCCTAGCAACCACATTTGAGGTCTTCAATCTAGGCCTATCATTTTCCTGGGCAAATAATTTGAGCATGAGAAAGTGTGCAAAATTATTTAGTTTGAAACGCTTTCTATATTTAAGGTACAGTCACTTCAAAAATGGGGTCTTGTGTATTGTCGTTTCCAATGTTTGCCTCTAATTGCCACTACTTTTGGCGCCAAACCGGTTCGTTCACTCTTAAACATAACACGTACGTCGTAACGATTCCAGCTCACGTGAGCATATTTAATAGTTAATTGCAACTAGCAAGAACAGAAGCTTCTACGGCCCTCATCCCATTACTTTCGATTGAAAATTACAGCTTAATAACTTAAAACCTGGGCATGAACTTGTAAAGTTTCTCACTTGGATTTTAATTTTTAATTGTACTTATCTTTTGTATCGGCTCAGGATTTATATTTAGTACACTTGATTTATGTTCAGCCTATGTTTTGTTGTCTTTGTATATATTTGTTATGTTTGTATTTGAATTCGATGTACACGTTCTTATTTCCCCATCACTTGGGGTTCAATACAACAACAACAGCAATAATAATAATAATAATAATAATATATATATATATATATATATATATACATATATATGTATATATATATTAACAAAATAAAATATTTAAAAAAAAAAAAAAAATAATAATAATAATAATAATAATAATAATAATAATAATAATAATAATAATAGTAATAATAATAATACCATCACTTGCACAAACACCAAAGTGAGGAGATCATTTTTAATAAATTTTATCACAGTATAGAGGCCTACGGGTTACGTAGCATAGGTAAGGGTATGTTCTATTAAAGTTAGCTTATTAAATTATTGGTATAGGGCAAGACGGATCAGTGTCAAATAGACTTGCAAGCGAGGTTGGGCAAGACGGATCACTTGAATCAGGCAAGATGGATCAGGCTGGGCAAGACGGATCAGTGATCCGTCTTGCCTGATCCGTCTTGCCCAGACGTGCCTATCTGAAAATAACTTGTTCTGCAGTCAGCTCGGGTGGAAGCGGCAGAGGGAAACGTAGTGCATCGAACAACTTATGCTTCCCTTATTCTGTGTTAATTACATCCGTTTGGCAAATTATGAAATCCACAGCATTTAGCATGATTTATCGTTAGGTGAAAATTGACAAATACAATGATAAAAGTTACCTTTGTGCATAAAATTCATACCATCGGCCTCGAGTCGCTTTTCAATGGCGTCTCTGTTTTAACGGCGAGTACTTGGATATGGTGACGTATAAAAATTACGTCAAAATTGATTACGTCAAAAAATGAAGCGGTGATCCGTCTTGCCCGGGTGATCCGTCTTGCCCGACCTTCCCCTAATGTGTCACACGATCCAAGCTGGTGTCTTCGCGACCAGGCAACGTCAAACTTCAAAAGTTCGGCCACATTCCTACGACTGTTGCAAATCACGTTGAGGCTAACGACGTACACCTTCTATCTGCTCTTACGATGAGCAATCCATATTAGGCCTTTATATTGAAATCCGTTAAATTGTTGTTGTTGTTTGGAAAGTGTCAGTAAATAGGTTATTGCAGAAAAACATTAGCTTCAATATCAGGCCCCGAAAGATTTACAAACGTTGACCACCAGTTTGACCACGGGCGGGGTCGCATGATCGCTGAAGGGACCATATGACTTTTTTCCAGGAATCGTGGGCTACGGCGTTTTCGATTTTCTTTCATTGTTGTGGAAATGGAAATAATTGAAATTGATGGCGACCTAAAACAACTCTATAAAATTGTTTTAAACTATTAAGGTTGGTTAGGAAAAATGAATATATGGATACGCACACGAATAGAACGAATGCAAATTGTTATTTAAAAATGAAAAAAAAAAAAAAAAAACCAACAAAAAAAAAACCCAACAAACAACAAACAAACAAAAAAAACAAAAAACAAAAAACAAAAATAAACAAAAAACACACACACACAAATGCACAAACACCGACACATATGGTTGTTCAAAGTGGGAAAGTATTACATGTCTACCTCTGCATATTCAGTAAAAGGAGTGGCTCTGGTTGGGAGGGGGGGGGGGGGCTTTGAAACAGGCCTGTAGTATTTCAAGTTTGTGTGGCTCACCAGATGTTCCTGTGAAAACTTCTATTTCGCAAGCGTCCAAAAATGTGAATCCTGGTCGTCGAAGCATCACATACCGACCAGTCTGCATATGATTGCATTCAAACAGCATATCCTTGTGATAACCAACATATGTAAATCGTGTGCATAGCGTCCAATCCGAGAGATCGTGGGGGGTCGTCGACGTGGATGAAATATATATTTCAACAATGCTTTTGTATGTATCTATCAAAAGTATAAAAAGATAAGTGAAGAGAATGAAAAATTGACATTCAATACCGACGTAACTTGTGCGTGTCGTACTATGTCATGGTTGGAAATTTCAATTGAAGACAACCCTGCTCTCTACAAGTCATACACCGTTTAATGTGGATGTCGTGTACGGCTTTTGAGATATTTATAAACACAGAAATAAACGCTTGCATTCTATTAGATTCCTTTCTGTTCTGTTCTGTTCCAGTCTATTCTATCGAAAATCAGAAAAGAATAGAAGAACCACAAAATATATGTTTGCTGGCGCTTCTATCTTCACCCAATTTGAATGAAAGTAGAATGCCGAACCCTGGCTCTTTTGATCTCCGTATCACAGAGATCAGTGTGTAAGCCCGTCGTTTTGGTAAGGAATTCGTGTGCCTCATTCTCATTCGATAATTAATTGCCCCTATGGCCTGTTGAACAACGTGAATGGAAAACTATCCAAGTTGCTTGCACACAACATGTAAGAAATATGGTCAATACTTTTCGATGCAATCAAAGTATGATTGTGAACAGACAACGGAAGTTGGAAAGTACGCAATACACAACATGTAGAGAATTGTTCAAGCTACATACCTATCAAGTTTGAAAAGTTGTAGCCGACAGTTTTTGAGAAGTCTAAAATGTAAAATTGTTGAAAGACAACGGATATCAAACCCATTAATAGACCAGTCATCGCCATTTTACAGGGAACTCAGAAAACAAATGCAATAAGTCTGAACGTCGCATAAATTTGTAAATGTGTTTCAGGCAGTGTAATTTATAAAGAGTGTACTTCAAAGGTTGAGGGGACCGCTTAAAACACCACCAGCTGCCTTTTATGAGTGCCCGCCTGTCTCGAGTCAGGGGTGAAATTTATTTCTTTATATTGGTATTGGGAATGAATGTTAATGGTTTAGTACCTCTTTAATCTCTGTTTATCCTATTTCTAAATGTGCTCTCATTGCTGGGATGAAAATGGTAAATGAGGTTTATGTATTTTTCAACTTTTAGCATTAACAAAAGCAAAACAAAAAAAAAAAAAAAAAAACAAACAAACAAAAAAAAAAAAAAAAAAAAAAAAAAAAAAAACACCCCCCCCCAAAAAAATCTGGCCTTTTTGTTAAAGTTATTTGGGTAGAGTCTTTCATGTCTTGATTTGATCGAACATTTTTTGGTACCAATAATATTCTGGAATATTACAAAATAACTAGAATAATTGGGGCCTGAAGGGTATGGACCTTTACAAACGGATTTCCAGTCTCTTAATGCGGACTCTTTGCAGATCATTTGACTGTTTATATCAATTTACCCTTCAATGCAAAAGGTATATTAAAACGCTAAAAGCCATGAAATGTACACAGTGACACACCTAGTGTCCAAAGTATATCATGTATGTAAAAGTTACTCGGGTCTTAATAGTGTCTCTTCTAAATTGCACAGGATTTGCCGCTCACATGTCGGTGTAAATGGGAGTGTCTTCTTTCGTACGTCAGCCTCTTTCGGCCCAGATTGAGAGCAGAGACCCGGAAGTGACCCCGCCTACCAGAAGATCAGATGATGGTATCGATGTGAACAGATGCATGATGAGGCATTTAGTGTCATCCTCTGGTGCACCACATTTAAGTCATAAATCATACACAACCCTTGCAGGACTCTGGGTGTTATTCACGGGCTGGAGATCAACCACTGATGAGTTATTCATGAGATATTGTTAAAGGTTGATGCAAATGTCATTGATGCTTGCTGTAGGTACTAGATTTGAGGTGGCCTTTGGACTGTTGAAGTCCGTAATTTCTGCTACGAGGCAATAAAACAGGAACAGAAGCAACAACAAAAACAACAACTTCTAGTGCTTCTACTATGAATACTTTCCTAATGCTGTAACTGATCGAAAGAATTTTATGTCGAAACATCTTTGTAAAATGGCCCTTCCATTGCTGCAGCTTCTTTCACACATTTAATGCCCTGCCAATGTTAATTTTTTTAAGTCAAATTAAGGCCAAGCTTTATAAAAACCTCATATCTGGCCATGGTAATGGCTTTAATATGTATATTTTTTCTCTATAAAATGAAATTTTGATGTGTTGATCAAGGCAGACCAGGGCCAGGCTAATTAGATTGAAGTCAGACAAGTTCATGTCATTCGCCAACTTTTGTGGTGCAATGACATGTTAATCATTTAGCATGATGCATGAATATATATTTATTCTTCCCCGTTGCTGCGTGTAAAGGCACCGGTTAAAAGATTTTGCTTCTAACGCTAGTGTCAGCAGCCCATATGGTGATAAAAATTGTTTCACGATACCGACAGACCGCAGGAGCAGATAGTTAGGTACATGGACACATTCCCCCGTCAGACCAGGGATGAGGCAGTGAGAATCAGGAGTAGGTTGGATTTTTTTAGCTGTTAAAGCTTTTTAGTTGATCATTAAAGGCTTCTAAGCACCCAGGTAGCTTCCTATTTATTTCCTTTATTATTTATTTGTTCCGCACAGTTAATTTCTAATGGAACAATCGGTGCGGAAACTGAACATCATTTAAGAGTTGTTTAAGGAATGACGTAAGACATCCATTTTCATTGAGATTTTATAAACTATTAAAACAGTCCGCCTTTTCCACCAAATATACTATTGATATCTCCATTCTTTCCATGTTTTGAAAGAGGAAATATGATACAATCAAGTAAATTGATCATATGTAGTCTGGAGTTAAAATAAACGACAAAAAACAAAACAAAACAAAAAAAAACTAAAACAAAACAAAAAAAAAAAAAAAAAAAAAAAAAAAAAAAAAAAAAAAAAAAAAACAGGAATAAAAGGAAAAAAAAAAAGAAAAAAACAAAGTTGAGCCCCACGCCTAAAAGTTAAAGATTTAAGATCATAGGCTTATACGTTTTGTCTTTATCTAGCATTCTACGAATACGTTAGCTGACCAGGAAGGTATTAATAATGACTATTTTTGTGTCTCCTAACTGACTCTTAGCACCCAGCATTGCAGAGCTATAATTCACGGTACACCACCAAAATCTGTGCATGTTCGCATATGCTTAAGGTGCCATCATTGGAGACGTCGGCTGTGGGTATCATAAACGTGCATAGTTCTGGTTCACATAAAAAGTAAAGAGGTTTTCAGGCCCAAATAAAACTTGAATGAAAAAGTGCTACTTCCAAACAGTCTGTGGTTCATACCAGAAAGAGGGCGCCATGTACCGGCGATATCATTTTCAACTTATTTGCTTCGTACATCTGACTAGGTGTCACAAAAAAAAAATCCCTCCGCGTTGGGAGTCTGCGAAATATGAGGTGTGCCCCTTTCTATTACCTCAATGGAAAAAAAAGCAAATAAAATTAAACTACAAATAAATACGGAAGGGGATTACGAGTTAGTTGGTTGGTTTGATGGCCGCTTAGCTACTTCGGTAGCCACATTTATTTTAATTTAGCTAAATTTGTCTGTCACTGGTTCACTTGATTGTTGTCTAACTATATTTAGTTTCAGTTTACTTTGTAAATTTATTGGTCCATTTATTCTGAGAAGGGCACTCATATGATTTCAATGGTGCTAGTTCTTGTAAACTATTCCATAGGCATGTCTGTAACGTGATCCAAAGTAATACACAGCTGTTATGGTCAAATAACAGTTGTCAACAACAACTTATGTAAAATATATATATATATATATGTATATATATATATATATATATATGTATATATATATATATATATATATATATATATATATATATATATATATATATATATATATATATTTATATATGTGTGTGTGTGTGTGTACATGCTTGTCTAAAATATCAGACTTGGAAATGCGCCCAGAATCGATACAATATCATATATCTATTTTTTAACTTTTATAACTGCAAAAGATATAAAAGCTTTTGCACTAGTGGACCACAAAACATGATTACAATCCGGCAGCTTGCCTCTTTACTGAAGTCGTCTCCATCTGCCACCAATGAGGCATTCTTGCAAAAACGACCCACCCGTGAGGGAAAGAGACCCATTCAAACAAACTGAGTAAGCGCCATGTCGGTGCCATACAAGTCAATCTTACCACAACTTGGGGCTTTGCAGGGTTTCAGAGTTCCGCCTTGCTCATCCGCATAGCACTGAAGTCTATTTGCAGTAAAGCGGCAGTAGTTACGAGCCAAAGTAATATTCTCCTCCTGATTTGTAAATCCACTGCTATTGGTTGTCCAATGAAGACATGGCCTGCTTTGACTTGTCACATTGACCGATCCCCTGTAATCCACCACTGTATTCGCAGCTGCACACATGCTAACTGGGTATTATAAAAACATAGTTGGATATTAGCCTAGCATACATATCACCTCAGCATTTTTCAAGCCACACTATCGGCTGCAGCTGTCTGCTCTGCGGGTGTTAAATGTTTGATTCTTAGGTATAATATATACATACTTTAATAAACAACTTGCATCATGGAATTATAGAGCTAAAATATTTTTTTCTCCATATTGTTAAGGCTGCATAATATTGGCAATGCTTACAAATTATAACAATATTTCACAACACCTTAAAAAATGTATAATGATGTCACCAAAAATAAAGAATAGAATTCTTTCTACTCTGTAGCGACTAAGAATTCAATGTTCTTAGGGCCCTTCGGGGTAACACCCTCCCAGGGGCAATGAAAAAACAAAACAAAACAAAACAAAAACAAAAAAAAAACAAAAAAACAAGCAAAACAAAACAACAAAACAAAAAAAAAAACACAAAAAAACACCAAAAATAAAAAATTAAAAAAAAAAAAAAAGAAAAAAAAGAGCTACACTTTACCTAGAGAGTGACTACTTTATTTCTGGATTCATGTGCAAGGGTAAATTAATAATGTCTAGCAAGGGTTATAAGGGGTTCAAACGAGCTGACCATGTATAAGTGGGATTTTAAGTGGCAAACTTTATGAAACTTTCAACAGTTACATGGGTATATAATATATTCAAGGGACCTACCGCAAATCAATGCATGGCTGGCGAAGCCAACGTTCATCATACAAAAAAGTATATATATATATATATATATATATATATATATATATATATATATATATATATATATATATATATATATATATATATATATATATATATATATATATTTCTAGCCGGGCCTTCGTTCACAACTCAATTATGATACAATCGGCGCCATTCCAGCACGAGCATTATGTATAACACAGTACAAATTAACAAATTTAATGATGAATGCAGCTTACTTTGGCGACCTTGAAAACCGCGTACCCAGTGCAAAGATATAATATGAGAAACCTTTTGTAGATCAAGAACAATCCATGGGTTACTTTCAAGACGAGTTCGTGTACATGTGTAGATATTCCCATCCACAGCGTGAGTTATGATCGCTGATGAATATAAACTACTCTGCCACACTGGCACATATTTGGCAGCATTATTTTCTGCATGAGAATTTTAAACAAAATGAACAAACAGAATCCAGCCCGTATGTATATTTAAAATAAAACAATAACTAATTAAGCTCATCATATGGGGAAAGGTGGAAATTGCGTGCTCCTTTGCTGAAAAACCAAAAAAATCAAAATCGTCACATATTGAGGTCTTATGACGTGGTAGCAACAAAGTTTAATATTTTTATATGGTTGAGCTAGACAATTACGCTACAAACTTCCGGTGGATAACCACGAGACATGAGGACTCTATTTTCTTGCAGGATGATACACCTATCCCTGACCGTCATTGACGTTGATATAAAAGCCCCAACCAGAGCAAATTGTTTGATAGTATCGACGCATATCTTTTACATGGATCGCGAAGCAGGCCAAGCCTATATGATTCACTCTCCATGGCACTAAGGTTGGCGTATACTTTCCTACCCTGTTGTTCGGTGGAGGAAACCGAAGCACACGGAGAAAACCAAGGTGCACAGTCAGAGTGGTAGGAACTGTATATATATGTTCATTTCGATATTTCCTAAACACTCCATTGTAAATACTTATGTATTGAGCCAAAGTGTAGTTCGGTTCGTGCTTGTTGGAAGCCTGTGCTAGCCATTGCTGAATCTGCGTAGTCATTGATTGAACCCAAGATGGGCCACAATGACTTTGACCAACCCAGACAGCAGCCTGGAATCAAACCTCATTGGCATCATTTCACAATACCGATTCCTGTTGTAAGTAGGCCATCATTTAGAGAAGTTGTGTGGCTACGATGCTATATTGAATAGAGCAATTTTTTTGCAAATGTTGTTTTTCAACTTGTAAACAGATTTTTGCTTCTTTTACCATGTTCTACCTTCCAAGAAGCAGAAGATAGCAAAGGACTTGATACACATTCCGGTTAAACACTGTCAGCTCCAAAGAGAGAGGCTGACCAAGCAACATTGTAATAAACAACCAAGTATTGTGTATACCACCGAGAATTAATTAATATCATGAAGATCCTACAAGCAGAGTAATAAACTAAATAATCATTTTACGTGATTTGGGGTGACAATGAAGTATCTGGAAACGCAAACAAGGTGACTCCATAAAGCTGAGTACATTGATGCGAAAGAATCGAGCGATGATGTCATACGCGAACCAGTGCAGCTCTGGGGTGTTACTGTCTTTTATTTTTGTAAATACCTGCAAAGATGGCGTGTGAACATATATAGGCAAGTCTCTCGTAAAATTTGTATACGATGCACTCGAATCAAAATTCAATTAAAGTGTTTCTTGAAGGATGTTTTGTCCACTCCATCAGAGAGTTCTGGTGTGTTGTTCTTAATATGAATTTGACTTGAATTTGAATTTGAATTAATCTGTCATTGGTGAACACTAATTTTGTCTGTCTTACAGATAGGTCAGATTTGATACCACTAGATGAAATATTGTTCTGACATATTGCTAGGCAAATGAACTTTTTCCTTACCTCCACAAGACAGTCCTATGTGAAGCTATCTACAGGTATATCCCATTAAACTTTATTTTTCTCTGTTTTATACAAAAACCAGCGTTGTCCTTTGTACGAATATCCATTTATTCACTAGCATGAAAGGTGGAATCAATGCTTTCGTATACTGGAGAGAATACCCATGGCCAACTTTTAGCTGACGAAAGACTTGAGCTTTTATTGCTAATAACACACCCATACATAGATGCCAACTTACGAAGCATTACATATGGGCATTTGACCAGAGAATGGCTTAATTGGAAATGCCTGGACCTACCTTCCCTCACCCGAATGTGTCTCACTTTGCAAATATATGGCTATGGGTGCTCTCTCTTGCCACGAGTTTCTGTTTCTAATATGCTTCTCCCGTAAATATTGGTAGAACCTATGTGCATAACATACATTTCAAAGGCCAAATATTTACTTACTTTAACTCTATCAGGGACATCTTCATAACCCATTAAGTATTCTTCCATGATGCCATATGATAGAGTGAACGACCTCACTCCCTTGATTGGGGAAATAGAATCTCCCTGAGTTGCAAGTCCGTTAAGCCTATGCTTCCTCATGAAATCTACCTGCACAAAGAATCACAATATTGCAGCAGTGTAAAAGGTAGGTATGTTCCAACATTTAAGCGTGTATATATCAATAATTAGGTGCTGTGTGAACATTCAATAAATGTTGCGTTTCTTCATTCAGGCCCACATAGGCTTAATGCATTTTCGTGGCCACACCGATGAAATTATAAATGTTCAGGAGACAAACGTTAAATTGGAAAATCCAGAACTTGATTATACATCAGAATAAAATAGTATTTAAGTAGGTATCTATAATTATCCCTCTTTGGAAAAGTGATTAGTCAGGCTTAAATAGTTTAGTTTGAACACACATTATTTATCTACATTTTGACCCTTTTATCATTTAATTCATATGTCGCAATTTAAAAACTGAGCTTCCACATCCCAGCACAATGTATGCACTATTTCCGGTCATAATGTCGGCTTGACCTTACTTAGGTATGTAATATGAGCAATCTTCAGAAAAAGATTTAAAACCAACTCAGAATTGAAAATGCAGAACAGAGCTGCACTTACTTATGTGTTGCAGTTGTGAGAGAAAGCAAGGTGTGTGAATTATAACCAGTTATGAAAAAAAAACTTGTATGTCAATTTTAACCGAATATGCTCACCTGAATGAAGGGCCGTACGTCTGCATGTTTTGCGCACCATGACTGGTCGCCGAGTAAGGCAACTTTGATGCCATATTTTTCTTTTAATCGACTCGACGTTGTTATTAATGTAGACTGAAGTGGCAACTTTTGCCCACAGGCAAGACCTTGTGTCATGTATTGAAATACAAAGTAAATAAAAAACTGACAAGTTGTCAAGTAGTTGCGACACTGTAACCACAGTGAATAATGACCCAATTCTGCACTTTCTGACTAGTTAGAGGACGGTATATGGTCCTTTTTTCTTTTTTCTTGTTTTGCATTTGTATTGTTTGTTTTCATGTATATTGTCTCTTGCGCACTCTACGTCGAAACGGCAATAGGTAATTGGGCTCCAATAATTAATTACAAACGGAGCATCAACAGCAAATTCATAATCTACGCTCATAGGCTAATATTTGATCATCAGGAACTTAGTCCAAACGACATGGCAGATACAGCCTTACACACACATACATACATACATATATATATATATATATATATATATATATATATATATATATATATATATGCGTGTCTGTGTGTCTGTGTGTTTACGTTCCTCAATAATTCATAATTTCAAATTAAAACGTACCTCTTAGAATCGATACCAAGGTACAACCAAACGAAAATGATTGGCTATAACGGTATATTGTACAATATAGGTATTGACTATGTCAACTTGGTTTATATTACACGCCTTTACTGCAACGGTAACTACATCACTATCAAATTTAAAAAGAAATAAAGCTTTCACACGAACATGTATTTATGTACAATTTGATGATACCTTCAACAAATATTGCATATACGTACGCTTGACGTAAACTTTATTCTCACAAAACAGAATACAGGTCGTCCATCTTGCCAACAAGGTTCCATAAAAATCGTACTCAATATGAGCTTCGTTTTCCACTGTCACATACCTTCCCACCACTGGTTGAGTGCACCTGTACACAACAATTGCCACAATATTTTTTTTTGTGGTTATCAAATGCAACCAACTACCGAGCGCTCTGCTAAAGTTGTAAGCTTACAATTCATTAATAATATATCCATGTGTGTCATTATTCTGTTGTTTGGAACAGAATAACATATACATCATCCCCGTGCATGCTGTTTACATTTCAGCTAACGACATTCGACTAAAAGCCATTTCGTAGTGTTGTGTTATTGCGGACATGACCTGGACTTCAAACAACACCTAGTAACGCAACCTAATTGATATTATGTAACCAATGATATATCACTTTAGTCAATAGATTAGTGACTGTAGTAAACTTCATCCAGTAACTTCAAAAATTATAAAAAAAATAAACAATGAAGTAGTTATTATGTTAATTTTTAGAAAATGCTATATTGAATTGACACATTAATCATAAAAATTGGCTGGTAGAAACTGAACTTCTACATCTCTATTGTACCACGAAGCAAAGGCAAGTGGACTACCGGCAGCTGTTCTATTAATACGGTCTATGCATAAATTCACCAAGCGGGACAACCGCGGCAGTTGTCCCATTACGAAAGCGAGGCATGCGGGCTGATTTTTTGCTACCAGATGGCGCGCTGTGCCCCTTCTCAAAAGTGGTCACGATAATGCATGGTGGTGGACACTAATCTTGTTCGTGTCAACATGAACAGAAAAGCAGGAAATGGACCAAATACAGGAGGTGTATAGAAGTTTACCATTGTACATCGTTGGCAGAGGGAGCACGGAAAGCATTGATCGTTAGAACGTTGAATGACAAGGCGAAATATCATGGTAAACCACCACTGACTGTTGTGTAGTAGATTGTAATGGTGATACCCGGAAGAAACGTCAAACTGACAAATATCAAAAATAAAAGTGCCGCTTTATTCCTTCCATCAACTGATATTCCTTTGTCTTTCAAATACCCTTTCAGCCACCCTAGATTCTGTTTTTTGAAGATTTCATGGTCCGTGTCTCACTCCTCGTTACTTGCTGGCACTGTAGCCTCTGCGGTAAGACTGAGTGGCCCGCAAATTACCTTAAAACCTGTGCACGCCTGGCTCTGACATCGGAATCTCCGCTGGGGTTTCCCGCTTGATAAAATTATGCATAGACCGTATTAAGATATCAAGAGAAAGTGACAAACAAGCCAGCTGAGAGTGTGTGCGCAGTGATCAGTGCCTGGCTTCAAAAAGTGTTGGACTAAAGAAGGGAAAAGAGAAATTGTGGTAAAAAATCTATTTTCTCGGTACCTGAGGTGTACACTTCTGAAACCTTGATTTTTTTGTTTCCCAAATTGTGTTGGGCACATGATAACGCGTTAACTGTAACTCATTTTTCATTCTGTTTTTATTAACATTTGTGCAAAGCGATCTACATGTATCATGCTTTGTTCATTTAACCTTTAAGATATTTCACTTCAGCGGTGTCAATGGTTAGGCCAATGGAAAACAAAAGATCACATAGTCCGCCCCTCAATTTTGCAGCTGAGAAAGTTATGGTAAACCACCTTGCTCCTTAACATGTTACATTGAAGATACGATCATACTAAGGTTCCCCTAGACTGTCTTCAGATACTGGACTTCATCTTTGTGTTATGGAGACCCTCTGAGCATAGTATATTCAGTAATTGTCATATATTCTAATAAAGTACGGTTAATGCGCAACTGTTACCACTTTCACAGAAAAAGAGGAACTAAAATTGTATATTGCATGGCCTAATATGCCACCATACATTGGTATGTTTATCTAAGACTTGCCTCAAATACTCTTTGTACTATCAACTCATCTCTACATTTTGTTCTGCTTACATATGACCCTATTCCTTTTGTCAAAAAATGCCATTTACCATATTTCTGAAAGTTACCGCATCTTGCGCCAGTGCGGCAAACTTAAGCTAGTAATAACGGTTGGCCCACAGTGGCCCAATGCTGGGTCATCCTTGACAACATTGGGTCAATACTGGACGTGCCTTGATAGCTAGTCGCCACTTTTTTCTCCGATTGGATGTTCCATCGGCGGAAAAAGTGGTAAATTTATGGATACATGTGAGAGATACACAAAGACCTTTCTGGGCACACCAACTAACTCATATTCACTTATTTCACGTACAACAGTAAACTGAGTAAAGGGAAAAACAAACAGACAAACAAACAAAAAAGTAACAAAATTCCAAACAAACAGTGTAGTAAAAGATATTACGAAACAACGTACAGATCAATTTATTTTATATAGCGGATTCAGATTAGGATAACACCTCCAGAGCAAGTCACCATAAATTAATATCATCTTGCAATACTCATGTGACTGGCGACGTAAAAAGAAGTAACGCACATATGATAAACATACTTCTGTGAAAGCAAAATATATCTGCAACAGCCTGCGTTAATAATACAAACATATTCACATAAGGCCTACAAGTGGTACCTTACGAATAAATTGAGTAAAATGACATTAAAGTATAAAAATGCTTGTTATTAATTATCATATATATCTCTGTACAAAACTGTTCATAAAATCTTAGTCTATATAACTTAAATTTGTAGAAATGTTTTACAGCAAATGCATTTGTCATTTTATTTATACATCAGCCTGTTTTCCTGCCACCTACGCTTTACCTTGCAAATTGCGAGCGAGCACGGGCATGCATTCTTCCTAATCTATCATGTGTGAATCATTTAAAAAGTCATTAAAAAACCTCATGCTATTCCTAATTTATGGAGCTTTAAATCTGGACTTTATTGGTAGTCTAATCATCGGGAAATGCAATGTTAGAGAAAATATGGCAAAATGAAGTTGCTTGTTACCCCAGTTTTTGTTAGCACGTGTAGTTCACACACTGGAACGTCAATTTGTCACACAAATATCCAATGCGTTTCACATATCCTGAATCATAGCCAGTGATTTGCATGAAGGTATACAACACAGATGTACAAGATCTGGTAACACTTGTGTCTCTTGTTGCAATAATGGCTGCGGGGTAAGTTAAAATTTGAATTTTGGTATTATACGTCTATTTTGCATATAATAATGCGTATAAGTTTCGGAGTCTTGCAACTATAAGCAGGAACGTTTCATATACTACGTATTTCAGTATTTGCTCAAGGCTCTCATTCATGAATTTGGGGAATTTGAGTGGCTGCCTACATGATGAAGACAAGCAGCTGCCAACACATAAGAAAGCATGTCTGGTTTCTTGCTGATGACCTGAGTACAAATTCCTTCGGTTGTTGAAGCTTTCAATGTTTAAAATTCTAAATCAAACTTCATAATATGTTGACAAATGTATGGGTTTTGACACCGAGCATACAGAAATTGGATTGTGACACGTTTATAATTCAGTACAGCACAGACGATGTAGCCCATTTGATCCAGTTTGTATGATACATTATCACTTTTTTTTCGTATTACATCCCAGCAATGACCAAAGGGGGGTTGTGGAATAGAATATAACTTACAAAGACTGCTCTATCACTTCATATATATATATATATATATATATATATATATATATATATATATATATATATATATATATATATATATATATATATATATATATGGGGGGTTAGGGGGGTTGGGGTGGGCGTGGGGGGTGTTTGTGTATGTGTGTAAGTACCAGAATGCATGCATATATGCATGCATGTACCTGATCATTAATTTTGTCTGGATGCCACCAGTCATATTCCGCACGCACAGTGAAGCACTCCTGTCAGAGAAGTCATCTGGCTGAAGACCCACGTGAATGTCCGCCAACATCAACCTGGCGTCTTGGCTACATGAACGTGCTGTAACATTGTTAATGTTGCAGGAATGTCATTTTACCGAATCCGACACCGTAAGTACCAATATAACAAGTGCAGGAATGAGAAGACACTCTCGAATTTCTAGGCCACACTTATTATTATTATTATTATTATATATATATATATATATATATATATATATATATATATATATATATATATATATATATATATATATACAACTATGTTATATTTAATGCCGTATTCTACGAGATCTTGTACAATTATATATATATATATATAATTTATACATATATATATATATATATATATATATATATATATATATATATATATATATATATATATATATATATATATTCTCTGCTTAGTACATGTACAAAACAAACTCCCGCCATATACTCACACTTGGCAAAGAACAGGTAGACAGCCACCACCTCATACAATTCCTGTAAGTCAATTTGCACATAAGGTTTATGTACATCCAGCACTGTGGCACAGGTGGCTGCAATTGAATATATATATAGATATATATATATATATTGCACTAATTGCCAATATGCGTCCTCGCTGAAGAAAGCTGCTTACCCAAACTTAGAAATAGTCGAGTAATTATGGTTGTACCCAAGCTACATCTTGCATTTGAAATCTTTTTTCCTTCTTCTCGTCTTGTGTTTGGAATGATTACCCTCACAATATATCAACTCAATTACTTACACGTTTTCACACAATTGACTCATTTCACAGAACCGGCAAAGCATAGAATTTAATAACCCCCATTTCACTTTAGAGGGCATCGCGAGGATTGATACTTGTGGGCAATTTAAATGCATGTTTAGAGTTCAAATCTTCAAAGTAAATCTGAGGTCAATTATAGCAACATTAACATACATTGTTAAACTATTTGATCGGTACGCCTGTAAATATCAGTAATGTACCAGGTATTTTTAATTTGAAGATGCTAGAAACTTTTTTTACAGGCAAAATTAATGACCGACCACCACACATGCAAAGGTGTTAATTTGTTTCCGACACCTGTGAAGCTAATCACCAGAGTGGTATGTGAAACCTTTAAACGGGAACATTTTGGCAGCATGTGTTCATTATGCCACAGCATATGGCTCAGTGGGCTATAAACATTTATATAAGTGTTATGTTTATGGGGCAAAATACCATTGTTTCAGTTACGGCGGAAATTTCACTGATTGTACAGGTTTTACTGGCCTAAAATAGTCTTAACCTGTCGTTATAAGTTCAACAATTTATGAAAGTTTTTTTTACTAGTTCAGTGGTCATTTTCCTTCCATACTTAAACTTGTTCAGCTCAGATATTCATGTCATTCTATCATGAAATCTTTGCGCTGCAGCAAATGCTTATGTTAGAACTATACAATCAAGTTGTCCTACCCCAGCAAAGGGACTCACTCCGGGCATTGGAGGTGAGAAAGTCACTGGGCACAGTGGTCTGCCTGTGGGAGAAAGTCCTAAATCGTTAGATGGTTCCAGACAACATATTAAGCCAAGACCATCTAATTGTTTTTTTTTTATGTAACGTTACCGCCAATGCTTTTCAGAAGAATTTTGTTTACACATATCCACAACAAATCGTAATTATTTACCTGTATTTTTATCAAGGGATAACCTGGCCATGGTAAGAGAGCCCTGTTTTACTCTCACTGGATACCCGCTTCTGATCTCTTCAAGGCTGGCCACCGAAAAATCTGTAAACATTGCAATCTGGGCTTCAATAGATGCACACTTTATTCCGCCTGATTAGGTTTCGTTTCTTTTTAACTTATGTACTCGTATTAACTCGTTTTTTCATTCGTTTTGGCTTGTCCCCTGTCATCACATAATATATATGTACGTATTTATGTATATATGTACGTATGTGTGTGTATGTATGTATGTATGTATGTATGTATGTATGTATGTATGTATGTATGTATTCATGTATGTATATATGTATGTATGTGTGGCATGAGTACTTGTAATACAACATTATGAACCGAAAAAAGAAAAGTGCTACAAATCATTGCCTCTTGCCACACACGACCGTGAACCAGGAGTGCATTACATGTTTGTGTCTAATGTGCTGACCAATATATGTTATTTCTATTTATTTATAAATAAATTAATTAATCAATAAAATAAAGAAAATAGAATCGTAGCAGACATAAAAAGACACAAAAAACAAAACAAACCAAAACAAAACGAAACAAAAACCAAAAAACAAAAAACAAAACAAAAAAACAAAAACAAAAACAAAACAATAAAAAAAAACAAAAAAAAAAAAAAAAAAAAAAAAAAACAAGCCCTTTGTAGCAATATCATTTTGTAGAAAGTATAATGTATGTTGAATTTAAGTCAAAGTGTGCTCGGAAAATGCCCATACCTTATACAGTCATTGAAAGGAGCATGGATTTAATCTTGTTTAGTTTATCATAAGTGTTCAAAGTGCAATTGTATTTGGGTTAATGGTCAATGAGTTTTACAGTGCAGCTATGGACATGACTGATTGGGCACTATGCAATCATTTCTGAATGCATAGAGCATAGCTTTGAACTCGAGGAAGTGAATATGTCTATTTATTTTACTAATCAGAATATACACATGATGATGTGTATTGTTGGAAAACAGACCATGATCCACTGGTCCTTCAGTACCTTCAATCAGGTGATACGAAATCTGGGTTAAAAGTTTGCATAAAAACAATTTATTATGTACATTAAATTGGCACATAAGAAAGCTACGTTTGGAGCGTAATCAAGTCATTTGAGCCCAGAATAAATTACACTTTTTGCGCGGTAAAAGTGTCTAAATGAAACAAAAAATAAAATGCGTGCAATATGTGAATTTATGCCTTCCGAGGAAGACCAAGCTTTTCAATTATTTCGATGACAAAAGAGAAAAGGCGACTCATGTCTTACCTCGACACTCATGGGTGCTTCATTTTGGGTAATTCGTACCTTTACCTCTCCCCAAAACACACACAATAACAGGAACAAACAAAGAAATATGCAAGTAATACACTACCAAAGGTTTGAAAAAACATGCGAACAAATATATAATTTTCCTTAAATCGTTACATGTGTTGATTGTGATAGCATATATTTTTTAAAACACCGTCCTTTATGCCTGTAAAATGGAAAACTTAATGAAAATACTTGCATTCAGGCCAGTCCTGGCACCCCAATATTTGGACAAGTCGAAATATCGAGTATTTGCCGGATCTTTGTGCAAACTGTTCGTCAACAAAAACCAAACTTTTCGCCTGACTGTACAAATCCTTTAACAGTAAAGTGTCGGGGCAGGAATACGGTTTGCTTAATAACACACCTCCGTGTGCAGGTGAAAAAGCAAAAGTACCGGAGCAAATATCAGGCTTCTGTTCTTTAAACATGAGAAAATTGGTGAAAAAATATACATTTTACGTTTAAGATACGTCTATTATCACACCAAAAATATATTACATGATTTCATAAACCTGCATCAAACCCTAACAGTGTGAGAAAAGACATTTTTATATAAACCTGTACAAAACATTTTAAAGAAAACATCGGCCGCAAAATTAGAAACCCTATGTGGGTTCGTATCATCCCACAAAAATTTACAAAATACCAAAAAATAATGTCTGACCTTATAAACATATAATATATCATTGTCTATAAACAGAGTTATCCCGTACAGTTTTAGATATAAAATAGACACAAGTGTCGGTATTAAGATTCGAAGTGCGGCAATATAACGAAAACGGAGAGAACGAAACAAACAAACACACACACACACACACACACACACACACACACACACACACACACACACACACACACAAAACAAAAAAGAAAAGACAAATTAGCGTGCCTCAGTCCCCGTAAAGTTTTGAATATATTAATTTTTGTAATACTTTTTAAGGCATCCAAAATATCATTCTGTAATTTTAACCTTTGATACCGGAGCAAAAAATTCAAAAAAGACTCAAAGACTCTGCAACATGTTGTATGTATAAGAAACATCTGTGCCTTGTTTTACATTCATGGTATATTGAAATGTACTGGACGGAATTATGAGCAGCGACAACTACACACAGACACATACATTTACTCACAACAGTAAAGTGAAGAAAAAAGAAAACGACTCAGTCCATGACGTTACGCTATTCATCAAGCAGACAGAAGTTCACTTTTACAACGTAGACATGTTTCTATACTCTTAAAAACATCTGGAATACCATTGTATAATTCGGGCCCTCAGTACCGAAGCGAAGTTATGAAAAAGGATTTTCAGAAGTATGAATCATGGCGGAAAAAGTTTAAAAAAAAATGAATTTTGTACAATCACAAATCAACATAAACAATAGGACCAAGTTCTTATTTATGTTTAAAAATGTAAGGGATTTTTTTTTATTCTAATCAAATTTCAACGTAGGTCCTGTTGAGCCAACGAATACCTAATTCTAACAATTATCTTTTGCGTTGTATCAAGACATTTACGGTTGAAAGAATATGTAGAACCTTATGTTAGTTGCAATATGATAGATATGGATATTCAAACACACAAAGAGAATAATGTTCAAGTTCCTTTCAGAGTGATCCCTGTGACTTAAGCAAATTTGAAGCTGATACATTTATTATGTTGATATGTATGTAAATAACTTATTGTGTATATATTAAGAATGTAATGCTAACTAAATTATGAACTGAAACGAGTTGAAATGTTCAAATAGTAATATTTGAATATATCAGATAAAAAAATGCATATATACAACAACAGTTCCTGCGTTTGTGTTTTGTTCGCGGCTACGATATCAATATATAATTTAGTTTTGTTATATAGTCGTGTCTGCCCCTGCAGAAGGTTATCATCTTTCAACAAAAAAAAAAAAAAAAAAAAAAAAAACTAAACAAAACAAAACAAAACATGCAAAGTACTTTCTTTACATTCACAAATAACATATTGACTTTCAAGCAAAGTAAGACTTTGTCAATTTACGTAATTACTGTGTCAGTAAAACTTGTATAATTTTCATAATTTTCCATTATGTTACAATATATAATGTTTGTATCATGTCGCTTGAGTGTTTATTGTTCATTTTATGTTTCCTTGTTTTGACGATCTCGTGTGTAAGTAAAATACAATATTATTCAATGCATATATGTCACTTCTGGTCGATTCTATGTTAAAAAGTATACACACTGCAAACAGGAATGGTGTCGCATGCAACTCGGTTGCCCTTCAAGTTATAGCACCATGGCATCAGAAAAAAGTGGTATTGTTGGCGACACAAGCTGTCAAACTGAAAGCCAGCATACTTTAGCTCATCTTGACCGATCGCCGTATCACGCAGCCCAGAAAAGCTCCACGACCTACAAAGTTAAAAACATCACTTATGTTATTCCCATAGTTGTTTTCATTTTATGCACATTATCATCGTCATCCCCTAGTGTCATTGCCCTTGTCACTATCATTTACACTTTAATCGTGACTATTATTAGATATAATTAACCTAGTTATGATGAATGTATTTCTGCAGGCAACAGTGTTATTCTTAGTATATATATATATATATGTACTGCTGCAAGAATGGGATGCATATTGAAATTGCAAAGTTGCGTCACTGATTTTTAACGTATAACATTTGTTGTCTAGTTTGGTGGATCCACTGGACTTCCAAACTGCCGTAATATTTCGACCATGTGTTTGTGCCCCCTTTCACCGCCCGCTCACTCAGTCTTTTGTTGCGTGCGAGCGTCCGTCCATCTGATAAATTTGAGTTGGGCCACCGTCATGAAACGTTACATGCATATTTGTCAGCATACGAAAATGCACACATGGGTTTTGTTAGCTCAGCTAACCTATCAGTCAGCTGACCGAGTGAGATGGTTGGTGATCCTGTATCCGTCCCCAAATCACATTTTTGACTTCTCAAAACGCGTTAATGGGACGTTTTATTTTAAATATGGATGTTTTCCAACTGGTCCTCTACTAAGCTTACGAAGGCGATAAGCCATATATTTCGCTTGTCATTTTTATTAATTAATTAATAAGTTGAATGATTAATTAATTAATTTATTTATTTATATATTAATTTATTAATTAATTATTTTATTTATTTATTTATTTATTTATTTTTTTGCACTTTACATAACTTTTTTTTCTAATATTCTTCTCGAGACCTACTTGGTCCGTTGCATTTATATTTCTTACATCCTTAATGTTGAAACATTAACTCGGGGTTGGCAACGAAATAGAGCTTTATGGTTTGGAAACTTTTAAAGTGAGGAGTAGGAGTTCTTATGGAGTTTGTTTTACATTTGTGGCGCTGGATGTCAATTGTTGCAGTCCTTATTAGAATCTCCTTCGGTTCGTGCAGGTGGTCTGCAACTGTTTATTTTATGATTACCAGTACCGAATATAATGCCCTAGTTATACACTGACAGGTTGTTTAACTTGGGTAACCATCCAGCTTGAAAGGGTATGTACTGGTTCAGGGGTGAGACAAATTGTTCTTATGTGAACTTGCACTCTAGAAACTTATAAATTATGTTTGGTTTGACAGATACTCTTTATCCACAGTGAAGCTCTGTATTTATAAGCACAACTTCACTTATTCAGCTAATTCATCATTTGCCACGTTCATATTTATTCATTATTATGTGAGTCGTCTTTGCTGAACATTTAGCTGAGACAAGGAGCCGCTACTCAGTGAGACATGTACGGGCACAGGTTCCGAATCATGTGCTCAGTAGTTACCCGCTGAAGACCCTTTAATTTTATTTGGGCTAATACAGCCTTTGTCAAAATTCTAGAGAAGAATGTGTGCAATATGGACAAAAGTATTTATACCTATAGGTTAGACAGTAACGGTTAGCTTATGGCAGTAAAGGCTTCGGAATGCGGAATAGGGTAATGACTACCAGGAAGTGGTTCTGGACGAAAAGACACAAATACAATATAGGGTCACCTGTAGTCAGAACGGTTTAACAGCGTTGCATGAAATATTACCACAATATGATACGAATAAATAAAGTAAAATTTTGTCAAAATGAGGTGGATATATATATATTTTTGAAAACAAAAACTTAAGTAGCATGTGTCGGTAACTGTTTTTACTGACATGCACGTACTAGTACAGAAAATTTATGGCAATGCTTGCGAATAGTTTGTATAGAATTCTTTGATTTTTTATGCAGATATTTCTTATGTGGGCCTCTGCTAGCTTTAAGAAGGAGGTCATGATACAAAATTTGCTCTATTTTGTATCACTTTTTTCTCAATCAAAATTTCTTCTCCTCAACACCTACTAGACCCATTGCTTTCTCGATGCATATAAGATCACATTGGGGGGCACGCAGTTCACATTTTGGCTACCAGGTGACTTTTGTTTCTTTTTGTTATTTTTTTTCTTATTTTGGACAACGATTTTATACGTGTTGAAACTTTCAACTTCTCCAAAACGGTGGAGTATAATTGCATGTAATTATATGAAAATATGACATTTCAAAGGATAAGTATTTGCAAAACTAATGCGATTATATCAAGTTTTAACAAAAGTATGCAATATATAAGTATTGAACCATGAGTCGGTAAGTTCCCTACTTTATATCAGCAGTATAATAAATGTATTGCAATATCATCAAAACCGCTAGCAAGATCCACGTCAAAGTTGGTAGCAAGGTACCTTAGATAGCTCACCATCAAATTTTTTTAAATGAGCACGCTCCAGTGAATGCTAAGTTTGTTTTGACAAAATCTTCAAAAACTTTTCCGAAGCCGCATAACCAATTCCTTTCAATTTACACATAGACACTTCTGGGCACCCTTTGACCTTAAGTCATGCACCAGGTGACCCTGTAAATTACTTTTTTTCTAATGATTATGTCTATGCCTTTGCTTTTTCTGATTTTCCCGAAACAACCACGCAGATAGTCTTCTTTTTTTTTCCTTTTTCAAAAACTTGTTGCTGCTGTCATGTTTGGACTTTTAACTGGTTATCAAAATTACGATACATCGATAAGGGTATAGGTGTATGTTAATATCGTTACAATGGGCATGGAGCAAAGGCTGATATATTGGCTTGGATCTTGGCAATGGTGGATCACAGACCCACATTTAATATTGTACAGTACCAAGAAAAAAACTATGAGGATTCTTTTGGTGCTGTTAATTTTGACCTTCAGTGACATTGACAGGTCAAGCTGACATATTGACTCATATATCGCTAATGATGTATCCTAGGCCTGTGGTTATTATAAAATCACCAGACTAAAATTACCAATAGGGTTTCTGTTAGTGCTGTTAGCTCTGTACTTCAAAGTCCGCTGGGCACAGGGCTGTTATCCCATGTCTGACAATGTCCGTGAGTGTGACACGCTCGTGACACTTTACAACAATAGTAATCACCACACGGAGATGCGACCCTGGGATTGGATGAGTGTGTGCATCCATCCGTGCCCCCTTTCAACATTGCCGACCAGCTAATAATGGCCATTGCGAAATGTCAATCATGTGTCGAGCATATCTCCAAAATTGTTAATGCAAAATGATAATTATAAGAAAAATGCGCATGTGAAGCTTTTTCCCAATGTCAACCAAACCCCTAAACATACTTCAAATAAGCAATGGGTGATGTCAAACCTGCAGTGTCTAGCACTTGTCTTCCATAGTCAGTGTGCTTGATCATGTTTTCAAATATTTACTCATGTTTAAATATTAGCTCATATGTTCTAATAGTTGACAATGTCATCAAATATTTCACGATATAGTATGTTTAAAAATATGGACAAATCGATTTAATCGTGTGACCAAATGCTTTTAGACATATGACTAAGGGTGTTCAATCATTTTTTCAAATTCGTTGGATGGGATCATCAAATCCATGCCTTCTTATGATTAAATGTATTTAACATATCATACGACCAAATAAGTGATCACATGTCTTCATACGGAAGAAAATAAGAGAGGACGTTCCCATGTATATATATAAAATATGTGTATGTCATTCGTGAAGATGCCTGCATGCGTTGTATCTATTTCAGAGTGACAGAATCCAATGGTTTGTCCAGGCCCTGGGTTTCACTTAAGGTAAAGCACAATATCAAGACAGCGTTTTATAGTGGTCTTCCAGACTTTTAGCGTCATTAAGTACGTCAATTTGGACTCCATAGTCATGAAATATATTTCAATAAACCAGTGATTTTTCCCTTTTTTTTTCACAGTGTTACAAAAATATTACAGAATACAGAAAGAGAAATAAGTGAAGCTAGCGCATTGAGGATGATGAAATATATTCATGCATTTTTTTTCCACAACACGCTCACAATAATGACTTGAAGGGCCTAAATTCCTGTGAACAAAATTCATCCCTTCTTGTCGTTGGTCCTGACAGGTCTAAATGTGGCTGCATAAAAAAGATACGAATATTGTGCTGTGGTGAATGGTTTCCTTTCCATTCCAATTTGCACATAGTATTCTAGAACTAGGCCTAGTCTTTTGACCGGAATATTTGCACAAACAATTTTGATGTTTTGTCGGCATAAAACCCACAATTCCTAAAAAGAAAATCGTCATCAACTGTCATAAATTTTCAGTCAAGTAGATCTAGGTTTCAAACATCATTCCATTCACATCAGACCCAACAGGTCATTGCGTCACACATGATGACGTACACAAAGCAATGCAGATTTTCGTAGCGCCTTTTTTTAGTTTTTGAGAAAACAGATTCCTGTCTCTTTTATCACTATTAAACTGAGCCTCTGTAATATTCAAAAGTGACCCCAGCTAAATGAATCATTCATTCACTTTTTCTAAATTGCACGCACATGCCCTGCTAATAAAATCTTCATTTGCAGACTTGCAATTCGGTCGAATGGTGTTTGTCCCCGAAAACCTGTTCTATGATTAACACATTTAAATCGGGGTGCAGCCTGCATGTGTAATGGAATTTAGACAGCAAATCGGTCGCAATTTTATAGATTGACAGCATTGCAGCAAACTGAATACTGTTTGCATAAAACGAGGAGAACGTGGATCTATTGCTCTCTAACGGTAAGAAGGGATAAAAAGTCATTCAAGGCGTATCCCCACAAAGTTTGAATTGAATCTGGCAAGAGCTTTGGAGAAGTTAAAAATTGGGCTTATCATTTCAATCCGCATTGACATGCATTGTAATCAGTTGGAATATATGCTGGCGATAGACAAGTTTTACCGTTTTGCTGCTTGCAAACGGGTGATGTGCAGACCTGAGGGTCACTGGTCGAGGGCTGCGACTACATTGCGCCAAGAGGTGATCGAACAGCAACAACGCGTTTTCTTTTTTGGCGCCAAGAAAACTTAGGAGTTCGGGACTATGGCGCCAGGAAAATCAATCATTTGTTCACGCCTGTTCCTGTAACAGTTGCACAAGCACAACTTTCAAAAGCACAAGAAAAACCCTGGCAATTAATGTTTAAGGAGATAGTTAACACAGACGGATATGCAAGTCACAACAGGAGTAACCCTGTTGATTCCGTCATGGTCATTGTGAAAGGCACATTTTCAAAAAAAAAAATAAAATAAAAAATAAAATAAATTAAAAAAAAAAAAAAAAAGAGAAAGCAAAAAATAAAATAAAGAAAGTTATGTTCCACACCGGGTAATGTGTGATGGGGGGGGGGGGGGAGGAGTGTACAGTCGATGTCTACTGTCAACAACAGCAATTACTTCGTGCATAATGCATACAAGACTGTTCGTGTTAAGTATTGCTTAGAACAAAAATGTACGCCGTTGCACAATAGGATATAAGATACAAGAATTGCTATGTTTGATATTATCATGCTTCCTTCAACTAACGATGTAGTTGTTCTCTTATTTCTAGACAGTGATTACAGTACTAGACTGCATTGTCTTTACAAATCTGCTGTCAATATAATTCCGCACCATTTTTAACATATAAATTTAATCTATTTACCCCCAAATTCAAACGTCCTACAACATGCACTGAGGAGCAATGGAAATTATGCTTTCCTCCTATATACCAATTGGCTCTTCTTGCACATAGAATATGAATCATAAAAAGCAGCATTGAATACAAACTCTCATCAATTCTATCTATACATCACCCATCATAATTAAAAAAAATCCCGGATCCCAAAAGTATGTTTCAAAATAGTTTGCTACGACCACAACAACATATTATTGTTCTGTTTTACTTGGCTTTCATCGACGTGAACTTGGTTTTGCCGTTGCTTTTAGTAAATAGAAGACAAATATACAACTAAAGGTCCATAGTTTTAATGTAAACAGTTGACACAGCTGTTCACGTATATGAACTAAGTTTGAATACATTACCGATTCCACGACTATATCATTTGAATAGCTAAGTTTGAAATCCAGGTAAAAAATGAACCAGCATTGTACCAGTAGGATACACCCTTATAGTGTCATGGTATTTATACCACATGTCTCATACAGAGAAAAAAACTGTAAATAAAATTTTATAATCAAATACCTGCAAACTCCTTGTGACGTCACCATGATGGCACCTTGGTACGTTGCCCCAATGTCACTCACATGGTAGCAGGCACTTGGTTCTGAGGATAAACAGAGTTCATACGGTCGGTGTCGCAGAACTTTGTCTCGTCATTTTACAACAAATACGGTATGAAAAAGGTCAGTTTATTTCACTCTTTGTGACTTTTTTTAGGGAATTATAAAGCTTACCTGGTATGAAAACTGTATAAACTGGAAAAGAAGATTTGCTTCACAGCAAATCTCTGGTGCTTTCAAAATGAGAACAGTTTGAAATGCTACACTTTACCATTGTTTAACATAATATAAATTCCGTGTATTAGCCTAATTTTTATTACTTAAAATGATACAACTACGGTTCTTGGTTTCTTGAATGTGGCCATGTCACAAATGTATAATGTGAAGTTTGAATAAAAATACTACCTATATTAGGTTTGAAGCTATCCAACATTTTAATTTTGTGTTCGCCTAATTTGCATACATTAAAAGCATACACCTTTGCTTCATGGTTCACTGGATGCTATTTTGCCACAAACGTGTACATGGATGTTGCAGTTGCATCAGTATGTATAATAGCTTTGGAGGTTTTCATCTTTTAATTTTTTCAATGCCCCTTATTAGCATTATTTGAAATTCTTCAACTTATATAGGATCCATTATATTGGCAGGTATCACAAAGCTATATATGTGCATTAAAATTATGACTCTATCTGCAATAGCTTTGAAGATGTAGAGCTTTTAGAAAAATCTAATTGCCCTTAATTTGCATAATTTAAGACATCATTAACATTCCAAATAATATGCACAATTTCACTGGTTAGGTCAGTCACCATAGTAAGCTTGGCGCTTTTTCGGAAAAATAATGTCTTATATAATCATCCGACTTAGTCATAAAGAAAGAAGAAAGAAAAACGAGCAAGCAAGGAAGGAAGGAATGAAAGAAGGAAGGAAACAAAGATGGGAAGAAAGAAAGAAAAAAAGAAAGAAATTCCAGTGTTCACTGATACAGCGAAATATTCTACAGTTAGCACCCTTGGGACCAGAGAAAGGTATGAGCAGTATGGATGAGTATATGTGCATGTACGTGTACAGTATTCAAACATGCACATATACAAAACAGTGTAAACACATCATAATTCAGGGGGATGTGTATTCAGGCGATACAAAACTGTCTTCTCTTGCATAAACAAATTATTTTAACAGATGGTATCACACAACTACAAGTACATGATCATGTGAACTGAGGCAAGCACTATATTGTCTTAGTATTGGCGGTTAAGAAAAGGCTTCACCTCACTGGTTACAAGAAAACAAAGGCATGAAAGTGTCCACCTGTAATGACGCAAATCCACACACTGTCTTAAAATTCACAAAGTTGTGAAAACATTCATTGAGGACTGGAAGACCATACTCCGATTGGTCTAGACAACTCTGCACTGTATGTATTCTATTTTTAACAGAAGGTACACTCAGGCTTGTTCTGCTCAGAAGTGCAGAGCCTGTGATCCCTTGCCCACTAGACTCATAGCCTCAGGCAAAAACAGACCAGCTACGACACCGGTCTCAATGCTGTCCAGCACTAGTGGGAACATGTAGCATATAACTTCTTGCATGAACAGGAAGAGATTCTCGGTACTTTATTGAGAACTTCATAACACAGTTGTTGGGGGTCCTACCCCCCCCCCTCTCATTTGCTACAAGACCCAAACCATCCAAACCACACACCTACCATGCATGGCTAGAAGGCTGTCCATGAGACAGGTTCAAACTAATTTATTATGAATGAAAAAATAGTTGCCTAGCTCCATGGAAGCTTGTAAATAGCAGTGCAGCAGAAGCATTGAATGAGGATTGTTGGGAAATTCAGTGGATTTAGGCAAATATTAAAATTTCCCAACACAGGTTTCAGCTGGGGGAAGGAAACCCCATGGGGCTTATATTTCCCCCAACAGATGAGAACACATATGTAATTTACGTCTCATTAATGAAGCAGTAATAAAATTCAGCGTAAAGTTATAATCCTAATAGGAAAATAGAGAGTTTCCATGATTTAACAAAAGGTGTTATTGCATATCATCAAAGAGGTATTTTTCACATATTTTCAAACGTAAATATCGAGGATGCTTTCCGAGTATTAGTTGGTATGTCATTCCAAATCAAAGGTCCGTGATACGTTATAAAAAATTTGCCAAGATTATGCGTTTGTAAATTGTGCAACTATATTGTAAATGTTGCAGCGTTGCATGTCTCCTTTTTGATTTACAGTATTGTATCCTCCAATGCACTTGAGCGTGTTTTTGTAATCCTGTTAAAAGAACAAGCACTTCACGGTAGGTTTGATTTTCAGTTTGAGTGTGATATGTATGGAAGCTGAACTGTATTCCCTAAGTTTGCAATATGCTCTAAAAAGAAATGTGTTATTCATAATCAAATTTAAAAACAAAAGAAACCAGCGAAGAAACCATAAAAACATGTACACAGAAACAATAAAACCAATATAAATAATTATGATTTAATGCAGGAACAGAAATAAAATACATATTGGTCATGACACTTTTGTGCAATTTGGAGCCAAACACTAAACAAAAAATGCGAAACTGAAACGAACTGCCTTACTTTGATAGTAACAGTAGTATAAGGTGACGTTTCTTCCACCAAACCATATGTGAGGAAGACTGCCGCTTGTGGTCACTGAACTGTTCGTTCCGATAGGCATCGATATAAACTCCTTATATTTGAGCATACCAGCCACGTTTGGACAATGATGGGCTCTCTGTGTATTGAAATTAAAGAGATACATGCACAAACGTATCAACTGCCGTGTGGTGTCTTGGTTTCTTTTATTGAAAGCCAATAAATGTAATTCAGGTGGCCAAGATGTTGGTTGACACTTCCAATGTAAAAAGATACATAAAATTTCAACCACTTTTTATTTAAGAGACCGGGCGAATATAGCAAACCTTATACTGCAAATTGCACAATGCGTTGTATCATAAATATCATAATCATAATGATACATTTATCATTCCATATTTATTCATGTACGGCTGCGTAACATTGTCCAAAATTGCCGAAAGTTGTTTGAGCCTATAATTATTGCAGCACATTTATAACAATGTCATTTTGTGGTCAATCTGTGTGCCTGCAAGCATGTTTTACATTTAACCAATTCTACACGGTCGGTTCCTGCAAAAAACTCCAGAAAAACAAAAACGACCCCCCCCCAAAAAAAAAAAACAAAAACAAAAAAAAAATCAAAAAACAAAAAAAAAAAAAAAAAAAAAAAAAAAACCCCAACAACAACACAAAACAAAACAAAACAAAACAAAAACAAAAGAATACCCCCCCACCCCCAGTTTTGTCAACATTGGAATTGATACCAGATGGCACACTGATTGATTTCATTTTCTCTCATTTAATTACTTCCCTTAAACTATTATTTGATCCTTTGTCTTGATTAGTTACATTTACGCTATGTTAGCGTGGCATGAACTTTTGGTTTTGAATCTTATATATCGGTCAAACATAAAACTAATAACCATCAGATTTCATTGATGGTGTAAAGGCATACACAAATACTTTGTTTTGCGCACTTTTTAGGAATGTCCTCCAGATGTCGGTCCAATGAAACGGTTTCTTTATAATGTAATGTTGACGACAATGTAAGCATAATTCCAGTTTTTCCTTTCTTTGAAAATGCATTTAGAGGACCTATGCCCGTTGCAATCCCTTGACTAGTCTTTAATTTGGTGCTTCTTTCCGTTGGTCATATTGTATGTGCATTTTACGCTGGGATGAGGTTAGCCTTCTTTTTGATGCCTGGGGAAAAGTGCCTCTGCTTTGAAAAGGTGCATATATATATATATATATATATATATATATATATATATATATATATATATATATTTATATATATATGTATATATATATATGCATATATTATGAACGTTTATGAATGACCAGGTGAGAACCGGAGATCACAATTTCGCCGTATGTGCTCATGATCAGTTGGGCACTGACTTCGACCTAAATCTTCATTTCAATGCTGGTCATGAAAGCATGCTTTCAAGTTATTTACTCTAGCCAATTGTCAATACACACACACACACACATATATATATATATATATATATATATATATATATATATATATATATATATGTATATATATACATATATATACATATATATATGCGTGTATATATATATATATATATATATATATTTATATATATATATGTATATATATATATGCATATATTATGAACGTTTACGAATAACCAGGTGAGAACCGGAAATCACAAATCACAATTTCGTCGTATGTGCTCATGATCAGTTGGGCACTGACTTCGACCTAAATCTTCATTTCAATGCTGGTCATGAAAGCATGCTTTCAAGTTATTATTTATTCTAGCCAATTATCAATACAAACGACAACACGGATGAGAAGTATACGTTATTTCGATATTGTATATTTTACATATGTTTGACAAGAGCCCTGGAAAAATAGTGTTCGTAACATAAAACTGCCGTTACTTATCAGTCGAGAGCAATGTAAATTTCACGTTGTATTCACATTTCCTAAACACAACTACGATATGTCACAAATCAAACAGTGGTAGATATTTCCAATACATTTATAAAAGAAAGGGAAAAAACGCTCACGATCGCCCTATTGGTTCATAAAAAACCCAGAATATAAATAATTAGTGTTGGTTAAGACTCTACCCATGTCACTATGGCACAGCTTTAATATAGCTTTAATCATTATTGGTTAAATTGCCTGGAATGCACAAACAATGTTTTTTATTTATCTGCTGCTGTAATATTTGTATATGTGTATAATTCCTAGCACAACGAAGATCTTTTCTACGTATTCATACCGGAGCATGATTATTCGACTTTCGTTTGCAGAAGATCTAAAGGCTTCACGCAGGAAGAATCGACTACCGTAAACAAAATATCTGAAAGCTTCGTGCAACAATTATTATGCGAATCACCGGTGTGTAAAATGTTACCGGATTTTGTATACTTGGTGCCTTGTGTGCTCGTGGCATGAATAATCCGTTTGAAACGCATATTGTTGTAACTTTAGTTCACATGTACCTGCTGGTGTGTTTTATCAGGGACATATACGCCAGGTTTTATCGGCAAGGGAACTTTGGAGTAGCATTTTTATGCTTGAACTGTATTTTGATATGAACTATGTTCCCGGATCTCATAAATAGGTAAGAATGCTGCGTACACTATGCTTCGTACAGTGAAGAATCTAAAACATATATTTCACTTGCAGTGCATTTTCTACATCACACATTCGATATGTTCACTCGCTGCTAATTCACATTCGCTAACCACTGTCTCATTTGTTTTCCATGCCAACGCCGGAGATGGACATTAAGTTATTCGGAACATATAATCTGATATCTGCCCCACCCCCACCCCCACACCACCCCATGCTTCAAGTGTACTGCCCTTAAGTGCAACTCAAGGTTATCTGGTCGAACGTTTCTTCTTTATGCTCAGTATAGAGAAGGTCTATGAACATCAAAAAACATTCTCAGTTTTAAGCCTCTATGAATGGAGTTGCATGCTTAATTTACTGACATGTCATTAATGGTAATGACGAAAATACTTTATGTATTCGATTATAATATTAGATACTCTCATAATATATATCAAATTTGAACAGATATTTACAGACAACCACGGGTGTGACTTTACTTACACTCTAGGTCATATGCACGCGGTTATTCGAATCTTAACGTTTCGTTTTTTGCGACGCACTGACATTTGTAAAATATCTATGAATCAGTCTTGTAAAATGACAACTCAAAGGAAATAATGAGTGGTCAAGCCATAAAATGTATAATTAGAAATCTAAGTACATTAGGTATGGAATTCACCTGGATGAGCATGAAGGCCTCGACATTTGGAAACTTCAATAAATCAGTTTGTGTACCGTCATCTTTGCAGCAAAACCTGGTACTTAATGTCTTCCTACCACTTTTTGATGCAGTCACAGGCGTAAAACCAGAAATATCCAAACGCAATCCATAATGCAGAGAAACATTCAACTCTCCTAACATGAAACCTAAAAGAACCACATCTTAGAGTATTTTGTAATAATAATATTACAACGTAACAAAAGTATTACAAAACAAGTGGACACCCGTTATTATGTAGTGGAAGCTTTTTACATCTGTGTGTGGTGTTTGTGGACAACATCGCAAATTTTGTTTTAGGTGCCATAAAATGTGATGAACAGGAAATACCCGTTCATAATACATTTTACCAGAACACACGCACACACGCACACACACATGCACACACACACACACACACACACACACACACACACACACACACACACATATATATATATATATATATATATATATATATATATATATATATATATATATATATATATATATATATATATATATATATAAGGGTAACGATGTCTTTGTATTTGACAAAGTCTCAGTTATGTTTGTTCAGAACGCCACTACAGTTTATTACATTCCATATCACTTAACTGTCTAAAGTTTTTTAAGCATGGTAATTTATAGCGCACGTTGCGTCCTAGTTTTTTAAAGGGCTCCGTGAGCTAAAAAGGAATGAAAGGCTCAAAATTATCAATAGTGGGGTGTAATAACAGTGTTAATTATCTTACCTGACGGACACTCAGTTCGAAATGCATAGATACAAAATGATCCCTTTGGCCATGTCGGGTTTTTAAAAGAAAATTCATCTTTCTTCATGCAAAAGTTTAGACCTATTAGCTTCTCAGATTCTGGTCCCTTTTGGTGATACTGAATTGATCTATTGTAGTTATGGCTTTCTTGTAAACGAAAGACCACATTCCCCGTCAACCACGTTGTGACCGGAGACACAGGGCAACCAAAGAAAGTCATTGGGATGCCGTAACTACCTTGTGGCCAACCTGCTTCGCTCAACTCTTCAAGCGAGAAAAAAAATCACAAACGATAGTTTGCTCCACCCCATTTATTAATGTATATACTTGTTTGGTATCATTACTAATATTACTAAGATAGAATTCTGTACTCATACGTTTATTTGGACAATTTCTTAAATTATGTTTTATGCAAAAGTATGTTAATTTGTAACATGCTTTTCCAAATATGCGACAAGATATTGAAGTTTTATATTTATCTATTCAATTAATCTGGTGTAGAATATACGTGATACAAGAATAATTCTAGTAAAATCGGCGTTAACATGCAATTCGTTTTTATCATTTTTTTTGGTTTTGTTTTGTTTTTGTTTTTTGTTTTTGTTTTTGTTTTTGTTTGTTTTTTGTTTTTTGTCTTATTTGTTGATGCTGATATTAATCTCCTCTACAGATTTCATCGTACAATTACTTTAAAGCGTTAAAGGTTAACAAGCAAGTAGCATAAGACTCTTAACATACGACAAAAGGCAAGGTTATTTGGCAATAGCTACAACTGTACAATACATCTATGGTTTTTAAGCATGCAGACATTAACTTTTGTATATAAGGTACCTCTTTTTTCGTTTTCCCAGTTACAGTTTGGTTTTTCAAGACAACAGACATTTCCCGTTGGGCAGATCTTCTCAGCAAAGTGTCTGTTGGGACAACAGTGCGTCTCCACACAGGTGCCACCTTGATAGTCGCAAAGATCCACTGATAGGAGTTGTAAGCAATTAGAATTGTGAAATAAGAAGCAAAATTAAATTTGGTCCAAGTATGTCCAAATTATAATCAAATTATTAATTTGCGATGTTGGATGAGCATTTTAGATCATCAGCATACTTACATAGGATGTTATTCAACCGGAACATTTAATCTGTCTTAAAATATTATCGAAATGGTGACATGCAATGTCGTATGAAAATTGAGTGCATGTGTAAACGACTGATAATATAGTGTCATGAAATGTGGACTTAACCTTTAATGTATGTTTAAATGATAATCATAATCGTGACCGCTGGACTACATTGAAGGAAAATTTTAGCCCAAGTTTTAATGTGTGTGTGTTTTAAAGTTCTTTTTATGAACATTCTATCAATAACTTGGCAGATAGCCAACCAATATACGTTTGACCTCACCAAATGTTTTGTGCAGCAATTCCAGAACACATATTCAATAAAATATGCGCAAAAAACAGATATATGTAATTCAGGTTAAGTCTTACCGTCTTAAAGTCGAAAGAACGTTAACCTTAGATATATCATATATCATAAACCAAAGCAATACCTTCGATAGAGGACCACTTCGCGACTTTCTGCCTCCAACAGAACTTTTGCCTTCAACTTATGTATATATGTATGTATGTATGTATATATATATACATATATATATACATATGTATATATATATGTGTGTATGTGCGTGTGTATATATATATGTATATATATATGTATATATATGCATATATATATATATATATACATATATATATATATATATATATATATATATATATATATATATATACATATGAGGGACTCCCACGCATTGAATTAGCGCGGTCCCCACGAATTCTGCGGGGTGTGGGTGATGGTCGAGGTGAATGGGCGCTTCGAGCGGGGCTGCTGTCTTCGCTGATCTCTGCAATACCTGTGTGAAGCATAGGATTAAGCTTCCTATGATGTCACAATTTTGTAGCAATGGAAGCCCTGCACAGAAGGAGCGTTAAGCACGCTTTGTGGCGTGTGGAGCCAAACTGAAACCAAGTATGTCCGGTTTGACGTTGTTTTAACACATGGAACGTTTTGGATTCAGAATCATGGCCGAAACTATATTTGAATACCCAATGTGAAGGGCCCTTTGTGTAAGCATTCTTTAATTTGTTTAACGGTTCTGTAGCAAGTTGTACCAGTTTTCCACCAATTACAGACCTTTTCAACTTGCTTGGATTGGGCTAGACCTCAAAATACTAGCTGCATTTTTCGTGCGAAATTATCTGCAAACGTGCACTGAACTTTCCGATTTTTATGTCATCGACCAAATTATGATTTGATGTCGAAGTGCAAGCAATTTGAAAAGGGCACTACGTCATGTTTTAACAGCGTTTGCTTTAAAAACTTCTAAATGCTTGTTCAATATTCATTCAACAGGGCATCCGTTTATATTCTCATAGCTGCAAAGTACATCCAGAACTTCTCAGGCTGTCTCTTTTCAATTGTGAAATTTTTGCAGATTCTGTAACTGAAAAAGGAAACGTTTTGCCAATTGTAGACTCTTAGATTAATTTTGAACCAAGAGTGTGTATTTTCTGTGACAATAACTACAATTCATACCTTCGACTGGAATAAAATGCTTAATTAGATATAGATACCTTTGATTTTGTTGATTTGGTGAATTTCAAAATATTGATCATTATTCCAGATAATACTATCAATTTAAATACATGAAATTATTATATCATATGATTTTCAATACATTAGGGATAGGTACATATTTTAAATGAAAGTGAATATTTTTGCTGAGTGGGGTGACATACAAAGTTCACGGTTACCATCATTTTTATGAACGATCTTAAAAAAAGGGGCAAAAGAAAGTACTCTGTATACATCCTCAATAATGATGACAATTGTGAAAGACCCCTTAGAAAAAAACAGAAAAAAAACTGGCGCCATTTATAAAAACGGATTTCCTGGGGATACAGAGAAGAATCCAAGTTGCAAGATGGGACCAGCTATATCTTGTCGACTCAAATAGTTTACCCGCATGTAATGATAGGTGTCGTTTAAAACGCCCTGACCCTTATTCGTCTGTTGTAAAACGCCTCTGAACTAAAACCGATGTTGGAGAGATGACCCTCTAAGATTTAGTAGACAGACGGTTTCTTGTGCACGCGATAAATTCGAGCTGAGGTCTATCATAACGAATGGTTTCCGAAACGCCACCATCTTTAATGCATATGTTTCAATATCCACATGGTTTAATTTACATGCCTAGAGATACCTTACCAAAGCAGATAATCTCACCCAAAATGTTCAACAGTGTGCCTAGCAGCGAATTGTTCCTTCTGGCACATTATTCCCTGGATCAAAATGGCCTATAATGCCCAAACCCCTGAGTATGTTGCACAGAATGTATGGACTTAGCTATGGATGTATTCAAATATCTTTTCGTTGTACATGAAGTTGAAGAGCCACATCATGCTATATTGTTGCATTCATAGTTTCTATTGTCGATATCACTCAATTATCAATGCATAATACAGACGCAGTGTTTCAGAAAATAAAAACTCATATCAGGTCAAAACGTGCCTGATAAATTGAAATATATGTGGGGGTGGGTTTTTTCCTTCTTGTTTTTTCGTGTTTTGTTTTGAGTTTTGTTTGTTTTTGTCCATGCCTTTCTGTTTTCATAGAATTTTCGAGTACAAGGTAACGGAATGAGTGTTCTCAAATGAAAATAGTTTTAAGTACTCACTGTCACCTTCCGGTCTGCATAGTATTGCGTGTTCTAATAGAGCGTCACAAAATGAATATCGTTAAGATATATGGGATGAATAAAATAGAAGTAAGAAAAACTCGCTCCACCTCAGAAACGGTGTAGATGGTTGTGACTGAAATATTGGTGGAGATTATAAAACCTGGCTACAAGATATCTGGTATTAATGTTGTGAAAGTGTTGCGGAACATTTGTCTTTCGGGAATACAATGCTGTTTGTCCTAGTTTTTGATCGTGCCTGTAAGGGTACTCTGTGCCCGGTATATATGACGCATTGCCAAAGTGAATGTATTCCTTTTGCATGTGACGATCTATTTAGGTTCCTGCTTTGGCATACGAGCGTTCGTTTCATTGATTTAAAAACTTATTTTTCCTTTCTGTCGAGGACATTGTAATGTATTATGCGTGCATTGAGTTATGTGTTATGTTGTGTTTGTGTGCAGTGTATGTAGCTTTGCAAAATGTCAATATTGATGTTGATGTAGCAAAACAAAGTTCATTTTAGTTCATTTCATTTCATATTCTCTGATGATGAGCTAATGTTTTATATATGTCCTAGGAAAGGAACAGCGCTGGTCCCTTATTACCTTACCCAACATTCTCATGTAGCTATCCTCTCGGACACATTCATAGTGAGTTTTTCATTCTAAAAGTGTGATGGGCAATGTGCTTGTAGGTGCACCAACTCAGTAATCGTCTTCTCAAATACAGTCAACAAGGGAGTTGTAATGCCCCGTCACTCACTTTCCTTGCTGCAATATGGTATGGAACATGATTCGCGCCTCTTCGCTGGGTTAACGGTAAAACACCATGGCCCAACATACTCTTGGTCCACATTTCTACAGTAGTTGTGGATAGATTCCAGAGTCTTAAAATCATGTGGTCCATAGGTGGTTGTTATGTTGATTAGTTGTCTGTGTTTATGTGGATGCTGTGAGTCCCATCTGGAAACAACATAATATTTTGAACTCGCAATTGTGCCAATTCTCACTTAGAAATTTTGAACAAAACCTAACCCTACCCCCCCCCCCCCAAAAAAAAAAATGTTTGTGCTCTGAAGTATATTCTCGCGCTATGGTCCTATCTTAACATGATAACCACATCTTTTTTTTTGGAGAAGCGAAAAATGTGCGAGGAGATTACATATCATAAGCGAGATCCCATATCTCTTTGCTCTACATATTGTTATATTTTATGGCTATAAACTGTCATCTCATATTGACAATAAACAAACCTTTCTTCGGTTTTTGGTATGACTGGTTAGTGTCACTAGTGATATATATATATATATATATATATATATATATATATATATATATATATATATATATACATACATATATAAGAATCCTAAACAGCAGCACCTTTTTTTTCAAGATTAATTAATATAGGGCATGCCCGTCTTCCCAATTGAACAAAATTTGTTTGAAGCAAACTGCCAATTCCTCAGTCCTTTTATATATTTATGTCTATACCAAATTGTAACGCCTACATCGTTGCTATTTTAAAAATATTACTTAATTTGCGGGTGTGTGTGTGTGTATGTGTGAGAGAGAGAGAGACAGACAGACAGACAGAAAGAGAGAGAGAGAGAGAGAGAGAGAGAGAGAGAGAGAGAGAGAGAGAGAGAGAGAGAGAGAGTGAGTGAATCTTGGCGTCCACAAAATTGTTGTCACAAGTCAGTGTACTGTGCGAGTATAAAGCAGTGAGTCATGTCTCGCGATCAACTAAAAATAATAGCCGTAATAAAATCCCCACGGCAAACATTATATCCAGTAGTCGGGCATCCGATATAATAGAACGAAACAAAAACAGCAATCAGACAGGTGATATTTAGAGAATGAGAATTATCATCGCGAACATCAATGGTAAGATAGAAATGTTTCAGAAAATCTTACCTCTGACAGGGAATTCCGCTTTTTGTCCGATTTGCAGAGCCCATATATTCAAGTCCCCTTGCTGTGTTTTTGCACCGTGTCTCTGGTTTCGTGTTAAAATAACCGTTTCAAAGGTTGAAGCATTGCCAATCACTTCTCAGTCATCTTAGTGGCAAATTATATATATATATATATATATATATATATATATATATATATATATATATATATATATATATATATATATATATATATATACATATACTGCTTCATTGGTTTAAGGACCAACAATTTTCAATTTAACGCAACTGTGATACCACCCATGCCAAAAGGTTAGTTAATCTTATTTTATGTGAGAAAGTGTTCAAAAAGAAAAAGTGATCGCGGATTCAGTTTATTATTTCTAACCTGTAAGGCGTATTTATGATGCAAACCTCAATCAAAATAAGTGAGGGGCTTTTCTATGACCTTCAAGTTCGCTAGTCTGCAAACGAACATTAATTGGAAAGACGTGTTCACCAACACGTCCTTCTGCTAGTCGCATCAAGTTGTGCTTCTCGACCTTTAACAATAACATGGTTGCTAGTCACATACCAAAGAAATAGAATGAACTAGTTAAAGATCAGTGCAACATGGAGAAGATTTCATAATGTTGCATAATGTCATCGATGGCGTGTAGTATTGGCAAAAAGTGCGTCAAATATGGTCGTTTTTACATGACTCTCCTTGCCGCTGGGGAATGAAGCATTTGATTTGTTTATCAGTTTGTAGGCATGTTGCAATAATTACAATTGCAATATTTAGGACTCAATGATTCGCAGTAATAGTTTTTTATGCTGGAGCTGCGCCCCAGGTGAAAGTTAATAAGCGGTGCCTCATTAAAGCACAACATATCAGATACAACAGATGTATACTTTGCGTGCGACTATATCAGCAATATGGCTTAAAAATTATTTTAAGAATAATTGTAAACAACGTAAAGCATTGATATTGATGTGTAATGGTCTCATACTGCTGCTGCCACACGAAAGCTATCTTCCAATGTTCAGGGATCATGTTACATTTGACATCAGTCCAAAATGCACCATCAATAATCTCTCAGTTCAATATTAAGTCTTTATTGTTCGATATAACAGTAACAGAAGGAAATGTAAGGTCAACACAGTGCCGCAGCCTTCAATTATTCGTGACTGAATTGACAATTTCCAAGTTTTTACACCCTATACCATTATACACCCCACCAGTTTCAGAGCCCAGTACAGAGCGCTCTCCCATATACACCATTAACACCCAGGCCAAAAAAGCATATGTATTGATTTGATTTCAATTACTATGCAATTAAAATATCTTCGTATCCAAATTAAAAAGTAAAATAAAATAAAAGAAATATCACCCAAAACGCTTGTGTTTGTTCATCTATTTTGAACTCTCAATGAGTCCCTCCTTTAGTTCATAGAAAGTGAATTGCAAAGGCATTCACTCCATGGGGTATGTAGGTTTGTTATATAAGAGATGCATATGTCTGTGAATGTGTAAAAACGAGGTAGTTTGGCCCGGTTGGACATGACCTTCATTAAGGATGCAGGCTTATTATGTCAGGGAAGCTTATATCTGTGACATTTTGGTGTGAGAACAAACTTACTTTGCATGGTTGGACATCACCTTCCGGAAGCGCCACAGTTAATCAAATATATAGGTTTGTTAATACCAGGAATGCGTATATCCTTGATTTTTGGTATAGACGTGAAGTCATTTTGCGCGTCAGAACATTAACTTAAGTTATCATCAAGTTAAATGACTACGTTGTTAGACTTACAAGACAACTAAAACTGCCCTATGAAAGGAAGGGTAAAGCCTACATCCAGAATTCGATAAATTACATCCCTTTTGGCACGAAGATACATGGAAAGTAGGTTCCTTTGAAATCCACTGGGAGATAAAACTTAACTTTAAAAGCATAAAGATATCATTTGCTTAAGATACTTACCTATTTTAGCATACAAGTAAGAAGACCGTAGTGGCCCAACATCTATGCAATTTGACTTCAACATAACACAGTTATTTCCATCCTTGAACAAAAATGATCGACACTGTTTGTCCTCCAAGCAGAGGTTAGCACAGGCATACACGTTTATGTTTTTTATTATGTTTCTGAAGCTAATTGAACCCTGGCAGGTCCTTGGTCTTGGTTGATAGAAACCTTCTATAACTTAAAAAAATAAGGGTACAGTTATAAATTTTGCAATGAATTAATGTAGATGTTGAATATGTTTCATGTTAGCGGCAGCAAATGATTATAAGCTTATTTACATCTCCAATGCGCTTATAAAACTGTATTGTTGCCCGACACAGGACACATATATAGTACAACGAGTAGCAATCTCAGAACCGATTCATTAATGTTCCGTTTTATTCTTTATTTCCTTGTCTTCTGAATCTGATCAATGGCTGTAGGCAGCATGCTCTATCATCCCGTTGTTCAACACAGAGACACGATACCAAAAATACTCGGAAGCAGAAACAGTGCCAGATAACTAATATATTTTTACTATATATATATATATATATATATATCATGCTGGCAGTACAGTTAAACTCAAATCGGACTTCCATTCATAACAATGTACTAGAACACGAAAGCGGCAGTTACAAAATTAAAGCTTCTTGAATACTGAGCAATTTACTTCCTTATGCTGAAAACAAACTCAGTTTCACACACGTTGCATTATTTCTATTCACCATACAAGTGTCTCAATATAATGATGCCGCTGTTTTAGCTGGACAGTTCATCATATGTACAATCATGATGGTCGATATCTTTATAATTACACTATGATTTGGTTCTAGCAGCAGAAGAATAGGAGCATCAACTGCAGGTTTTGCGTGCATGACCATAATGGCCTCTTGACCATACGCAATGATTCCTGGTACGTCTACTTTCTCACGGTCCCATAGGGCATAGCATGCTAACCACCGTTTTCTCATTCACCGTAATTCTCCGAAGTTAACACACACGTTTAGAGACAGCTTCATTATCAGAGAGCCAAAATGCGTGCTATTTAGGGACACACAGTCCAGGAACCTTTTTTATTGATTTCTACTGGGTTGCCGAGTTGATGGACAAATTGTGAACATTTATCACCCCACGAATGATCTGACAACTTCCAGCATTAAAAGCGATGGCATAAAAGCAAATACAAAATTCACAATGTCCTCGATGTTGTAAGATATGCATACTAATATTTTAAAAAATGGTGTTTATGTAATATAACTTTATTGGTGAGAATTTGACATGATTTTCTTGCATAAACAAACCATCTTCAACTGCAGCGCAAAGGCTGACGACAGACATTTTATTATGATGACTTGCCGGCCTGACTTCATAAAACCTGCACGCCACCTGTTAACTACTGTTACTCATCATTCATAATCGAAGTGTAAACGTTTGGTTTATACATTATATTGATGAAGCTAAAAATTAAAATTTGGACTAAACTTGTCAACAATTTTCTTGACTCTTGTGCTTGGCTGTTTACACTATCTAGTGACAATTTTTAGCATTAAGAAAACATACAAAGAATTAACAGATAAAAGTTATTTTTTTACATTTTTGAGGGCTGTAGCAACGGGGATAATTACATATATGAGCAACGAACTTCATTTTCATCGCGTTCATGCGTTTTTAGCCAGTATATGTTAGCAGACATGTGTACAATTAAGCACTGACTCCGTGGCAAATGCCTGGCAACCCGTGGTGGTTATACAAGCGCACAAACACAATACAGCTAAAGTTCATTTTTTCAATGAAGGTGCTGTTTACTTTGAATTTATGGTGCACTTGAATTATGGAATCATGCAGCTTAAGGCCTGCTTCATAACTCAAAAAAGAAAAGAAAAAAAAAAAAGAAAAAAGAAAAAAGAAAAGAAAAAAGTGTTTGCCATCACAGGCAACAGTTCGTGATGTACAGATATTTACCCGGCATGCTTTGATTGTGATAACAACCGTACCCCGCAATCCAACAGCAACCCCGCTGTACACACTTATCCTCGTTGGGTCCCAGGCATGGAAGTCGTTGTAAAGGGAGCACGTCCAAGCATGACTCTGACAAGTAAAACGTACATACTGTATTTATGTTTTGCGATCAGGGAAGGGCCGGTTCTCGAATGAGCAACCTTTGGCACCAAATGAGAAACGCACAGACCAAGTGCACCAAATTCCCATTCCCTAAACGAATTTTTAAATGGAAGTCATGGGAAAAAATAAATATTATTTTATACTTTGCCATTGCACATGTTACAAAATTTGTACTTTGTGCCTTTGTACCAGCTTATGGACAACAATAAAAGGCTTACTTGTATACACAGTATAGTTTCTTGTATTCACTGTTTTGCTTTGTATTTTCTTCTTTATGGGATGCAATAAATATGCTGGCCTTTTTCCACACAAAAATCATAACATATGCATAAACACTTTGTTTACTGCATTTCTGCATCCATATGCTTAAGGTGCAACACAAAGCATTAAAAACAACTTCTCTAGTAATATGTGTGACGTTCTAATAGCCTTTGCTTCGTATAACCCCCCCCCCCCCCCATTAGAAAAGATTTATGTTCCTACACACAAAATGAAAATGGTTAACTCGTCGCTTAATTTTAAGTTTCTGAACTTACGTCAAACCGACCAACTCAACGCACCAAATACGCCTTTGCTGTTTCAATCCATAAGACAGACGTTATATGGAAAGCAATGGAATAAAACAGCTATATCTTTCATATCGAACAATAAGCTTAGTGCTGAAGCGGGACCTTTATGACCGCTAAGCCTATTTCAGACACACCAAATCGTTAAAACTTACTGAGATAGTCATAAAAATTCTACCAAAATAACCAAAAGTGTCCTGACAACAGGCACCAAAAAGCAATATAAATGTATGGACAAGATTTTTGAATTTGCGAGGCACACTGAATTGCAACGAGCTCCTATAAATGTAAATGCTCCGCACCCTTCGCAAATGTTTTGCTTTTATGCTTAGCTGGAACTTATGAACGCAGGAATGACAATAGCATCCTTCGAAATGAACGTTTACCTTTAGTTTCATTGTATAACAACTATAGCATGGCATTTTTGTTCGTAAAGGAAGCCACACATTACCGTTATGATTTATTAGCGGATAAAAAATAGTTATCCCACCTATACCCATCTTTGATGTAATAACCCACATCAAATATCACCAAACAGAACTAACATATTTCAATCCTAGAAGTAAGAAACATACCTGCTTGTCTACTCTTTGTACATATGAGAACTGTTAAACAGAATAATGCTGCCCGTACCCCTGCCATTATATTCTGAAATAAAGGTAAGCATTATAAATATATATATATATATATACAAAAATAATATATATATATATATATATATATATATATATATATATATATATATATATATATATATATATATATAAAACAGTTTGCTCTCGTTTCTTTCACAAGTTTACACATACAATTGCAATAGGTATCTTGAATACCTCACCAAGAAAACTGGAAATACATGTATTGCTTGTTTTGAAGGTGTCAGTAGTACCTGCTTTACAAAACGTTAATTAGGGAAATAATGGTAGTCAGAAACATTTGCTTGTATACATATGGGCGCCACGCCTGAACAAAATCTAAAATGTAGCGTCATTTATGCATTTAGTGTAAAGGTTAACAAAATTATGCATTGCATATATTTAGACTGTAACCTCTCATGTTGACATCATCTCGACTTTAAGAAGCATACTACCAGTGCATTACTTTTAGGAAAGCAACTGAAATGCCGAATCTCATTATTCACATTCCAGCTGCTGGAAGAGGGTCACATATGACGAGACGGCAACTCTCCGATTGTTATATTATTGCTGAATTGTTACCTATAATCGTTTGCACGTTATTTTAGAATGGGATTTTGAGCCAGTGAGATTTTCTTCGCTGAACGGTAAATATGAATTAAGGCTGCACTGATAAACTGATGTGGTTGAAGCTGCTCCAACTATACCTAAGGTCCAAATAAGCTAGTACCGTCGGTAGCCGCTAAAGCGGCAGGGTCATTTCCCGGTGCACCTTTCGGCAGGTTAGGTCGTTTCAATATAGCAGCCACATTGCGCCACAGTTAAATTACAGGGAAATGACATCGCTAAGTTGTCGTTATATTCCAACGTACGACGGAAATATTTACAAGCTACAATGACAGTCTACAACTGCAAAGTTCCTGACTGTAGGCCAGACGCAAGAAAATTGGGTAAATTGGATAAATACCCCTGGATGCAAGAGGTGTCTTTCCACGGTTTTCCTTCAAAGAAACGACGGGATTGGCTGAATATGGGGAAAAGAGCAGAAGATTATGAACCACCAGGCAAATTTGGCAGAATTTATTCAAGACATTTTGTTGGAGCTAAAGGTCCGACACCAGAAGACCCAGTGCTCACGTTATTTCCGTATAACAACTGGACGATTACAGAAAAACAACGCACAACACACCGATGGCAGAACAGTGTGAGACGGCCGAGGATCGAGTGACCTACCCAGCAACGGAGGAAGGCCAGTTGCCAAGTAAAGAACGGGGCTGTGATCGCTGCGTTGCAGCGGTAGCTCACAGTACTAGCTAATTTGGACCAAAGCTATTACTGCTCAACTTTTCTGAATGTTTAATTTAACATTTGAGACAAAATAAGCCCCACTAACGTCGAAAAGAGCAAATGTTTCTCCTCTATACCAATGGATCTTGAAAATCTGTGAAATATTTATAGATCATGGCTTTTTGATTGGCTGTGTTGGTGAAGTGTTCGAAAAACTGGGATTTAAAGACGTATTGAATTTCTCTCGTGTATATTTTGGTCATGTAAAAAGCTCACCATTTCAGATTCACAATATATGACTCGACGAAAATTAACTTGTATTTTTAACATATGAATTATTTCTTGTTTCGCAGTATTTATGGATATTTCAAAAGGATTGGATAAAGTTTGGCATTCTGGATTGTGGTACACCTTACGAAATAGTGGTATTTCGCGAAATTGGTCAAAGTGGTTTTCCGAGTATCTGTGTTATTCTTATCAGCGTGTTATTTCAAGGGGCTAATCATATATTTAACCCATGCAGGGGTTTCCCAGAAAATGTATTAGGGCGACGTATGTCCCTAATTTATATATTAATGATATTGTTGGCATTGTTGAATCTAAAATAAAATTATTCAAGGACTGTACTTGCTTTTACTTACATATTGATAACCTTGTCACCACAGCCGATACTTTAACTTCTGGTCTTGGCTAATATCAGTCAATGGCTGGCTGGCTTCATGTCAAAGTACAACTGAAGGACAACCATATAATGTTTGATGTGTGTTACTGTGCTTATTTGTAACATTATCTTCACACATTTGAATGCGCTATAGGACCTGAACCTCGGAATGTTTAGATGAGTCATACGGACAATCAGTGGAATATTTTATTGTGTTTGCTTGAAAAATGCTCTGCAAATAAACTATAACCTCACATACATATCCAACGGGCTGGGTTTTTTTGTTTTTGTTTTGTTTTGTTTTTGTTTTTGTTTTTTTTTTTTACGTTTTTTGTTTTGTTTTTTGTTTTTGTTTTTGTTTTGTTTGTTTTTCCTTGTGTAAGTGTGTGTGGGTGGGGGGGGGTATATATTTATTTAACAAGTTTTATTATACTGGCGTAAGTTTCAATTTTAATTTTTTATAAGCACAGGCTCTTCTCGCAAACATAAATTTGTGCGTCCCGGACATCTGCCTTATTTCCAATAGTTTCCCGTTTTAGGTGCAAGCCAGTTAATTTTTCATTTATACGCTTTTTTGTTTTTAGTAAAGGAATTTATCAGTTTTGTGAAATTATACACTTAAAGTGTGGTGAGATATACCTAAGCACCCCCCAGTCCTATTGCTTTGGAATAAGATATGTTGGTATCGATAGGGGCATAATTTGCCAGGGGCATCGTGTTGTATTTGGATTTCTAACTAACGATGATAACTGTTTCAGCCACAAATGATCAGGTAGAATAAAGTTAAGATAGCAAATCATGTTTATAAAATACTTCACCAACTGTTTGGCCTTGTAACTCAGAGAACGAACACTTGGAACCTAGCAAAATATTACTATAACAATCACCGAACTACCGGTCCATGGCTATGCAGCTATGCTTTTTCACCGAACAGCCATGCACATGCAGCTATGCTGTTTGCCAAGCACAAGTTAACCCGCCTGACCAAATTAAAAAAAAAATGATGTGTTTGAGATCACTTACTGTGAAACAACATCACATGTCGGCCACTTTCTCGATAAGGGCCTTTAGGGTAGATAAATTTTGGGTAGGATAGGGCGGCCTGAAACTGCTTTTTAGTTTGTCAATAACTTTAAAACGGCTGGGTCTTTTCAAGAACCAGACACATTTTTTTTAAGGCCTTATGTATCTTGGAGATATGTTCAAACATGTTTAAAACGGTCGCCCCCCCCCCCCCCCTTTACGCATTACCTCCTTTGTCGTCCGTCTAATTTGTTACCTGGCTGAACACAGAAACTTGTCATATGTTGACCAGACTCAGTGGCCTCTGCCATGAATACCCTTTATGGTTTCCCGTTGATTATTCGTTTATTAATACATTGATCTGTTGATGTTTTGATTTCTTTTTTTTTTCAAATTTCACAATGCGAATATTAATATTCTGTCGCAATGACAAGTTTAGGTACAGACGGTGCATCGGTTGGCCATGAAGTGTACAAAGATTGGATTGCGCTTCTTCAAAACTACAGGAAGATGTGGTACTGTTGCTCCTGTTTGTATAGTAGTGGGATATGTTATAAACGGGTCAATAGATGTATGTGCCCTAACCGTGTATATGTACATAAAATATGCCTATGACGTAAAGTTGCTGACAATTTTGCCACATCTGTGGTACGCTGTTGCAACTGTGCTTGGACTTTTTAGCCAGTTGGACAATGTATTGCACAAGTGACGATTATATCATAGTCCTTATTGTCTACAATACCTATACCCTTACATGATGTTTCCCTTCAACAGACTGTAATGCCTGCATCACCTGTGCCGTACGAAGCTTAAACCAGTTGATTCTTGGTCGACAAGAGTGTGCAATAGTTATTTGCATACACCTGTCTATTTAATTGCAAAATATCATGGAAATTTTGCTGCCAGGCTGGTCAAGTTATGTCCGCCTGACGTACAGCATTTATCAGAGATCAAAAGCTATCTAACTGGTTTTCTGGGGCAAAAAAGAATGAATAATGAAGGCATCTTTAGTTCGACATCTTATTAATATGATCTCATATACCTACAACTAACTGGATGATGTAGCCTCAACATAAATATAGAAGGCATCTTAGGTTCGGCATCGTATTTATATGACTTCATATATGTACAACTAAAAGAGAAATAGTAAATAGGGTTACCTGGACCATATTGTTTGCAAGTGTCATCCACTGCAATGTGTATTTTTGGAATTTTGGACGGTCTCTTCTGGCGTTCCAAGATATATCATATCGTCTTTTAAAGACTTACCATGGCGCATCTGACATTAAAGTATAAATCGAAGACAATCTTCTATTTAATTGATGTGTTTTACTATATTCCTTTGTAATATTATCTCCACACATTTTAACAGGCTATAGGATCTGAATTTTCTAATGTGTAGGTGATTCATACTAACAATCAATGAAAATATTATTGCGATAATCTAAAAAATACTCTGCAGTTAATCTATACTTTGCAATGTACATCAAACGGACTGTTTTCTTTTGTCGTTGTGTGGAGGGAGGGGGGTTCTATGTATGAAACAAGTTATACTTATATTATAGTAATGTTAATTTCAGTTTTAATTTATTATGGCATCAGCGTCCTCTCGCACACATAAATTTATGTTTCCTGGAAGTCTACCTTAGATATAATAGTTCTAACATATAAAGTGTTGTAAAGTTTGTTTACATCGTATCATATTCTTGTGATATTTGAGAGTTCTAGATTTACCCTACGCGAACGTCTTACTAACGAGTAGCATATAAATGTGTCACGTATTCATTTCCTGATGACTGTCGTCAAATTGAGTTTAAGATCCAGTGGTGCGCGAGCAACCAAGCCTTTCTCCAGCAATATATTTAGCAGATAAATAAGGCTGTTCAAGCAAGATTTTAATCATCAAATAACTATAAAATATAGCAACTTGCTACTCACATTGAGTAATTACACTTACCATTGAATAAATTATGAAATTATGCAAATTATACTTAGAAGTTCACGAAAGTGGCATGAGCACAGCAGCCCTCTGTGAAAGAAAGAAAGAAAGAAAGAAAGAAAGAAGAAAAGAGCGATCTTCTTGTTGCCTTTTACAAAGACAATACCTATTTAGCGATGAGTATGAGTTGTGTTCTGTGAGACTAAATATATATCTATATCTATATATATATATATATATATATATATATATATATATATATATATATATATATATATATATATATATATATATATATATATATATATATATACAATTCAATCTGAACGAAAAACTAGTACTTTTAACTTTCGCCTCCGTACTGTTGAAGTAAAATAATTTTCCAAGTGTGTTTACTCCACGTTTACTACGAGTTATATCGGACGTAATGCCCGTATGGTTTCCTTCCCATAAGGGAATTACGATGCGTGCTACAACTGGCCACAATGGTCCAGCCCGTGAAATAAAGGCATCGATTTATTTGTGTCGCGTTCTCCTCGGATCTTGAACTCATTTTAAGATGGGCTTCACTGATCGTTAAGCTTCACTGATTGTGATCATGCAGTGCAAAGCATATCCACTAGACGTATACATCACTTTGACTTTCCTCTTGAGCTACATAGTGCATGTATGTTTTCCCTTCCGAAGAACACATCCAAACATATTTTTGAAGTATGAACATTTCTTCAGTGAGATTTGAACGGCAACTTCTACGCTCTTGTACCTTTTTCCCCCGTTTGAAATAAAGGCGGGACGATTACGTGTCGCTGTTCAGGGTACACCTCCGAACCGCTTGCGGTATAAAGTCACGGGAAAGCATGAGGGTGACCCCTGAGAAGTGATATAAGTCACGCTCGGAGAATATTTCTATCTCTCTATTTACATCCTTTACACACGTTATTTTGTAGATATACTATACGCAATAGGAGCACATTTGTTATCTTGTTATTTTTTACAGGTTTATATTAATTAAAATACTAAATTCTTTCTTCAGGTAAATAATTTTGTTATTTTAAAACTGAACAGTATGTATGGATGACAATATACCACGATCTGTTATTGATAATATCATTTGCAAATCTTTGTGAATGGATGGTATTCTCAGTGTACTGAACGGGTGCACGGCTGGCGGAGCTGCAACATGCTCAGAGTATACTGAAAGCTTGACATTTTCCCTGTATACTAAGGTAATGTGTTTCACAAGTGCGGTAATATAGAATGCCATGAGAGAGAAGACATTTCAAATACGCTCATTATCATCGGAAACTTCTCTTCCTAACTCACAATCCGAAAGCGACATGGAGATCCACGGCTTCCATCCAATAATGCGACGTTACCGAGCGACTGGTACAGGAGGGGAGTGGCTCTCTATGCTTCGCGGTTGCTTGTAGGTATTTCTAGCGGTGGTATACCGACCTGCAAATTCTCCAGTAAATCTTTCGGGCAAGATACTAGATAACATTGATAATGCGAAAACGTCAGACATAGATAAGATCACAATTCTTGGGGAATTAAACGCACACCCCACTACAAATCATGGTGTTAAACTAACAAATTTTTGTACTGTAAATTTATTTACCGCACATGTTAATGAACCCAGAGAATTACAGAAAACTCAGCGACGTGCCTGGACCAAATCATAAGTAACAGGCCAAATTTTGTTCGTCATATAAATGTAACAGCTCCGATAGTAGACTTGCTCAAGTCTCAATGGACGGTCTGCCGTATTTTATTTAAAATCAAATCAACTGCAAAATAAAATTTTAAGTAAACACCCGTCGTAGCCTTATTCTGTTACAATACAGGTAGGCCCTTAAACCTAGCTAATTGGCGTGTGAGGTGTTTATAACCAGAAAACATTGAATCCAGATGTAATGAAGGATAAATTGCAGTGCAACGCGTCAGGCGGAGGGCGTCCAGTGGTGTCGGCAGCTGGAGGGAGACGGTCAGCTTTGTCTCGCTTGAGTGGCCAGTGACTAGCCATGCATTCATTGAAGACCACTTTCCACTCAGCCTTATCGCAATGATAATGGAATTAGGACTGACTAGGACTCAATAGCTGCTACTGTTGAAACCGGCATGGTGGCAGTGTCGACCAGTTAAAATAAAAATAATAACAGTAGGACCTGGTTAATAACACCGTGTAGTTAGGGACATGCACCAGGGACTTATGTAAGTCTACTCCGATAGCGAACTGTGATCATTGCCTTGTGAGCCCAAGTCTTCTTTTCAGATGTAAAAAACCTCCTGCTTTCTCGAGATTAGTGTGGGACTATGAAAAAGCTGATTTTGACACCTTCAGAGACAAATTAGTGTCATGTAATTGGGACGCCTGCTTTGACTCCGACGACATTGATACAATCTGTGACAAATGGTCAAATACCTTCCTATCAGCAGCTAAGGACTGCATACCCTGTCGCACTGTTATCATACGTCCAAGTGACGCACCCTGTTACACGTCAGCCCACCGCACCACCATCAAGCGAAAGGTAGAGCGTATCCATAAGCGTGCCAAACTCAGACCCCAACTCTGGCCATACTTTAGGCAACCAAGAAATAAATGTATTGAAGATTTGACACTCGCTGAAGAACACTATGACGAGGGCCTGGGATATTTTATTGACAATGCAAACAAAAGAGGGAAACGTTGGTGGCGTACAGTAACATTCTTTTTACACAAAAATGAGGCGTCTGATATCCCAGCACTGCTCCATGAAAATAAAACGTTTACTGACATCGAAGCTAAAGCCCAAATTCTGAACGATTTCTTTCTTGACCAAACCAAAGTTAATGATATGAATTTTACGCCCCCAACGTGCCAACCAAATAATCTGGTTACATTTAAAAAACTGTTTCAATAAGTAGCAACGACGTGTTTTGGGCTCTGAAAAGTTTGGATATTTCAAAAGCCAATGGTCCAGATGGCATAAGTGCCCGCTTACTCAGGGAAGGTACCCCTGCTATTACAGATTCTCTGGCAAAGCTCTTTAACATTTCTTTGATCAATAGTAAATTCCCAGGAGAATGGAAGAAGGCTAATGTAGTCTCAATTTTCAAAAAAGGATCACCGAATTACTGTAATAATTATAGATTAATACCATTATTTAGTTCCGTTAGCAAAATTTTCGAGAGAGTAGTATTTAAATACGTATTTAACTTTTTCCGAGACAACATTGACATATCGGAATCACAGTCCGGATTCATTACGGGTGACAGTGCTGTCAATCAAATCGCATTTTGTATCATCATATTTGTGAAGCAGTAGATCTTCAGAAGGATGTAAGGGTTATATTTTGTGATGTAACGAAAGCTTTTGATCGCGTCCATCACTCGGGACTTAAACATAAATAAGAAAAAGCGGGAATAAGCGGCACACTGCTGCAGTGGCTCGGTGATTACTTAGACGGACGTGAGCAAAGAGTTGTTGTCCAGCGTGCGACTTTGCGTTGGGGACGAGTCAAAGCAGGTGTTCCCCAAGATTCTGTATTAGGACCGCTTCTGTTCCTGATATATATAAATGATATGGTAGACATGGTTCGCTCATCCATCCGGCTCTTTGCCGATGACGCAACTCTGTTCATCAAAGTGGATGACGCCTTTGCTTCGACCAATGCTCTCAATACTGACTTGCAGGCAGTTGAGGGTTGGTCGCGGCAATGGCTTGTTTCATTTAACCCTGTAAAATCTACCAGTATGGTCATCTCCAAGAAGAGGAATCCTTTATATTACCCCGATCTAGTTTTTATGAATGAAAAGCTTCCCGAAGTTTCTGATCACAAACATTAAGGTTTTACAATTCGCAGTGATATGTCCTGGTCTAGCCATATCAACAATATCACAACTAAGGGAATGAAAATGGTGAATATCCGTAAATATCTGCAGCTTCGTACTAATAGGAAATCCTTGGAGATTCTTTATCTCTCATTTATCAGACCTCTCTTGGAGTATGGGTCAGTGGCATGGGACAATTGCACGCTGCCAGAGTCTCAACAACTTGAAAACGCCCAATTGGCAGCAGCCAGAGCTATTACTGGGGCCACTTCTAGGACTAGTCATGATCTAATTTATCAAGAAACAGGCTTTGAAACATTATCTCGGCGCCGTGAAAAAAAAAGCTGATCTTATTTTACAAGATCATGCACGGTGTAGCTCCTTCATACTTATGCAGCCTCATTCCTAACCTGGTCAGTGAAAGAAACAGGTACAATGTCAGATCTGGTACGAATCTCTGTGTTTTACGAGCACGAATAAACCCATATAACACTTCTTTCTTTCCATCGGTTGTACGATTGTGGAATAACTTGCCTAATTCCGAAGACCTTACATCTTTTAAGAAAACATAAACCAGGGGGAGAAAGTGCAAACAAGCTATACTACAGAGGTGACAAAATGCTTGCTGTTTCCCACGCACCGCTGCGTATGGCATGCAGCAAGCTAAACTCGGATCTGTTCAAAAAGGGCCTGATCAAGGAGCCTTCTAGACTCCTTGGTCTGATAGACTCCCCTCAGTGTGCCTGTGGCAACAGAAATGAAGATGTTTTTCATTTTTGTTGCGAGTGTCCTTTTTATATAAGTCAGAGAAATACACTTCAGAACCAAATTATGTCCTTTATATGGGTCCAAAACGTGTACCTCCAAGCAAAATAAAATTATTTTTGACGCAGTCCACAACTTTATCAAAAAAACAGGCAGACTGGAAGCTGTCACGGAGTTCATACTATGGTCAAAATCTTGAAACCAGAAATGTACCGTCTGTGTATATAGTTAAGTGAAGGCGGACTTCATCTCCCTACCCTCTATCTGTGAAGTCTTGTGTCGTTCTACTTATGCTCGTGTGGCGCCGCCACTCTACCTGTCCTCGTCTTGTGGCGATCTTTCTTATGGTGAATTGTCTCTGAACCTGTGATACGTGCGCCTCTTCTGTAATCTTTTTCATGTGCAAGAGAGATTTATATAGGGCTTTGCCCTTTTTCCAAATTGTATCCTTACGGAAATAAAAAATTTTGTTTAAATCAATACGCTCATTAGACTTTTTCCAAAATGACGACGTGGAGCCGTTCTCTTCAGCAAGCATTAATCACACATGGGAGCATACGATGTTTACGACATATGCCTATGTTTCCCTGCCCCATAGACTGGCCATGTGGTTTCTTGCCAATGAATTACGCTCGGTATAAAAGGGACAAAAATGTGCACATTTTCACACAAAACTACGATATCAATATTGAATCTGACAGATGTAATTATGACATATTACGCCTATTTGTATCCATGCTTGGATTCATATGCTTTGGCGGGCATAAAAACTTCCATTGAGCAATTCTTTCTTTAAAATGTGGATTTGGAGAAATGCATATGTGCGTTTCTTATTGGTCGGCTTGGCGATAGGTTGCTGGATCGAGACCCGGCTGTTGTCGTGGTCACATAACATATTTTTTTTTTTTTCTGGAGATGGCTCAAATTTTTAGACACCTAGTGTATGCACGTATGTATGTACGTATTTAGGCATGTGTCTATATATATATATATATATATATATATATATATATATATATATATTGGGTGTCGAAGGTTTTGCACCACTTCCAAAATTTGGTTTACAAAAATGTTTCAGATAATGTGCAGTTTTATTTACAGGTGAACATTGGATAACCTCTCCTCGTTGCATGGTAGCAGTTTTTTGTGCATCTCTGGTCATTTGTGACGTGCACAAAATAAAATGTTACTTACATGGGATGACCAAAGTTGAAAAATTTGTAATGACTCAGGGTATAATGCTTCTCGTGTAGCAAAACAAGAAAGGTGAACAGTGTATGTGAATAATATTCAAAAGAGATGAACAACACAGACACCGGTAAGCGTACTTCAGATAATAAGTGCGCATCTCATTTGAAGTAATATGTGTGTCCATCATCATTATTAATATCCCACTCCTTACAGTTTCGCTATATCAATCATTTCAACACAATATTGTTCCGACACTTGCCTGGCAAACTCAAGAGCCTTAAATGGACTAAATGTTGCTTCAAAGTGAGTTTCTTATGTGACATCATGGCAGTTTTTTCCATGAACTCGATGTCTGGTCAGTATAACTGTGTCAGGGGATCAGGTTGCCTGCTTAACAGACCTTTGGTCTTTGTCTTTGGTGGACCGGGATCATAGGCTACCAGCCAGATACAAAAAAAATTGCACTAGAGAAAGCTAAGTAGGCATCCTACACCAGAAATGTAACACAAACTCCATAATGACCCCTACTCCTCAAACAATTTAGCTCCATTTCACTGCCAACCCTGAGTCAATTTACAACGTAATGTGCCAGGTTTGTGACCTTTGAAAGAATACTGTCAACTGTGAGTATTTTATCGTATTGAGTAAATGTGCAAATAGGCATGTAGGAAAAGAATGAAAGTCATGAGCATTTATGCCAAAAATATGTTATAAAAACAATTTTTATTTAACAGGATTTTAAGTACAATTAGTCAAACATGTAACTGTCATAGGGTGATTGATATATATATATATATATATATATATATATATATATATATATATATATATATATATATATATATATATAGATATATCAGTACTAACATTTAACTATACAAATATTAAGGTGGACTCCTGATATCAAAGGGAAAAGATCTAAATATGCCATTTTTGTATTTGTATAGGAAATGACGCTCTTAATGTCATATGTAAAGTTAATCTACTGGTGGGGATATTTACAGTGGCTGAAACATGTTGGAAGTAAAAATTTACTTAATCCACTGTTGATAAAAATGTTTTCAGAAAATTCGCGCATCTAGGCAAACCAGTCGATCAAGACTTGACAAACCAATTTTTCAGAAACAATAACGAACCATCATTACTCATCGATTCTCAAATTTCCTTCATAAATAGTACAGGGAAATAGCAAGTGATGGATGATGTGGTGGTTCATCTGCTCCACTGATTGCTTCTCCTCATCCTATCATTCGTTATCGTTGTCTCCAAATCTTTTATCTGCTTCCCTTGCAATCTTCTTTTTTAAGCAGAATATTCACCAATTGTTCGTTTTTTCGGTGAACTGACTTTCTCTGTTTGGGAGCTGGTGGATAAAAATGTCATTTTCTTCATTGTAATCATCAGCCACAGCCTCATGTCTGCCTACCGCAGTGTTCACGGTAGCTTCTTGTTCATCTTGGTGCGTTACGTTTTCGCCCCACTGGTTGCGCTCGCCCTCATCAGTGGGGCGGTTACGCACGTCCTTGTCAGTAGGGCGCTTGCGCACATCCTCGTCGGTAGGGCAGTCGCCCTGGAGGCGGTTGCACACGTCCTCTTTAGTGGGGCGGTCGCCATGGGTGCGGTTGTCATTAACCTGTGCTCCCGGACTCTGTGCCCGGTCATCAACATGTCTTGTGGGCGGAGTGGCTGCATTTTCCTGTGGCATCAATTAATGTTGTGATTTATCATGCCGGCTATCATATATACCTTCTCTCTGCTGATCCTCTCGACAAGAAAAATGTAAAGGAACACTAGAAAAGAAGATTTGCTTGACAGCAAATCTGTATGGGTGTCTTCAAAATGACAACAGTTTGAAATGCTACAGAGTGCCATTGTTCAATATAAACTATATTTTTTGTATTACGCGAATTTCCATTAATTAGAATGCTGAAACTTTGGTCCTTGGTTTATTGGATGTGGCCATGTCACAAACTTATTTAGTGAAGTTTGAATGATACTACTATCTGTAATAGGTTTGAAGTGATTCAAGACTTTAATTTTGTGCGTTTGCCTAATTTGCATAAATTAAAAGCCTGCAACTTTGGTTTATGGTTCATTGGATGCGGTTATGTCACATACCTATGAATATCAGTTGGAATGGCACCTCTATGTATAATAGTTTTGAAGTTATTCAAAGATTTATATTTCTTGTATTCATCCTATTTGCATAAATTTAAATTGTACAATTTTGGATCATGGCTCAGTGCATGCAGTTATGTCACAAACCGACAAATTGAAGTTGGAATGGCACCTCCATCTATAAAAGTCTGAAGCTGTGAACAAAATTCACACATTCACCTAATGTTTACATAAATTAAAATCCTATAACATTGGTTCACAGTTTAATGGATGCGACTTTGCCACAAACCATTAAATTGAAGTCTGAATGGCATTTCTATCTATAAAAGTTTTGGAGATATTCAACTTTTAATTTTTTGAACGCCCTTTATTAGCATAATGTGAAATTTTACAACTTCCATATACTGTCTATTATATTGGCGGGTTTCACAAACTTATATTTGCCCATTACAAATTTTGTGTCTTAAGTCAGATAGTCATCTTCCCTAATAGCTCTGTTACCAGGGTTTTCATGGTGATTATGAGCTTTTTACACAAAAAGTATTGACTGATGGTTGTTCCATTAAAACTTCAACATGTGAATCTGACTTGAAATCATATATAATTCATGATTACAGTGTAAAATATCTTGTGTCAATGTAACAATTAAATTTATATTCAACACAATGCGCCCCATTTCCGCCCTTCCACAAGCATATATACACACAATTAACATGGCAAAAAAGCTTCAAACTTGCTACATTCAGTTGCACTTCTAGAACTTTTGTTCACTGTCCATTGACAGATGTCTCAAACCTACATGCGTAGGTTAGAACTTTGTGTCTATCTGCAATAGTTTGAAAGATAAGGTGCTTTTAGAATTTGAATTGCCTCTAATTTGCATAATTTTAAACACCAGGACTATTCCAAGTCGGGTGCCTAATTTCACTGGTAGGTCAGTCACCTTGGCAAGTTTGGTGGTTTTCGGAACAGTAGGGTACGAGAAAAACTCCGGGCAAATCTGGTCGTAAAGAAAGAAAGAAAGAAAGAAAGAAAGAAAGAAAGAAAGAAAGAATGAATGAATTCTTGGAAGAACAAAATGTCTCGGTTGCCACCCAGACATAATAGACTTACAGGTCGACAGTGTTAGGGGAGACTGGGAGAAGTGGGACACTAAGGAAGGTGTGTGAATTTTTATTTTTATTCTAACTGTTGAACAAATCAACTTCCTGTGCTGGTTATATATCGAAATGCAACTGGGGCACTTTGCTTGAAAGTAAAGTACTTTCTTACCAGTCTCCCTAGTCTCTCCCCAAGGTGACTACCGCCATTTCACACGAGTGAGCGAGCGGCAAAGAAAACTGATCGTGTTTGCCCGTTTACTTGCCTGCGAAACAGACTCTAATGTTCTTGTTTATATATGTTGCACTTAGTCTAGTTGTGTAGCAATAGGCCGCTTCGCAGCTAACTTGGTTAAGTAGTGAGCTCACCCTCATTTCCATCGTAATCAGAGTTATCCGGGCAAGTATTTTGCTTCTTTGCACATTGTATTTTGATGACTCAGGGCAATTTGGAACAGCTGCCTTTTTGTAACAAACAATGAGGAGAAATCTGCATTACTTTGTAATAATTGCTGCAATTTGTAATAAGTTGTGGCAAAATGTAACAAATCAAATATGCCCGGTTTGTAATAACAGTGGACGGAAAGATTGTAAGTAAATATAACAATTGTATGGAAGTGTCATCATCTCTTTTTCTTTGCAATCATTCTTAGGTACAACGTTTTCTTGAAAACTTAATAATATATGCCCAGAATGGTTAGACATTGTGACGTCCTCTGGCAAACTGATTAAATTCTCATTTGCTTCTTTTGTGTAAAGGGATATGAGGTATTGTTGAGACGCCCCCTGTTAGCAACATTGTTCAAGATGGACATTCTCTACATGACGAAGGGATTTTAATGTTGGTTATTCATAACCGTAGTTAAATATTGAACGTGTTGAACATGACCCTCATTCGATATCCCTCATTGGCCTATGAGATTGCGCGAGAATCGGGTCGTGCCATATAAAAAGCGATTCCCGCTAAGTTCGTCATTGTCAGTTCAGTTTTCGTCTCGTTCTGTTCGTCCTGTGATGTTCCAAAGCAGTGTCGTCCTTCCACGCCATTTGGGCGTCCGTTCCGAGAAACTGTTTTTTCTTTTTTGTGCAGAGCTGACAGTCAGAATTAACCCTACTAACGGACTATGGGAAAGAGTAAGCACAGTGGCACCAAGTAGAACAAATGTTCAGTTCGTAAGAAGTTGGTACGTGGCCACATGGGACCACATGGACCTGGATAATGCCGCAGGACAGCACAACCGGGGTTGCAGTCTAGAGATCCGAATTTGTTTGGTGGTGCCATGCCGGCACAGCAACAGTCTGTGGATAACTAACAGCACGGTAAAGACAGTTCAACTATCTTGCCCACGCCCCAAGCTCTATTGAGAGACCCTCACCTGACCACGACAGGTCCAGGTGCTGGGGAACAGTCAGAATTGTTACAACACGGACATTTACGTAATCCATTTCTGGACAGCGGTACTGATTAAATTCTCATTTGCTTCTTTTGTGTAAAGGGATATAAGGTTTTGTTGAGAAGCCCCTTGTTAGCAACGTTGTGAAAGATGGATATTCTCTACATGACGAAGGGATTTTACATCGATTCAATATATATTCATATAATGGGTAAGAAAGGATTCTAACTGATCCTTTTTAAAATTAAAAAATGGGAATAAGTATGGACAGAAAAAGTCTTAAAACAGATATCAACTAAAAAAATGTTCGATTAGAACTATATGACACTTTCAAAACTCATGTATTCTTATTATTTCCATATACATTCATCTGTTGCTACTTTTTTGTGCCATTTTTGATGAGTTCTGGGATTAGGCCTATTTTCTTATGATAAGGCCTAACACAGTTTTAGGTCTCCACAAAGAAACTTATCAAGGCCTGGCCGTGTTTAACTTTTCGTTTATGGGGGGGGGGGGGGGGGGTTCCAAATTATGCATCATCATGCATAACATGTGATTTGGGCGATCCATGTTATATGGGAAAGGGATATGCCAAAGTATCTTGTCGATAGGTCTAAATGTGATAAAATTTGTGACAGGCTTAAAGATCGATGGGTTAGCCAAGATGTGGAGAAGCGTTTTACTAATCACTGTGCCCTGTAAGCCTAATCAAAAACGGATACCCCCCACCCCCCACCCCCCGAAATGAACTTTCGAACAAGTCCAAATGGGCAAAGCTTAGATCTGAAATGTTGATCCTAGTGTTTGGTGATTACTGGCCGTGTGATCAAAATGGCAAAACGCAACAGAGATCCCACTGGGATTTTGGATGTTAGCCTGAAATGGGCAGGGCGGTATAGTAAATATGCAAAAATCAATTATAAAACAAGAAAAGAGAATGAAACTTGCGTTCCACAGAAGGCAATACCATTCATCTTTGTGGTACCAGTATGAGTAGGCGAATGGCCGCTGGGTGAAATGGTCCCTCCTTCAGGGTATTCGGTTTTGGATAGCTTGTAAGAGCATAGGGAGGCTTTCAATCCCCTCCCGTACTCCCAAGAGGAAACTTATTATTTTCCCCTGCTCAGCGGCGTGCCAAATGTTAGGAATTTATTAAAAAAATCAGGAAATGCAATCAGCACCATGTAGTGAACACACGTAATAGAAATTGAGTCAATGGACATTCCTTGCATGCTAGAAAGGAATCAAGCACGCGCTTAGGTTGAAGTCGGATATACTGCAAACACCCAAAAACTCTTCAAAAACATAAAACAAAACAAAAAAAAAAAAAAAACCAAAAAAAAAAACAAAATAAAAAAAAAAACAAAAAACAAACAAAAACAAAAACACACACAAAAAAAAAATAAAATAAAAAAAATAAAAAAATAAACCGGATACCACAGCGCCGCCTTATGGATAAATTGAGCTTTAGGGATACTAAAAAGTTTTCCTATGCAATTTGTGACAAATTAGAAAGGTAGTTTTAAAAAAGGATTTAAAACATAAATTTAGCAACCTCCCCATTTTCAACCCAAAAAATCATTGGAGCAAAACCATTTCAAAAGATTTGGAAGCCACTTACCAAAAGTACCTCCCCGCAATATTTAAAGTGAACTTGACAATTTTGGAGAAGTTAAATGTTGAATTACCATAGGAATCACATTGACCTAACATTGTTCTCAATAAAAATTGTATGCATTACCCATAAATACTCCAACTGAAAAGAAACTATCAAAAATCAGTAAACCAGAGCAACGCCACCCGCTCATTGACTTTCTTTGACCCTGGCACATGAAAAATTTCTGCCAAGTTTCAGCACAATGAATACTGGCAAAACTATTTCTTGAAATCATTAAGGTGTAGGGGTCCCCAGATGTTTCCGCATGCAATTTCAACGAACATACCCAAGTTGTTTTGCAGACGATTCAATTTGGTCATGATTGAACCTAAAAAAAAGAAGAAAAATAAAGAAAAAAAAAGAAAGCAACAAAATCAGAACTCACTGGAGCGTGACTATGCAAAAAAACGAACGAAGACCTTCATTGTAAGCTTGGCTGACTGACAAGTCAACAAAGCTTTACATTTCCCTATCCAGTCCTGTGACTGATTATCATATTAGCAAATATATGGATGTATTTATATTTTGCAAGATATTCTTTTGTCACTTCGAATGATCATAAAAACCGTTGGAAATGCTTCTTAAAGTTTCGATAAGTTAAGTTGTTGTAAAAGTTAAGCAATTTACATTTCATTGTGTGTAAAGTTAGAATTGATAAAGGATAACAAAGTCCATGAGATGACCCTTGTAAGCAGAGTATCGGACGTTCAGGACCTGACTGATTTATATCGATACGAATCGCAATTTATTTCGATCCAGTCAGGATACGTCACTCTTTGTGTACTGAGAGCTAACGTTTGAAAAGTAAAGGTTCATCTTGGAAGGGCGTGTGTGAACAAGCTTGTGAAGTGGTTTGGCCGTGCAAGCCTTCAACTTGCTGTTAAAACCAAGGGCCTAGAATAGGAAGGAGGAGAGGAGAATTTGCCTCTCCGATTGTGCCCGACATATTCCCTGTATTCGGCAATTTTTATAAATATCGATATTATAGACATTTAGTCATAGTGTGAAGTTGTTTTGAGATAACTTTGCATGTTGACTCAATGTGGAAAAAATTAGGTATCCTTTATATTTAGGTACAAGGGATTACACGTTTTCCGAGTTCTTTTAACAGTACTAAAATTTATACACCAATCGATGTGATTAATTAAAAAAAATTGTACATCATTCAGAACTTCAACAACTGACGGGATCATCTCTACGATACCTTTTACATTGGTGTGGGCAATCATAGCACCTCGGAACTTCCGGAAGTCTTTGCATTTAGTAAAAATATGATCGAGCTTTAAAGAAAACACTTGATATGAGTTTTAAAGGAACCGTTTTTCTCGGACACTTCGGTACGATTATTACATTTTATTACACCCGTATCACACACGTGATTTATTACATTTTGCTGGAAGATATAATTCATGAACTTTGTGATAGATTTTAGTGCATTGGTCACCGCAATATCCAAGTCCAGAAACACACCTCTGAAACCATCTTTATTGTAACCTTCAAAACTATATCTTTCGGGTAGCTTTATTCAGCAAATTCACTGAAATTTTGTACATTTATGCAACCAATGGCACCGATATATCTTGCTTAGTATTATAATTTTGTGGCCATCCGAAAGTTCCTTTTCATCAATTTGTTTATATACTAAATTCCTGCCAGGTAAAACATAATCAACAAGTAGCGCGGAGCAGTCCCTACTCATTGGAATGCCTTTTACTGTTGAAAGCCATACGTTCACATTGAACAAAGGTATTATACACAAAAGGAATTTTATAGCATCTCTCAAAGTTTCAACAGTGTAAGATGTAACGTTAATTGTTTTTTTTTTTTGCGACCAATATGCTTCCATCGAATACGAATAAGTATTTATATACGGTTCACCATTATGTTGAAACATGTTTTGCTGATTTTTTCTGTAAGAAAACGTCTGACTGTATTTATGGGTAGATTTGTGTAGAGTATAGAAAAATCAAAACATTTGATATTTTCGGCTTTTAAAACATTTCAGATGCGCACCCAGAAGAATTGTTAATATCACAATAGGAATACATTTCACAGTTTCTAGAAATTGCATTATAGTATTAAACGGAAATTAATGTGAATTGCAGTCAAACACAGTGTTACATCATCCGATAGTTGTTCTGTTGTACATTTTGAACCACGAGCTATGATTCTTGATTTAAAAGGGGTCTAATGTGAATTGATTAATTTTCAATGGAATGTTTGTGTAATCTATATGCGTTATTTCCTCTTATGTCTGAAACATTGTTTATGCAAAGTTATTTTTTTTAAACATGCAGATATTTTCTTGTACACGATCCACAAACCGTTAACTGCCTTATCGATGCTAGTGATTATAAATCTGTCTTGTAGCTGTTTGACTGCTTTTGAAATTTTAGGCTGCTTTAAATTTACCATACAGAAATACTCAATGTGAGATATGGAACTGAAATTATATTTCTAAAGTCTCTTTTTCAAGTTTGATAACCATCCTTCAAATTTCTGAAATTCTAGTTTTTCTTTCTTTGCCCGTTTCCATCTTGCCATTTATCTTTATTCATGTCCCTAAATATTATCATGATTCGTCATTAATAAGTCCACAGAGTAACAAAATTGACAACAATAACAATAACTAAAATAAGTCCAAAATGGGTGCTAGACTTAAGACATTACCTGAAATTACAATATGCTTCGGAAATAAAAAAAAGATCGGGGACCATCCCGCGCAGTCGTATCCACCAAGCATGACTGGCTCAAAGCTAGCAGAATTGTGTGTACATGTACATTTTTGTGTAAAGGTAAACCGGATGTTGGACAAGAATGATAGGGCGATACACGGGGCGGCTCTGTTGTAACATTTTGTGATAATGTAATTGAAGCCGTGGTTTGATGATATGTTTCACTGTTACCTACGGTTCGTTTCATTTTATTTATACCCAGGAAATGTTTCAGTAAAAACAGGCAGATGTCATTTGTTGAGCACCATCAAGACTGATTTTTCTGATCTCTTCTAGCTGCAGACCAAATCACCTTAATTTCACTCGACACACAAGCAGAGTTCATTTTGGGTTGGGGCCGGAGGAATTGGATGGTATGGCATGAGTAGGGTAGCCCTACTCAAAATGCTAGGCCTAGTCGTACTACTCACTGACAGTGACTCAGGTCATCTGGAGGATTGTTCACTAATTGCCTGTATCAATGCACATGCATCGACTTGTCAGTACATGTGTGAAGATCATTCGGATAATAATAATTGTGGAGTAATAGCATCATAAGGTTTGTAAGTTTTCTACATTTGGTTGTCGCAGCATTGGCAGTAAGTGCAGATGGGCAGTACACATGCACCTGAATTACCGCGCCATCTATTATCGACCATGGTAACTACCATAGGCACGTGGAACCAAAAGTAATTTAAACATTGCATTTTCGTGAAAGATATTTTGTGAACACTTACTGTAATTGTTTTTTAAATGAACTAAGCAGTCACATATTTCTACGTACTGTATTAATGCTGGTGAAATGGAAATGTAGGGACTAATATGGGGTTGTAATTCAGTGGGGCTAAGCACAACAAAAAGAAGGGTCATCGTGATATAGCTTATCAGATGTTATATCACGGCAAACAAAGCATTTAATCACAGTAGCCACGTTTTCACAGTCTACTATATTATTATTTGCAACATGGAATCACCCATACACAAACACACACGCACGCACGCACACACACACGACCGAGAATAAATCTGAGCGGATAAGTAATCGATGGTCAGGACAAAATAGACGCAAGGAGAATAACAATAAACCATACCCCATGATGATGATTACAGCTGTTTTCTTTTCTCTTTTTTGAATTCATCGCTTTTCTTTCTAAACAGCAACTAAACGTTATTCACATTATCACCAATAAATATAGAAACAGAAAACACTGTTGCCCCCTTGACACGGCAAAAAGAAAACAAAAACAAAAAACAAAAACAAAAACAAAAAAAAAAAAAAAAAAATAACAACAAAAAATGACTAGAGCGATATGCATCCGTGTTTCTCCACGGTTTTTGTAAATTCTACAAGTCTATGATATAAGTCATGAAAGTTGCTAAAGAAAACCCAATACATCCTCCTTATGGGGTATTTTACAAAAGTAAAACCTTTCGACGAGAGAATAGGGGAAATTTCAAGGCCCCCCCCCAAAAAAAAAATACTCTGGTGATAAATTGTACTCTGTCTTCCAAATGAAAGGGTTATCCACGCAACTAGTGTTAATTACCACATGGCAAATCTGTTGTATCAGAGATCAAGATCATATTAATTTGTTAGCATGGAAAACGTCATCGATTGGAGATAAGTTATATTTTTCAAAGAGAGGTGAAATTCAGGTAAACGAGGAAACCTTCAATTTTTTTTTTAAAGATCTGTCACAGTCATATTGTTAGATAGGTCTAGTGTACGAATTTCTAAACAAGATCTATCTCACACATGGGTAAGGTTTGCTGTACTACGCTGATATTCGGGTTCTACACATGTGCAATTAACACCTGATGCTACAGAATCACTCATTATGCCTGACAGAACCACGAACCTCCCCATCAAGCCGCCAATCAAATAGCAGGGAATTGGCATTGGGCATACTGTGCTGGTGCTTCAGTAGCCACTAGTCGATGCCATCTGTCACATGTTTTCCTGTTATGGTATATGCAGTGCACATTTCGTTATATTAGTTCAAATCAACATTGGTCAACTCTATGTAACCCCCAAAAGTTACATTCCACAAGGATAAACAATAGCAAACCATCTTGGCGTATCGCAATTTATCGATGTATCAGAAACATTATATTCTTACTGTGTATCATTTGTATAAGCAAGATGCTTCCGTCGTTTTTACTTCAGCACATATAATTTCTTTGCATGATAGATAGCTGAACATTTTATAGCGAAAGGTACGGAGGACACAATTCTTATACACTCAAGCTTTAGCATTATTGATATCCATGCCTTGGTTTAATACACACCTTTGTGTAGTGCAAATAATTGACAAAACACATGTATAAGAAAAATACACGCCTGTAAAATAATATTTTTCGATAGCCACTATGATTTTCAATTAACCGCAGGGAGAAGCTCTGTATGAACTCGCCAACATATGGGGTTAAGTATATTCAATAAGCTGAAGCTGCAGGAGCATAAAGCTCATAATGCAATATTGGGTAAATGAACCGAACAAGAAGCATGTGGATGCATGCTTGTTGGAAACAACTGCATCAAACCTAATCGTTGAAAGAACAGCAACGCTTTGTTTAACACTACATTACAGATGTGTATGCACATATTGATGGCTATAAAAGTCCATTTTGTCAAATGGGATTTAAATCGTCAAATTCCTTGTATCATGTCAAGGTGTGTGTTAACAGTTACCACAACCCATTATAGCACCTTCATCCGGGCAATCGGTTCGCCCATACTCTCATCATTTGCTGCTGCATACAGTTACTACAACACTTCGATTTTAATTCCGCAATGGGTGCAATCTGGCAAGTTGTTTTGAAGAATTAAAACAGTGTAGGTTTCCATAGCAATGCTCATTGAATGACATAAAATAATGCACCAGAAGGTACGACAGGAGCACAGTCATAAAACAAAATAACCATCGAAGAATTTCCATGTGAACAAACCTGGTGTATACCAATATTAGGTAGATGAGCACCAGCAGGAATTTAATCTAGCCAAAAAGGTTTTGAAAATAGTAAAATAATGTACATGGTTGATGGATCATGGATGGACAAAAATGGGCAGGTAAATAGGCAACAGATTTAAGCCAAACAAGGTTCGATTCGCATGAAATATTTCAATGTTAGGTGATTGAACTGCAAGGGTTTCTCCTATTGTATGGCATTCTTCAACCCGAGTTATTTGAATGCAAAACGGTTATTAAATTGCAGCAGCAGAAGCAGATCTTTACAAAGCAAACAGAAAGGACATAGACGTACATCAGAGTTGAGAGCTGTAGAAACTTTTATTAATGATGACGATGAATTTTAATTTAAGCAGAATGACAAACAAGGTCGGTTCCAGTTTGAAATTATTAACTACGTTCACATGGATAGAAATATTTCTATTGTGCCTTCATCTTGCGTCCATGTATCAGGATTTATCGCATTTAGTAGAGCATATACTGATATTGACAACTTCGAATTCGGCCATACACTTTTTTTAAAACCGGTAAAACAAGATTGTTCAAACATAAAATGGAAGAAATAATTTTTAAGATTTGTAGACAAAAAATAGGTTGTTTTGTGCAAATATGAGGCAGATTTATTTTATATATATATATATATATATATATATATATATATATATATATATATATATATATATATATATATATATATATATTTATAAAGTTATAAGCGACTAATTGTTGCAATTAGGAATTAATAATGGTATATGTATGGAGCAAGAGATCTCTTAACGTTGGGAGTTGCATGCTTCAAATCTATTTAGCTATTACGAGCCTTTAGTGAGTACCTATCGGAAGTCATGAGAAAAATGTTTTACTTCAAGCTATAATTTATATCTGGTGTATGTCTATCTTGTTATAACTGGAATTTCGACATAGCTTGTCTGATGGCTGGCAATTTTGAGCATGGTTGAATCTGATTACACGGAGTTCTGTATGGTCTCTTGGACATCATTAAAAACTGTAGTCCGCCTCGATTTTTCATGGCATTCATTATTATTTTATGCTTGTAGTCGGTTTGAAGTTGACAGCAGATGCATGACTGGATGAATGTTCAGAATTTGTATGTAATGGGTCATGTTTATCTTTACTTGTCACATTCGCATGCATTGAAATGGAAATTTTTGAAAAATTATTAGTGTTAGAATATAAGCCTTGTTGAAGATTGTAAAATTATATCATAATGCATTTCTGACCAATCATTCAGTACACTGTGAAAATATCAACAGATTACGAAATGTCGTGCATCTTCTTATAGCAGGTGTGCTTTCCTACTTGAGAAACCATGAAATAACGAATAAATCTTATGTTATATAGTTTAAACGGTAAATTGATTGTTTATTTTAGGTAGAGTGCCGACCGTGCGGTCCAAGATTAAAGGGGGCAGCGCAACGAACCTCTGGTGCCTGACAACAGACGTCCAAAAAACAAAAAGCATATTGACTGTTTTATTACCACCCTGGAGCAAATAAAAAAGAAGGAACTAAATGCGGCAACAATTCAGCATATTCCAATGGCCTTCAAGACTAATAACCATTGTTTCAGTAAGTCGCTTTCAAAGCATATTGATAAAGTACCTAAGAAACGCAGTGCTGCAGCGGAGGAAAAGCACAGCTACACTGTGATTTTTTAAACGGACTCTATCTATTTCAAAATCATATTTGCAATTCGAAATTTATTTGTATTGAGTGAGTGTATAAATGGTAATCCTCAGTGTACATAGACAGGAGTGTGCCTTCTTCATTCTGTGCATCGGCACCATGGCATTGTATATCATGACCCTACATTTCCCGCTGTAAATCTCATTTCACATTGTTGTTCGCTTCTTCAAAGCACCTTTTTGTCCGGAAGAAGTTGCCAATTTTGAGGTCTTTCTCGTGTGATTAAGATGGTTCAGCGACCATGTTTTCTCGTATGTGTACAGTTATCCATGTGAGCAGATCTTCTCATTTACCCACAGCAGTCCCTGTGGCTGTTCGGCGACGAAGTATCTTACTGCATACTTTCCCTACGTCCTCTATATCAATTGGCTGCTCATTCACATATCGATTAACAACATTGGGTGCTCCACGCAATGCTACCGTATATACATGCTACAAAGAACAGCGCACATATACTCTTAGAAAGCACATTTTCCACCACGAAGGGTTTACCACATATATAACTCATACAGGCATGTCTAAACTCTTGATATAAGTGCTGTTGAATTATCGATATACGAAGATATGAGTATAACATTGCAAAAAATAATTTTTCATTAGACTACCATTTGGTAAAATATACGATTTCGTCATTTCCTTCAATTTCTTAATTTCTAAAGATAAATGTAGTATTTCCATTTCTTATCAGTCCACCGCCAATATTTCCCAGATGCATATCCTATGCAGAAGTTAAATATTAATTAATTGATTTTATATATATATATATATATATATATATATATATATATATATATATATATATATATATATATATATATATATATATATATATATATATATAACATTTGCTTCTTGTTAATGATCTGTTAGGGGGGCATATGCCTCTGTTTACCGATCATGAGATACTCAGATAACAAATGCAAAAATGGAACATATTAATACAGAAAAGTGTAAAGCTTAGTGTTAGACCACCTAAAACCTTGTGACTACCTTTGTCTTTGGAAAAACATGATTCGCCATGAAGCATTTGCCACATATAAAACTCAATGATGATGATGATGATGATGATGATGATGATGATGATGATGATGATGATGATGATGATGATGATGATGATGATGATGATGATGATGATTGTGGTGGTGGTGGTGGTGGTGGTGGTGGTGGTAGTGGTGGTGATGATGATGATGATAATAATTTGGGTCTCCGCTTGTCTGCTGCCGCCCTGTGTCACTGTGGCTCAAGCTTTTCCCATGGGAGCCCTTACACGGGCTACCACCATTCCCTTTCGTCCCTGTACTCTGGATTTCTAACTTAACCAGTCGCCTTCTAATTCTATTATTTCATTCCTTTTCTACCAGCATTATACTAGGTAGTCCTGTACACTTTTGAAATACGTTTCCAAAATTACGAAATTCATGGAGCTTAGCTGATAGAAGAATTGGAAATATAAAAGCATATTAATTTAGTAAAATTGTTCAAATGTATTTACTAAAAAGTTCGTTTATCACGAAAAGTATCACAAAAATGACACACTTTTTTGTGGCCAATTTATAAAGCTAAGTACTGGTTAAAGGTCATAAAGTGCTGATACATGCCTTCTCCTGTCGCACGATTATATCATCAATATCCATCCCTGCCATACACAGACCAGCGTCATGCAAACTTGAAACAGCATTAACAAACGCCTTAATAATCTTGTAGCATATTTTGATGTGTGTGACGTCATTCTGTTGAAGGAACTCCATAAGTGTTGTGTTCCCAAACCCGTGATCCTGGCAGATATCAACTGAAAATGACACAAATATCAAAATTCAATGTGTCAGTGGTGACAATTACAATACAGACAGAGCCTGTGGCACTGGGATTCCAATATAAGCATAACATAATGCAGATGGGTCAGCTCCACAAATACATTCGGGGAAATAAGTATTAAAACAAAACAAAAGAAATACACATAAAGCCTTTCACGTGGTGATTATTATCTAAGCATAAAAAATTAACACATTTGTTTTTTCCTGCCCATGAAAGAATATTATCAAATAGATGACACTTTGTTTATTATAACATGGCGCGATACTTTACCCTACATATTGTCAAAGTGGAATCACATTGGCATTTGCACACAAGCCATTAGTGACAGAAGTTTTGGACCACGTTCTTCACACAACAGCTACCACAAAAGACCGAAAATATCGTTCAGATATAGTATAATCGATGTTGTGTCTATCAAGTGGTGGTGGCAGAGTACACCATTGCCTTTTTTTTTAAATAAAAAAAAAATAGTGAATATATCAGTTCGAGCTCCACCATTACAGAAAATATACATATTTATACAGAAGCATATTCAACTCTCAATGCGACATGTTTACAACCGGTAAAGCATATTAAAAATTAGAGGGTGAGCTGACCGCAGTGTTGCTACCTTCCTGGTGCTGCTAAATATATAACTTTCAAAGACATATTCTCACAAAATTACATTCACATTCACTATCTGTTACAGGATTATCAGCGTGCGACTTGTCTATTATTTTACATTATGCAAATTACCATGCAGTAACATTTTCTGATCGCAGAGAACCAAATTTGTGATTGCCTCCTGACAGTACAGTGAGGAAACAGAGGCAAGTGGAAGTGTACCCAGCATGTCTTAAGCACAAAATGATAAATTGCAGCTGTTTCTGGCTCAACAAAAAAGCTCAAATGTTGGCGACACCTTTGCAGATTTTTTTGCACTTACTTCGAGATCGCTTTGTTGAACTCATAGACGTTTCGGACTCGTCACTTTTTTTAATACAGTACTGAAACACAAGGCAGCTCTTATTAGTGATGTATTATCCACTTAAAATATTCCCACTGCAATTGCAACCAAATGGAATTAGAAATCACATGTCGATATTAAATCATCATATTGCGATACATACATGGAACAGTCGTACCGATGAAATGGTGTACAAAATCGGATTAATGGCAGAATTGACAGGTAAAAGAAATACCACAGTCCACGCATAAACCTCTCCTGGTATGCGAGTTCCACCCATGGATAAAACTCCTGTCAAAATCATCTTTAGAAGTCAGATCACAAAAGAATGTAGCAACAGAAAGGGATACGTCTATGCCATTAGACCATTAATTGCACGTCTGAGAAAAGGTAAGACACGTTGGCCCACTACGCAAAACATTAACACAGAGGGGAAAATCTACTTATTAGCTAAGTTGTGATGAAATCTTTTTAACAATCTCGGGATGTAGTCAGCTCAAGTTGCATCCAAAGATCTGTTCACCTCAGCTCAGTTGGTACTAATGACACTTTTTTGGGTAAATGCATCCTGGTCACCTGAAGACGGGCTCATTACGTCGCCTTCTTACTACAATCATTTAGTTAGACATATGTAATCCTCGTCCTTCTGTAAATAGAATGCAGTCAGTTCTTAGCTCCGCCATCAATTTGTTTTAACTATTTAGTTACACGCATTTCTTCTGCATGGTTTGAGGCCATTTTTGCACAAAGCCTGTTGCTGAAAGTTCTCGAGCTGGCCCACTTTAACCGTCTCATATGTTGCTGTTTGAATGGAACTTTAGCTAACAAAGAATAAGGATCTAGTATGTCAGTTATGAGCATTTCAACTTTTATTGAACGTTGCAATGAAAGGATAAGGCTTAACATTATTACACACTACAGTCAACCACATTGCAATTTTGGACCTTATTACATTTAAAAATATGCATGCACTTCAGCCTGCTATTTACGGAAATCCTATACGCCGACAAGGGTTCAATACCAGATGTTTTAGATTAGAGGTAAGTTTATTACAGAGATTTGATTTAGTGTCATGATGGGGTAGCCTTCAATGCTTGTGCAGACAAATGAGTCAGAAAAAGTTCGAAACAAATTATATAAAAGCAAAGCAACAACTCGATTTTTCTCGAAGTTGTAGAAAGGGTAAGTCTGTCTAAATAGTTCACAATTTTAAGCTGATAAGAAGACATAAATTGATTCATGTACCTGTTCTGACAAAATAATTAGTATCTAATACTGCAAATTACAGTCAAGAGTAAAAGTATTTAGGTGTTTTTAGAACCTAGTGGGTTTTTCCCGTGCCCCGTAGTTTGTATCCATCAATGCAAGTGTGTCTTAGCGGATGCAGAAAAGGGGATATAAAAGTAAACGAATACGTGTTCTCCACATATCTAGCATTTGTCTCAGGCCATATATTTGTTGCTTCAATCAAAGGTTGGCTCTGGATACCTTTTCATATTGTTTGGCTCGTTTCATATTGGCAAAAAATTGTGACGAGCGTCCTCAACTGATATATGGGTTTTGCACATCTTATGAGATTAAGTGACAATCTCGCAAATTTAAATTTTCTCATTAATGGTTTTCTCGCATAGAGATCAGACAAATGATATATATGTATATATATATATATATATATATATATATATATATATATATATATATATATATATATATATATATATATATATATGCTGGCAATAAATGTATAATCTGCATTATCTGTATATAATTAATTTCACCAAGGCGCAATACGTTCTGTGAGTAAAGTAGTTCTAAAGTAGTTTGGCCTATGTTCAAGAAAGTACGAAACAAAATGACAAAGCACAATTATAACATCCCCTCTGATTCAAATTTCTTTATAATTTCTGTCAAATATAGGGGTATGAGAAACCAAATTTTCAACTTGAGTGGCAGCTACAGAAAAAATGTGCCTCTTGTTGATTTGTGTTTTATTATTCGCTCAGGAAGCCAATGACCTGTCCATACACTGCCGCATCTGCTACCCGGTGATGTATTCTCCAATATTTCATGGATGCTTGTTTAACATATTGCTACCTAACGTTCACACAAAGCCTTAAAGGGAAAGGGAAACTATCAAAGAATTCGGAGATATTTTAACAAATTATACTTGCCCATGATATTTATAGGTACCCAACAGCAAAAGTCCGTCAGAACAATGAATGTCATTTTTCTTGCAGCCGCTAGGTCGGATTTCCTCTGATCACTTCCAGCTGCATATCCAGCTGCCTTGATCACTTGATACATATACCCATAGGCAGCAAATATAAACACGAACGTGAAAAAATTCAAACCATGAAAAATTGCAACGGAGTATTCCCAACCAGGTGTAGCTTCCTTTGTAATGTGAAGTGATATACATACACCCGATCGTGAATAAAACTGACCAGAGAAATAATTCAGAGGCAGGAGAGGAATTGCCGCCAAAATAATTACAAAGACCCACATTCCTAACATTGTTATCCTAGCCTTTTTCATATTTAATGCTTTTCCTTTAAATGGCAACACAATATTTTTGAAACGATCACCAGTTATTATACAAAGGCTGAGTACCGATGCTTCGCTCGAAACGGTGGAAATGAAACCAAGAAACTGACACCAAGCACTGTGCTTCCATTTCTCCGCATTTTCTATATAAATACCTCTGTATATGATATCAACACAGCCTATAGATATAAGATATATTCCCATAAGAAAATCTGCAAAAGCCAAATTTGCAACCAAGAAACCTGGCACTCTATTCTTCTCTTTCATATTTAGGCGCCAAACCAGAACAAAACAGTTTCCCACAAACGCAAGACTCCCCAAGATCCAAAGAGCTATTCTGAGTATGTTATTCCTAAGAAGATCGTCACAAGAGGAGAATTCATCTCTTTTAGGAAGGCAATTTTCCTCCTTTACCCAGTCAGCAAAGCAACAAAACTTAAAGTCATCAGATTGCAGGTAGTTCAGTTGGGGAACATCTGTAAACATCAGTTTGGAAAATTCATCGAGATCATTGCCAGAAATGTCGAGTTGCCTTAAGTTGTCAAGGCCTTTAAATGCACCACTTGACACAGAGGTAATCTTATTATTAGATACATCAAGGCGCTCGATAGCAGACAATCCATTGAAAGTATTATAGGATAATTTTGCTACAGACAAAGCTTTGAGTGAAAGAACAGGAAGTTGTGACAAACCAAGAAAGACACCAGGTTCAAGGTGGTGCAGTTTTGTATTGCCTTTCAAATTTAATATTATTAGATTTTTTAGGCCAGCAAAAGTGCCATTGTACAAAAACAGAAACACGTTGTATGAGAGATCAAGTGCATACAAATTTAGTAGCATGGAAAAGGTCCTGGGTTGAATGGACGAAATATTGTTATATGACAGGTCTAATTTGCCTAAATGGGCAAACTTTGAAAATGTTTTATCATTCACAATAATTATGTTGCTTGACAAATGTAGCCCACGGGCCTCTGACGAAATTTCAGCTGGTACAAATGTAAGGTTGGCTGCACTACACCGATAGTCGTGGCCGACGCAGGTACAGTAAGGGGGGCACTTGATGTCGCAGAACCACTCGTCATCCTTGCCAGGACAATGGATCTCCCCATCACATCGCTGATGAAGAGGAAGGCAGTTGCTCTTTCTATTACACTTGTACATGCCGGGGCATGATTGGAATTCTAAAATCAAGGGTAAAAGTGTTTTCATACACAATATCAAGTGGTACCCTTTTTTATGTACAGGGGAATAAAATGTAAAACTATTTTCTTAGAAAAATTACCGTAAATGGTTGTTATGTCCATATGGTAACTTTAATGGTTTAAATGTATTTTAAGATGGAGAGACGTTAAAGATTAAAGCAACCAAACATTATGGTACTCGATACATAGTATATCACTGCTACACTAAATGATATGAATATCAGACCTTTTCAAACCAGTGGCTTTCTTATCGTCTAAGTCTATAGAATTTGCAGTAGCATAGACACACCATTCATTTAGTAAATTAAATCGCGCCTAAAACTGAAAATTATAGAGCCACTGATCACACAAAATATGACATGTAACCAACCCATGTATTAATATTGATTCAAACAAATAATTTGGACTTCTTCTTTGCCATTACGATCCACAATTGAAACATTTAAACAGTGGGAGTAGAAGTAAAATGTTGGTAACATAAAGTGTACCACAAAGTCTTTCCATCAATAGCAATATCGAAAGGACTTCAACCGAAAACGTCAACAGGATCCGTGGTCCATACACCATCGATCATGGAAATCTTGATAAATATGCGTTCAAAGTTACTATCGGCTGTTTAAAATTTTCAATAGTAGTTTTAAGTGAAATAAACAAAACTTTCATACCATGTATTTAAGTTCGCATACTGAACTAAACTGTTTTTCAAACAAAACATACAACACAAAAAGTGTCAGAAAGAGGGAAGAGCAATTGACTACAGCAGAGCAAAAAGAACTTAAATTCAATTGTGATCTAACATCCAAATAAATAAAATGTGGTCTAGACTTGTAGTACTTGCACATATATGGCCTAGTGTATTGTTTGTCTCGTACCATTTGCAAAATATCCAATTGGTATTGGAAGTATGCATGAACATGTGGTGCAATAAAAAGCTCTCGTTGTGGTTAAGGTATGCATACCTTTTCTTGGCATACTGAGGTAGCCACCCTTATTTGTAGACAGCAAAATGATTTTAAGTAAATTTTATCAGTATTAACTATCTAAACATCTGTTTGTTACACACTTTGAAACTGCAAACGTGCGTACGTATGCATGTATGGTGAAACCTGTCTCGAGAAATCACCCACAGGACCTTTTAAATGATCCTTTCGGACAGGTGGTCTCTTAAGGCAGGTAAAATTAAACTGAAATATGCTAACGGGATATTGGGACTGTTTCTGTAGGACAGGTTGTCCGTTAACAGAGGTCGGCTCAGAGGCAGGTTCTACTGTATTTATAATGTTATGTATGTGTGTGCGCAATTATGTATGTCTGTATGTATGCATACATGCAATCACCAATGAATATCTGTGTATATGCATATATATGTCGGAAAATGTGTGTAAGATGCATCAGTGCATGCACATATGTGTGTGTTTGTGTGCGTGAGCAATGTAAAGTCAGTTTCTATTTTCCGCCCATGGCCGTTCGCTAGCAGTAACTTTTCTTTTGCGCCTGACTTGTTCATTAGGCACCAGTAAAAGTTAACTCATATCATTTGGTTGAATACCGTTTGTAAAATGGTTAGCAGTGACAGATAAACAGCTTGATACTTTCACCTTGAGAAAGAAGTTGTAAACAAATTGCTACAAGAAAATGGCGTATGGCTCTATGCACATACACTATAGCACATATTATGTAACCAAGTAATGGATTCACAGCAGCAAACTTAGTCAATGCGACAATGTCATGACCAGCTGGATCAGTATCAAATTGACGTGAGACTCCAGTAGAATAACATTCTTTTAGTAAGTATGAATGATGTAATATAAGGAGAGAGAAGAGGGAAGGGTTCTAATTATGCAGCAACAAAGCATGGTCTTTTAGAGCACATATATTACTTGTGCTGAATAGAAGCGAACGACATCAAGGGGACAACGGCCATATTGGATTATGTAGAGAAACATTAGTATAAACACCTGCTAGCCATAGCCATAAGTGCTGCTGCATTTGCTTGGACTTACCAGGGGTCTAGAACTAATAGGTTTGCAGACGTTTACCCTCAACCCTCACCAAGGTGCACCCGCCTATTTAAAATGCAGTTTGGGTGGTTTTAGGCTGAAATTTATGGCAAGTGAGTACAGAAGACGGACCAAACAAGAATCGATTGGGATGTCTAGATGCTGTGGTTGCTATTTAAAGAGAGGATTTTCCCCCAGATCAATGTGGATAATGAATAATTGGGAGTGCGATGAGGATAAGGGACCCCAACAGCCCTCTTTTAGAATAAAATAAAGACGTAAACAAACTTGCAACTCCTTATACTAATAAAAAATTGGTTAATGTAGCAAGCGCAGCACTAAATGATGGCATGCGAACAGATGGGCTTCTTTAACGGTGCGAGGCTGACTTTCGCAAAAGATCGTCTCCATTGGATCTTACGACTAGGGCAACGAAAAGAATGCATTAAGGGGTTGAAATCAAAACATGAAATTTCTGTCAATATCCCTAGTACAACAGACCATAATGGACTATCAGAAGAAAGGGCAATTTCACTGATATATTTAGCTTCATTTAAACAACTAAATTACCTTGACATACCTATGTATATTAGATATAATCTGACTGAAGGTATGTGAAGTAAATTGAGGTTAGTATGTTTTAACATTTCAGTCTGATTCATGTACAAGGAGACGTATTGGTAATATCATTACAGTTATGTATTTGTATGTAATGGCCGCTCAAATAAAACAACTGGTCGAAGTGAAAGTGTGATGTTTGAAGCATTCAAATTGTTCGTTGTTATGTGCACAGCTGATTAGTCCTTCAGTGCCAATCCCTGCAGCATCGAAAGAAATTACGGTAGAGCTGAAGGGCCCGTACCACGTAAATTAACCAGTGATTATATTTGTTGCGGTTTTTAACGAATTTTAATGCTGTCAATTGTCACAAACAAAAAGGGCTATTGGTGTTGCAAGTGGGCATGTCACGTTTGACGCTGGAGGACCTACCTTTGTCTAAGGGTGTGAATCTGTGTCTCACATGGCAACATGATCATCAAAATTCATAAGGGGCGCTCGAAAATGAAACTCCAGTATTAGATTATCTCTCAGGAGTGCTGGTCCATTTAATCCAACACCAGGATACTTTGTACCGTTGTTGGTAAGTCTTGCAGGCATGCATAACACGCAAGTATGCCTGTTTGGGGGAATTTACTCTCCTTAAATAGTTGTTTTTAAAATATTTTAATTTAAGGGAAATAACTTGGAGATTTCGTGTACATGTATGGCACACCAGTAATATCCACGGAATTTAGTGCATGTTGGCATAAAAATGTGAAGAGAACATGGACCCTGTTGATATCTGCATTTATGTCATCAAGCAGTGAATTTCACAAATTTAATTTTACATATGATCCAAAATGGTTGATATTCTCAAAGATTTAGCCAGGATGATTTGGCATGCCTGTACGTTTTTGAAAGTTATATATATATATACATACATACATACATACATACATATATATATAAGTATATATATATATATATATATATATATATATATATATATATATATATATATATATATATATATATATATACATATACATATATATATATATATATATATATATATATATATATATATATATATATGCGTATTGGTACTTACCGCAACTTATTTCATCATCTCCCTGTGGGCAATCACTGTACCCATCGCAAATCATTCGATGTGGTATACAGTAACTGCCTGGGCACTTTGATAAGAACTCAGGACAGGTCATATTTTCTATTTCAAAAGTAAAGGATTCTATATGATATTGTATACCGTATCCAATGGCATACATGTCTGTTTTTGCATGCATATATGTTAGGTTTGCATATATGACTACGGAAGTTAACATGCACATCATTTGTATTAGAAATTGGAAATAAAATCAATAAGGACACGAAACGGTGACATGATAACCAAAGATATACAAATGCTTGATGTACAAAAGCTTAACATGGAGACAAAGAGCCATAGGGAACAGGTCCAGCATTACAATGCAAACTAACGTACTAAGACGCAAATTAAAGGCACAACTGACTATGACAAAATTTAAAATAATAATGTCAGCAAATTCTTGCATAGGATCACAACACAGGCTCTTGTTTGTGGATTGTACGTTGGTACTATTTAGTTAATTATTGAGTGTTTATTGCTTTCCATAGATCGGCTAATCAGATGCATTCAGCATTTATTGATAAAAATGTTACATTAGCATGCCAAATAATTCTTATCAGTGTAATTTTGCATTAGTTGATGTAGGTTTGTGTTTTTGGAACTGATCATCCAAACCTTGCTTTTTCCTTTGAACAAAATTAGAGTTTAATTTTTATGCATACTGAATGAAATACTATTGATGTAGAAATGTAGATTTTTTTTCAAAGTTAATATTGCTGTTAAATTGTTTATGATCTGTAAATGGTTCATTTTTTTACGATAGTTTCACAAGCAAGAAAGTAACTCACCACAGTCTTCGAGATGTGTCGCATCACGACATCCCTTCAGCGTTCCATATTGATCTCTATCATAAATACATTGTTGCTGAGGAAAATAAGACTGCCCATTTTTACATCGAAGTTTTGCGTCAGCATTTCTATATTCTGAAATCGTAATACACATTTACCCTTCTTCTAACCTACAGATTTGTTGAAGATGAAGCCAGCTGTTTACAAGCTTTACGTTTAATATATGGATACCCATGCTATGCAAGTTGTCAGTTAGAGAATAATGTGTCATCAAATGGATATATATATATTTGTGTGTGTGTGTGTGTGTGTGTGTGTGTGTGTGCCCGCGTGTAAAATACAATAAAATACCATATCCACAGCTTCTGATGTTAGCATGAAAATGAATGTTAAGGACCCGACATATGAAACACGTTTATACAACTGATTGTGCCTACTTTTGTAACACCTTAAAGGTCCAAGAACGTGATATACGTATTCATTATACGCCCCAGTATCACTGATTGTAAACATCTGAACAGGTAGCTGTGTAGTGTTCCGTATGAACCCATAGTCATGCCCATCGCCCATATGGCACACACAACTGTAAGGTAAGTTGAACGCATTGTATTATTAAATTTCATATCAATTAATTTTTTTGGGCATATTATAATTGGTGTAATATGGGAAAAATTACGCAAAAACAGTGTAAAAAAACACTTTACAAAAGTTAAAAGGGAGCTGATCTCCTTGAATTTCATAACTGATTTCTCTTGTATAATACTTCAGTCATCAGAGATAGGGGCCTTGTTAATGTTTTGAACAGAAAGTATATGTCAAATACCCACCGCCTTGACAGTTTATTTCTTTTTTCATCCCTATTAAATAAATGTGGGAGAATTGAACAAAGCTTTTTGAAGCATGTAACGAACCGATTCGACGAAAAAATCAACTATTCATAAATAGTAAAGCTTATAACAGGAGGAATATGTGGAAAAAGGAGTGAAACCAGCATAGACAAACACTTTGCAAAAAGTAAAAGGGGAGCTGATCTGCTTATTTCATAAATGCAATTTCTTTTGTAAAATTTCGGTCTTCAGAGGTAGGGGCCTGGCCAATGTTTTCAACAGAAAGTTTATATTAAAAACCCCTTTAAAAGTTTAATTCCTTTTACATCTACATTAAAAACATTGTGAAAAAAGTTTTTTTCAAGCATGCTACCGTTTGATTAGATTTAAAAATTAATAAACCATAAACATTAAACCACAGGAGTAATGTACATTTTTATAGATGCAAAATGTATTTATGCTTCTAAAAGAGGCTAGTAATTAATTATTTGCAGAGCTCTGAGCATTCGTACTTACTCAGTGTCGTTTGATTTTTTCTTAAGACATACTGCTTCAAGAAAGCATTTACAACGATTTGGATTAGCTTGATGATACTTGTTCCTGTTTCCAAGGACATCAAGCCAGTAATCACCAAAACCTGCAGTTTGAGCGCCATAACATTCTATGCTCATGAACTGTTCGCATCTGAAAAATGCAACCCAAACATCTAAAGGCAGTCACAAAATTAAAAGGTTTCTCCTGGGAGGCCTCTTCTATAGGAAACAGATGCATTTTAAATAATTTACTGCATCGTACAAACCGTGGCCACATCATTGTAGAAAATAGAATTTTAGTTGTCCCGTCTGACAATTTTTTTGAAATGTGTTAAACACATTTACAAAACATGAATTCTAATGAATCATCGGTGAAAGATATGTCCAACTTATATCTGACTTTGTACCACTTGGAGATGTACATGTTTGTGATATCCAAAGTCAATCTACTCTCCAAGTGAACAGACATATGGATGGCGCCAACATAATAAACATCAAAGAACAAGGAGTTATTACCAAAACTTTGTGTATGATGGGACGGACGCTCGAGGTCCACGAAACCAAACAAATTGCGTTCATAATACTAGAATATCATACGCACCTATCGGATACCTCTTTCACCGCTGTCACCTGACCCTTAGTAACGAAGTATTTCACAATTCGTTTGTAGGAGGCACTTTCTTCAAAACCCTGGACATATATTTTCTCTTCGCTGTTATGATGTATAATGGTCACAACTTCCTCTGAATGTGATGTCATGTCACATTCAACTTGCATGGAACCTTGTAAAAGAAACGCACATTGCTTATGCAGTATCTACTATAACCATTTGATAACACAAAAGTAAAAAAAACAAACAAAAAACAACAAAAAAAAAAAAAAAAAAAACAAAAAAAAAAAAAAAAGAAAAACAAAAAACAAAAAAAAAAAAAAAGCCGAGGATTTAAGAAAAGAAAGAAAAATCGTTGTCTGTTACCTTGACCTTAGTTTTCAACGTTAATAAAAAAGAAAACAAAAGCCCCCCCCCACCCACCCCCCAAAAAAACATAACTTTTAAACATGTATGATATTTGAAAGAATCTGGCATATGTTGACCTATACTGTCGTAATATTCTTCACTAGTTTTCAAAATCCCAATTTCAAAACTGATGGACAAAATGCAAATACTATATTGAATTTGTAAATGCTGGGTATTGTTAGGTATTGCGTAATATAGCATAGCAGAAAAATTGAGGGTCTTAGTTGTGGAATTTGGGGGTTTGTATTGTGACAAGAGCTGCTCACTGGTTCTGTGGGCTGAGAAATTGGTCTGTTTGACATACGGCTATGTGCTGCATGAATAGGGAACCATTGTAAATGTCATACTTGTAGAGTGAAGTCTTTCAGTGTATGGAACCATTTTTAAGGTTGATGCAAGTCCCGACATTTTAAAGATGATGTTCCTGGGATCCTGCTGAACACAGCCATGAACAATCTTTAGGACTGACTTGGCATAGTAGCACTACTCTGTTGATTAAAGAAGGTGGAAAATGCGCCTCATCTTAGAGCCAAGATGAAAAAAAAGCTGAAATCATGTACAATATCCTAAACTGATTTAGCAACCAGGAAAGAGGTCCACTTTTATATCTTAAAAGGCCCATGCATATATATACATATATGCAAAATTACATACCCATTTTCCCAGGGTTGATATAGTATTTGCCCGAAGAGAAGCCTCTTAACCTCCAAGCCAGACAGGATTCTGCACTATTTTCCACACACAATTGGGACTCATCCTCTTTGAAGAAGCCTGGGCAATCTACATTGCTGTCACATTTACGACTGTTTGGTATACAGGTCCCGTCGAAACATTGAAATGCTACCCCTTCTGCACATGTACCTAGTGATTTAGATTCAAAGAGTCGTACACTGGAATTTCAATTTTATTGTGCATGAACGCAAAGGTGATTGTTTTATGATAGGTAACATTCCTTTGAATGGATTACACTGCATTATAATATTTTTTATAAACTTGAACAGTGCTTATTGTATGAATGAAATGGAAAAACAACAAGCTAAAAGTGGTTATAGAGCTGTGATTTTACCTTTGTTATTTGCAATAAAATTATATTGGATGGGTCATTTCAGTCAGAACTTTAAAAACGGAGGCAGAACTATATTGAATGTGATAAAAATTGTTGTATTCATTAAAGAACATGTATATTCGGCTTAATCTAAAACTAAAGGGCATGCTGAACTTACATTTCATATGCAAAAGATGATGCAAATTTCGGTTTTTTACTTAACAAGGAGCCCGATTTTCATGATTATTTTATCTATCATACGTTCAAGATTATATACTTTGCATGGTCTTATGTGAATAAGTGAGACATTGTAATCTCCTTTAAGATATGTTTTGAAAACCTGTGGTTAAGATTTTTGGCCCTTATCGGATGCGCAAAATTGACCTTTTGTGCATCTCTGGTCATTTTCAGGATTTGATTACATGGCAGCCATCTTTCTTGCCTGTCTTGATGGCTAGGGAGAAATAAAAAAACCACCAGAAAAATCTAAACTGTGAAGACATCACCTTGTCGAGTGGAAGGCAATACGGTGACTTATTGGGCTTCCCAGTGAAATTCCTACTCAAACGAAGTACGGACTGTGGCAGCAAGTGCTCTCGATCAGGTCCAGGACAATGCGTACAGTCGGGGTCTTGAAGATAAAACTCTTATCTCTCTCTCTCTCTCTCTTTCTCTCTCTCTCTCTCTCTCTCTTTCTCTCTCTCTCTCTATCTCCCTCTCTCTCTTTCTCTCTCGTTGTCTCTTTGTCTGTCTTTCTCTGTTGCTCTCTCTCTTTCTCTCTCTCCCTCTCTCTCTCTTCTCTCTCTCTCTCTCTCTCTCTCTCTCTCTCTCTCTCTCTCTCTGTATGTATGTGTGTGTGAAATATGTTCGATAATATTCGTTTCCTTTCAAATCGAAAAGAAATAATTTAGTCAGAGGCGCTGTGGGAAATGAAAGACCAAACAAGTATTGAAGGAAATTGTAAACGCGGCCATGATTTCCTCCTGGGTAGTAATTAGAATGCTCGCTCAAGCATTGTGAACTGGGATCTTGAGAATTGTATGCAAAATATTCTAACAAATCATATGCGTACCGTTTTTTGCCATTTTGAGGAAGAAAACAAAGAGCAACAACAGCATAAAATCATCACTTACTGCAGGCTTTTTCATCTGACCCATCCACGCAGTCTTTCACAAGGTCACACCATTTGATTTGTTCTATACACTGCCCATTTGAACATTTTCGTTCCGTAGACCTGCATGGTTGTCTCTCTACAAGCAAGTATTAAAAGGACAGTATAAATATATCAAATTTGAATGGAAACAATGACACTGGTTCATTTTGAAAAGACTCTAGTTTCAAAATTATTTTGTTTCACGGCTACCGTGGGATGGTAATAAAACGTTTACGCTATAAAAGGCACTGCCAGTCCACCAGTTATATTTGAGAAAAGAAGCAGTTAAGGGGCCACTGCTCATGCCTCAACCTGTACCTAAATTTCTTACGTTCGATGCGACAATTTTGAAAATTCAAGAGTTGCGCAGGTAGATACATTTACCGATAGGTCGTCCGTGGAAAACCAACAGCCTTACATTCCAGCACACGCTTTTTGATAATGTGGTTACAGGCCTTTGCCTGATATTTGGTAAAGCAATCAATTTGGATTTAAATAGTATAAAGGTAAAAGACGGTACTAATGTAACACAAGTTCTTGTTAATAAGAAAAAAACTTAATGAACTTCTGTGAAGCAATAAATGGAAATATGAATCGGACTTACACTGAGAAAAGGACTTTAGATATTTTGAGTGATTTTTGTCATCAAAATGGGTATAAATAGATCGATAACATATATAAAAGATATGGAGTGAAAAAGAGAACAAAAAACAAACAAAGAAACAAACAAACAAAAACAAAGCAACACAAACAAATAAAATAAATTAAATAAAAACAAAAACAAACAAACAAACAAAATCCAAATACAAAAAAAAATTGCTTTGAGGACTAGTGTTCACAAAACGCAAGCCATCAACAGTTAGGACATGCAAGCAAGTCAGACAAAGAGGTTAAACCTCTGAAGTGTATGATGTTTAAATTTAATACTTAGGTCTTAAGTGTCAATGCAGTGAAAAGTTCCTGTCCATAAATCAGCTATAAAGGTCGATTTCACTACCCCTACAACAATTTGTGTCAAAAGTTGTCTGAACAACTAAGTTGAGCATCAAATAAAACGTCGCTACAAGGCAGGTATGGATATCAGCCAAAATATTATCTAAGAACAACTGGGGTCTCAACACTAAGTTTTCATAGTTGGAATTCTGCTTTCCTGAAAACAATTTTGCGCTGAACTCAAAACATATATCTGGTGTTCAACCAAGCAAAAAGGAACAGAGCATCATGATTTTGGGACTACAGATGGTAAGCAATTGACAACATGATTGGTAGCAGACATGAGACACAAATGGCAGTTGCCTGGGAGAATAGTTTTGCCATATATTTTAATTCCTATCTTCCAGTCCGTTTACGTTCCATATGCGTACGTTAACAATTTTTTTCTGACAATTCTACTCGCATGTATATCAGCATATTGGATCGATTAGAAGACCAATATATTAATACGATTTATTCCTCTATTAAGACTTCCTGGTGTGTACTTATATTACTTAAACTAGAAAGTTGATATTGGATTTATGCAAACTATACTTGTCCAAGTTTTATTGTGAGTTTGCTTTCAATGCGCAGGTAAAAGTGTCTCACTCACCAAGTTTATTTACATTGAGCATATACTTCTTCATGCACTAATACACACGGGATTTTTCTATTTTTTCTCCTCTTTAATTGCGTATTTTACCGTTTTCAAGTCCCATAGAGCATACAATAGCATTCTATTTCCAGCTATTATTATTATATTAGACCCCTTTGCCAATTCATTTCATGTCAGAATTTTCTTCGCAGCAACTTGAGGTATACTGTATTATTCGGTCACATGATAAATTGCCGTATTTTGTATACAATGAATTATTCCATGGGACAGAGCATACCAATACCTACTTGATGCATGGGAATTCAAGGAAATCATCACATAACTTTGTATTCATAATATTACATGACTGTCAGCGCTACGTGTAACAAACAGAAGAATGAGATAGTTGCAATGAAAGAAAGCGAATCTCTTGCTTAAATTATTATCATATCAAATGCCTCCCAGATTATTAATCCAACCGATATAACATGGTTGCGTTTTTTATGCTTGTAAAAGGTATTGCCGTGTGATAACGCTGATGACAACATTGTCTTCCTCAATTGTATACCTAAAACGGGGTTCAGTAACAGCTGCATAGAGGTCACAACTGTGAACAAGAATGCTTTCATACCGTTCAGGATGACTAGCAGTAAATGGACCACACTTTCTATTTATAATTACGACCTTGACATACATTTTCTTTAATCAGCCAACAGTATTTAATAACATGTGTGGCAGACAATATTATACACAGGATAGTTCCCATGATCTTATCAAAAATTTAACACTGAACTGTCATTTTAGCCTTACTTCAGAGATACATTAACCACTTGCTTTTTTGTATAAATGACTTCAATAACTAAATGATACAAGTGCCTGAAACATGTTGTATAATTTACTGTGCCCTGTTTTTCTATTGAAAAAATCTTAAAAGTTCTACGAGTTTCTGTCATCATCATCATCATCATCATCATCATCATTATCATCATCATCATCATCATCATCATCATCATCATCATCATCATCATCATCATCATCATCATCGTCATCATCATCATCATCGTCATCGTCATCATCATTATCATCATCATCGTCTTCGTCGTCGTCGTCTTTCTGCTTACCATGAAGGCCTACATGCAGTGGGAAAATGCCCCTTGCGTTTGAAAACCAGCAACGGCAAGCCCCATTATTTGCTTTAAACATATTTATTTTAAAAAAAATACAAAAATACATTGACAATTGTCCATCGAAGCTATTGGAAAGAGGGGATAAGCCCTCTATGAATCCCTTGGCGAAACGGTACAAAAGTACAGGAAATGCCAGACGCACAGAAACATACAAGAGAAGTGTGTAGTAAGACGGCACAGGCAGCAAGGCAGAATAATACCACTTAATATCTTTATTAGGAATACACTGTGCGGCTGCATCTAGAAATAGTGTAGTCCAAGAATTACAACACACATCAAGAACGTCTGTGGCCAAAAAATAATACCAGTCTACACCATTAAGAAAAGTTCTGAAGCCGCTCAAATATGCTTTAATGTAATCGCATCTATATCGTTTAAGTGATGGATCTTTCTTCCGCCAAATAAATGTAAATTTGACCCCACAATACAGTGGTCGCAGTTTGGAATTGAAAGAAACACGCAGATCTCTTGTAGTGAACCAGAAATAGTCGTAAATATCTGATATAAATATGTGGTGGAATGTTCAGTAACACGGGTAGGTTAATTGATACGCAACGTAGAAATTGATCAATCTTGAAACCAGAAGGGGTATTATAATCCGAATTCAAATATCTAGTCAAAATGATATTATGAATCTCTGTAGTGTTCGCCGAATCAAGACTATGCAGAAATTGGACCCAAAGCGAAGCTGCATAATTTTGAAGCCTCTAAGTAACACCAAATAAAACTTTATTATTATTTAGTCTAATCTCAGACCATAAAAGCTCGAGATAAGGTACTTCTAGATTCGCAGTCGAGACGTGTGTGAAAATTTAGAGACATAGAGGGCACCTGACCCCCGACTGCATTGGAACGATCTCTTCATACAATATCATGATAGCCCTTCAAAACTAAATTTTCATCAGAAGAGTTTGTAGACACAAATGTTTCTGATGAAGAAATTATGTTAAATTCAGGTATGATTGAAGGCCGGTTGAATGCACCTTAATTTGACTCATGAAAGACTACGAATGTTCGAGTGACAGAACGAAATGTAGCCTATACAGCTCTGAAGCAAAATTTGTATGAGCATCGCCCGCTAATAAAACTTATAACAAAATTAACATGAGTATGAACTCAAATTTAAACTGGTGTCTATGTAAAATAGTTATGGTGCTATAAACGGAAAGTAATTCTGTCTATTTGCGTATTAAAAGTCAAATGTCTTTCTGGATGTTACCCTTGGTCAAAGTTAGCTGAAAATGCACTCTCATATGTCATATGGTCAGAAACGCCTGATTGTGGGACATGCTCACAGTGTTTCTATTAACCCCCACATGGGGCTAAATTAAGCTTTGAAAACTTGAAATACACTCTGAGAAATTTCTAAAGGGTCGCAAATCTTGTTAATTGACATGTAAAATTTCTAAAAATCTAGTCATCGGACCCCTTGAAAAAATCCAAACGGAAACACTGGTTGCTTCTGCGTCCAGGCCCACCATCATTAATGAAAAACCGTCTGTATTGGTTGTGACGGATAATTGATCTTTCTTTACTACTATAACCATTTTTTTATCAATTTGTGCAAGCAGAATTGCTGGATTTTACATTGTCTGGCAAGTTTGTGGTGGAGGTGCACCTGTGGTAACTGGCGAGAGGTATGCGTGGAGCAGTGGAGCCTAAGACCAAAACATTTTCTCTACGGGGTCGAAAAGAATTGTTTATTTGACATGCTGCTCACCATATGAATAAAACATATTATATTTTGAAAGGAGAAAGGCAATTGTTTATGTGTTCTATGCCACAGATTTAGTCTGGCTATGGCTGTGTATTACTCAGGTTTATTACACCCACATACACATACATGCATATTGTTTATAGCATTCAAAATTGACGTGCGCTAGAATGTAGGGAAATTGGTACTTTAATGATTTGAGTTCTGAAGCAAATGGATAAAAATTAAGAATAATGTCATTAATTGCGCGGGCTTTTTTGGTATTTAGAGAGAAGATAAATATTTTAAAATTCGAATGTTCCAAGGGGCTGTATACTTCAGAAAGAATGATATGCGGAACAAGGATTCATAACATAGCATATTCACGATATCTCTGAACAGCTTTCATCATCGTTTTCTTGTCTTTATGCCGAGCACCTTTCTGCTGTTCGCGGTATTTAGGACCTTTTGAAATTAGTTTATATGGTGCATCATTCGGAACAATAGAAAGAATACCGGTAATTATATGACCATAATCTGACTTGTAAGGAAGATTGTGAATTGGACCTGGGTATGTTTTTTATAGTCATGTGTGCAAAATCCTAAGAATAGCAATATGAGGGAAGTTGGTATGAAGGAGTGTACCTTTTTATTATACATTAATTATAAAGGGGATTTTAGTATTCGACACCTCTATCTCAAAATATAAATAAGAAAAAAAATTAGCGTGCACTGATAAAATATCAGATACTGAAGTAAAGTATAAAATCGTCATGACCAGGAACACCATGTGGAGCCAAACATTTTTTGGGAACAAGTACTTCAGCAAATGTGGCCAATATTTAGTAAAGCAGATGAGGGGCATTCCGGCAAACGCCGAGGTTTATGTTTTGTAAGACATAGTTTCTAACAGGATATTCTGCTAGCTCGATGAAGGCTGCTGGTGATATTGTTTCAAATCATTGATCATTCTGATGAACAACATAATTACGTGAACCTTGCAAACTGTGATTATATATACCACCGTTTTAATGATACACAGTACTCAAAAGATATATCTTAAATTATATTGATAGTAACACAATAAACTGCAGTATTTACAGTAAGCACAAACTTACCACACTCTACTTCATCTGACTTATCGCCACAATCATCATTGAAGTCGCAATAGAGAGACAAGGAAATCAGCTTTTTGTTAAGGCATCTGAAGCCTTGAAATTGCATGCTGCCTGGAACAGTTAATACATACATTGTAACAAACAATTGCATTGAAATCATGCCATTCTTATGAAAATAAACTGTTCTTGTTGCCTATAACATTGTGACTTTTGACGGGGAAATAAACGAGAACAGAATGATTTCACTAACATTTTGTGCTCTTCTCATATTTTCTTCCTCTTCTTCAACTTTGTTTTCAAACATGCGCCAGGCCTAACCATGGATGTTCATTTTAATGTTAGATATGATGTATTTTTGGGGGTCTATGTCTGTCCCTCTAGGGTCTAAAACCGCTCATCCTCCCCCATCCCTCTCTCACGTCTGCCATCTACGTCATACTTAGTACCCAAGGCAACCCGCAGCCCAGTCATCTTGTATACCAGTCAAATCGTGCCCCACTCACCCCGTAACCTTGCCATCCAAGACAACCAGTGAAATACGGGTTGAGCTAGGTATTAGTTGACTCTGGTACGGCATGAAGAGGTTACCAGTTTGACTGATATCATCGCTTGCTTGCACGTTTTCATTAAAGAAAAGGTATATCAATTTTTGGAAACAGCGACAGTTGACTCTATCCCATATGGCAAAAGTGTATGGTGCCAATTATCTGATGGCAGAATTGAACAGGCAATCCATCAGAGGAATTGAGCGCCATCAGAATGACGCCAACTTTTTTAATTCAGTCGTACTTCAATTAGTTGACATGGATGCATGAGCTGTATGGCAACAGTAGTTACAAGATTTACAGTGATACACAATGTTGCTTACAATGCTTGTGTGGCTCTAAATTGCATTTTTTACATTCAATTCTGTCAAGCAGCAGATTATAAAATGGTATGGCAGGAGATTAAATGCGTTGGTTGTCATTTTACGCTTGTGCTTCTAAACTATTCTGGCAGTAGCATTTGATTCCATTGTCCAATATTCTTCCATCTTAGACATATAAGTGATACATACCGAATATCTCTATAATTTACAGAAACAAAGTAATCACAAGCCAAATGCTGACATATTATTTCACCCCATCCGATACAATCCCACCCAATCTCATTGACCAGGGTTCCCGGCTCAGCGAAGCAGCACTATCTTTCAACAGACCATGGGCGGTACAATGAAGCTGAATACATGAAATGATGGTTCTCTTATACGTAAAAGTAAATATACACAACCGTAATAAATTTAATGAAATACTAGAAAGAATAAGAATGAATAAAACTGCAAAATCATGACATAAAAAGAGACATCTACAGTACATTTCATTTGAATTTAACGTTGATCAAGATAAAATACCAATCCCATGGAGGAAATTTACACTTAAAATGTTTTGTCATCTGAAAAATAACATGAGCTGCATAATGAGGGGTGATACAATCTGGAATGAAAGTAGAGGATCTGCAATTTGGCCAATAGCCCTCAAATAGCTCTACTGCTCCAATAGTAAGTCTAGCACGTGACGGAGATAAGGATATATAAGTTCCTGATAGCTGTAAACAAATTTGGAACACATGTGGTCGCGAATTAAGGTATGGGTTGCCTTGTACATAAGCGTTTACATATGAAAGTCTCTTCGTCCTTGACGAAAAAAGCATGATGTTCATGGATTTGGAAATGTAAGTGTCATTTAGACATTTCATTGAAACTGTTACTGAAATTACAGTTTCAATACTGCCATTCTGGTGCTTTATATGTGGCAAAAACATGAATCCTTGAAACAGATTTAAAGCTTCGTTTTTGTCTGATTTTCTCCGTCAATTCTAAAATGTCATGTCGGACAAATTTTTACCAATATGTCGATACACATGACTTCTTAGCGACTAAATTATGTAAATGTGCTGTCAGATGTGTAAACAATAATGAAGTCAAAACTCCACTGGACGCAATGAAGCTGATTTTGTTCAAGTAAATTCCTAACAATATAACATAAATATCATGAAAACGAAGAATGCCTACCGTCTTCTTTTGCTGTCAAATCAGCTGTATGACAAGTGAGGAGAACTAAAAGGTGACAGACCTACTTTGCCTAGTTTTATCTTTCGAACAAGTGATAGAATTGGGGTTTGGGTGGTCCGGCCTATGCGTTTTGGAATAAAATAAAGTCTATAGTTGGAGTCGATAGTTTAGGACCGCCAGTTGCCTTTTGTGGATGGCCGCTTGTCTCGATTTGGGGGTGAATTTTATTTCTTCACATTGGTGTTGAGGGATTAGTGTTGAAGTTTTGGTGGCTCCCGATTCTCTACCTTTTGCTGTAATTAAGTTTGACATCATTGTTGCTTTGAAATCTATGATTATGTTTTCTCTACTATATTATACCATTTAATAAAAACACAGATCATCGTTCAGAAAATACTAGTAGCACATTCTTTTGTTATAGACTCCCATGTGTTACATGGATTGCCGTACAGACCAAGGATATGTATATATATATATATATATATATATATATATATATATATATATATATATATATTACTCCTTATAGCACAAATTTTTGTGTGTACTTTTCTTCCTATTTGTGCTATGGAAGAAACCAAAAACTCAGAGAATAGCATCGTTCACAATTTGAGTGGCAGGATGATTTCCGCTTGCTATCCGTGCCATGAATCTTACCTGGGCCCCAGAGGTGAGCGTGTTGCTGTTCCTCATACTATGAATTAACTTAATATATGCTTGAATAAAGGTCCAAAGTATTTAAGAAAATTCTGTTGATGAAAGAATGACACAGACAAGAGACGCTTCTTTGATAAGTACATTAATAAAAAGATAACATACTGCAATTTGTCTCATCAAAACAGGTTGAGCAATCTCTGTTTCCATCACACGTATACAGCTCGTGAATGTATTCACCACTGTCACATTGCAAAAGACCAGGTCGCTTTCTGGTGCTTTGGCCTGGTGATGGCAGCATTCGATGCCGTTTTGCATTTTCTATATAAAAAACGAGTAATAATAATAAGATAATTTTTCGTCACAACAATATTTAATCTTTAATTGTGCATGATGTTTATACCGATTAACTGACTCGAAAGTGCTGAGGAAAGTTATTGAACCATTGAATGAAACCAGCTTAATATTTATAACGTACTGATTTCCCAAACAGCTGCATGCTTGACAATTGAAGCTTAATGTTTGATCATTCACGCCGGCTATTTTTTTCAAGAACTAAGATCACATGGTAGATACAACACAATGCAGCATAGTCATTACATAACCTTTGCTAATATTTTTTCCAGTGTTATTTAAAGAAAATACGCCAAGTGGAAAGTTTCTGCCTTCCTTACCCTTCGATGCCGACATTTTGCACACATACTGTTTGATTTCATTGTATGAACATGGAATGTCACGCCAATTGACGTATGACTTCAAACTGTGTAGCTGTATCATGGTGCAATCTTCTACTTCTGATCCATCGGGCTGAATTGAATCTTGACCCTGGTACCTACATGTATCATATATGTGGATTTGAAGTGGATATTACATGCAACTGGATTATTTATGTGGACGAAATGTTCATTTGTATGACAGAGAGTTCACTTTCAAAATAGCTTGATATCGCATAAGTCTGATTTAATAAGCACGCGGCAAGTAGAACCAACGAACTGAGCAGTACACAGACTAACTGCCAAAACCATGAAACCAGCAACAAATTCAGGTGTAAGCATATTCATTTTGATGCTAAAAATTTATGTTTATATGCAATTTCGCCCTAATTGTATACAGAATGGGCTACACCAAAATGCGTCTGGTTACATTTTTTTTTCGAAAAGAAGTTGTTGACATGGCAACCCGGAACAGTCACCCACACAAACAAACTTGCACCTCAACCATTACCACTGCACTATATGTAGATACACATACATGTACTGCTGTATGTGGGTGTCATCACCTAAGCCCATATGCACAAAAACAGTATGTTTTTCATTATAAAAGAATACATTAGTCACGCATGTAATTACAAAGAGCGACATGATCTTAGTTTACCAGTTGCTGTAGGTAAGTGGAGTTCCATCTGTCCAGAACCAGTCGCCTTCCTTCTTGCGGTCGTTAAGCCCTGTGAAGAAACACAAATAGTTGAAAAACCATTCTATTACGCTAGAATTGGGACAAATTGATAGTTCCATCAAAAAGAAACTGACAAAACAGGTTTTTTTGATCACATCTTCTGCCAAATAGACATTGCGTGGCATTGCTCGAAAATATGTCATTAGTTACTGCTTTCCATATTTGAGGTCAGACCGCCAGTGCATATTCAGGCTGAAGCGGAGATGCAAGTGCACGTAAATAGAAAGGTACGCCCACAGGGAGACAGGCATGAACACAGAGGGGCAAATATAATGAAAGATATACAGACTGATTGGAATATAATGACAGACTGGTAAACAGACAGACAAACAGACAGATAGACAAGTCTTAGACAGACAGACTGATAGATAGATAGACAGATAGATAGATAGATAGACAGATAGATAGATAGATAGATAGATAGATAGATAGACAGACGGATAGATAGATAGATAGATAGATAGATAGATAGATAGATAGATAGATAGATAGATAGATAGATAGATAGATAGATAGATAGATAGATAGATAGATAGATAGATAGATAGATAGATAGATAGATAGATAGATAGATAGATAGATAGATAGACAGATAGATAGATAGATAATACCTAAAAACACTAGCCCTTCATCGGAAAGCCACACTGTGGTAAGCAACCGATGCATAAGTTTACTTTCATCTTCTGAAAATATACTCAGGAGGTGACCCTGATGTGATTTGCACAAATCTTCTGCAGCCGACCACGTTAATGTTGTGTTGCTTCGAAAAGACTGGTAGCAATTATTTTGGAAGTAGAGCCACCCATCTAAACATTTCCCTAAAATATAAAGGTAAACGGCATTTAAGTATACCTTCAGATACATGTAAAATTTTTAAAAGTATGGAATATAAAAAGCTTAGTTTAACTGAGATTTCCAACCTTGCAATCCACTTCTCTGGTCTCCTATACTAAAGTGGTAGAATTATAATTTTGCTTTGCATGATTTTGCATGAATGATTCTCAGTATTATGTGCCCTTTTAGCAATATCAATGTACAAAAGCCTGAAGAAATATTTGCACCCCTGCGTATGCTGTAACTCTGAAAACATATCTAGTGACCCTCCTAGGTTCTTTGAAATCCAGAATGAGTATTTTGTCAAGGTACGGGAGGGTAAATTGTCCAAGGGTAGTCCTGTTATACAATGGAAATATACATAAAATGAATTCAAAAATGTTGAAATGGACGTCTTATGAGTATTGTAAAAGTTTCAATGACAAAAATGGTTGCATATGCTTTTTAACATTTCGTGCCGAAAACTAGTGCAGACAGTCTACTTTGTATGAAGCAAACTAAATACAAATCAATGACTGAAACCAGCAATTTTCATGAAATTTCTGCTTCAGAGAAAAAATTTAATCAATCGGTCATTCAATAAACCAATCCACCAATCAATGGTAATGAGTGAGTGTATGTGCGTTAATGAATGTGTATGTGTGAGTATGTGTGATTACAATATTGGTAGATGAATTGAGCATTGACATTAATGCTCTACGTAGTTGTGGGGATTATTATATTTGATTGATTCAATTATTCAATTTTGGTAGACCTAATCATGCACGTAAGGTATCAACTTGTGTTTTATAAGAGTAGTTTGAGTATACTTATGTGATGTGGCCTACATTTTAAGTAGGCTTATCTATAAAGGAATATCGTATTCGTTTTATTCCGCAATACATAAGCTCGGGATGATTGCACTGGAAATGCAAACATGGTAACTGCCATTTAGGAGACTGACTTGTCCGAGGATTAATGCACCGTAACAAGCCTTGCTCTGGGTCCCCACTGATGACCCGATAAAATGTAAAGGCTAATCAGCCAAACACTTTCTTCTTAATTTCAAATTCTATGAATATGATTTGTTCCTTTCGTAAATTATTTCGCTTAATGATTTAGAACTATGCAGCTTTTTAGTAAAGGGTAGGACTTTGCTCCTGGAACAAAGGACTTGATAGTGTTCACATGGTACTTTGGCGGACAGATTTGGGTTTGTTAACTTTCTGTTTGTGTTAGATTGAACCATTTTTTGTAATGTTATGCAACATTTTCAATGTATAACCATGCGAGGCTCGAGCTATCTCTTACATTAAACATTCCTGCACTGAACTCAATGGCAATCGCAATAATATAATCAAGCAAAATGAGAATATGCAGCATCGTTGCATATGCCAAAAGTAATTCTCTGCAATCCAAATGATGCTTAGCAAGAAGGCTATATGAATATTTCGTCCTCCGTTCACAGTGATACTCTGAACTCAAAATATGTCCCACCCGGTTCCATGTGTACCGACAACCGTTTTGAATTATTTATATGTTTGTTTATTTATTGATTGATTTATTGATTGATTGATTGATTGATTGATTGATTGATTGATTGATTGATTGATTTATTTATTTATTTATTTATCTTTTCAATTCATTCATTCATTCATTTATTTATTCATTTATCTATTAACTTATTTATTTATACAATTTTTGGGGGTGGGGTCCTTTGTTTTTAATCTCGAAACCGTTGGCCAAGTGGCTATATGGAAGGAAACTCGCAAAATCCCCCAGCTAAACATTCATGAACATTTTCCGAATAACACATGAACACTATACTGTTGACAATTAGTGACTCAGGTGAGGTACAGCTCCAAGATGTTTAAAGTTGTTCTGGTTCAAAGTTTTGAAGGAAATTTCACGCATTTGCACTGGTATCCCTATACTAACCACATTAACATTTACTCTTTGCGACCATTTGATCATTTTAAAAATTGGTAAAAAACATCAAACTATATATACTTCTCCCATAGTGTACATACTAAGATCAGATCAATAGAAGTTGTTTGTGCTGATCTTGACGTCAATTCAGTTTATAGTTCAGGTTGAATCGCAAAAAATGATTGAAAGGCACTCAAAAATTCATTTTAAAAGTGTAAAAGGTCACAGCGCCACCTGCTAGAAAATAACGATGCAGGGGTGTCCAGGAGTATACTCAAGTAATTTCAAAATTAGTCACTAAATGGTTTGCATGAATGTTTTTATCGCGGTATCATGATGGCATTGAAAATTAATATCTATATTAGAAATAAATGTTCAATTCCTGACTCCATCTGGTTTATACGATCGTGAAATATTCATTGTACACAAATAAAATTTCCCGCACCTGAATTGTTACCATAGTAAGGAAAGTTCGCTGGTAGGGCATAAACTTGTGATTCAAAAACGGCCTGAAATCCAGCACGACCATGTTGAAAATCTGACAAAAACTCAACTCTCATTTGATTCCAGCTGGAGAAAACCTGCTTTGGCGGTTTATTCATGTTGCAGTATCTTCCAATGTTTTTACTGATTCCTTTTTGGCTATAGTCGATAAGTTGGACATAATCTCTGTTGCAAGTCCGTTCTTCTTCCTCGAAAACATCAAAGGTATTGAATGTTAATCGAATATACCTTGTTGGCCCCGCTTTTATGGCCCAAACACAACGTTGGTTTGGAAAGTAAGACACAGGAAATCCTGGAGATACGATATAGCCACACGTCTTGGCACATTGGCTAATTCCTTCACACAGACCCTGCACGTTACAACCACCACAGTCTGAAGAAAACATAACTCCACGTAGATATAGTTATATCAATGACTACATATGTTTGCTTGCAAAAAAGGAATCTGCCGGCATCAGATAGTCCAAAAAAAATACCCATTTTCATAAATACCAACCCAACAATGACAGCAAAAGGATTCAGCAGTTATCAAAATATCAATATTCATTAAATTCACTTAGTGTACATTTCAGTTACAAAGGGGAAATTATAAACAGAAACCTAGATAGTCACTTGCCAAGCACCAGCTGTGGTTTGTAATAGAGTTCTCACCTGAAAAGCTTACGTTTGCCTCCAAACCTGCTGTTGTTATTTCGGCTTGTGGGTTATATCTGTAGCATGTCTGCAAAGTTACTGTCAATACGTTACTTGGCGAAATGAACAACTGGGTTTGTGTAACACGTATATCCTTATTTGTGTCTTGACTGGCAATGTAGGAAAGTCTGACCTGATCTTCACAAGCTCCTGGGTCAATGTAATACGTGCCTTCCTGTTTATCAAGTAGAAACAAAAAGACAAAACAAAAACAGAACATAATAAAATGGCAAAATGTATTTATTATATTTTATTTATTACATTTTCCTTCCTCAAGCCTGAGCATTTCTATTTAGATCGAAATTTATGTCAGTTTTATCTTTAAAAGACAATAACGCTATTTTGCAGCAAGGCATTCTCTCGTAAATTAAAAAATTTGGTATTATTTATAATATAAGTTCAATCTTTGCTTTCTTCAATGCGCAATGAAAAACACAAGTGAAGAACTGATACAAAGAAAATATATATCTAATTATAATGGCTTATTCTGAAACACAGCCATAAAAAATTAAAGACTTTTGTGAACCTACCAACCAACCTGACTCCTTTGGGACCAGTTTGAATATGGAGAACCTTAAGTGAATATATTTGTTTGCTGGCGCTACAACCTTCCATATACAAGTACGGGACGTGTCCAGGTTTGCCAGATAATGTATGGTTCTTAGTAATATACCTTCCTCCGTTGTAGTGTTACCACAAACTGTACCAGTGAATAAATGTCTAATATAAGTATAATGCATGATGTGCATGGATTATCTATCTCCATGCTTGATTCCTATATTATGTTCGACTTAATATTCATTGAAGCAACTGATAACGTATTGTATTTGTGCATGCATATATATATATATATATATATATATATATATATATATATATATATATATATATATATATATATCGGGGACAACATATAAATGTTAATAGCTAATATATGTTCACAGCACGATCAGTGTTGCGATTATGCAGCATAATGCCTTCCAAGCATTTAAAGACACCTACTTCGTTCAGTTGTCTTCAAATTGTCCCTCTACTGTTAATACGATATTCATTATATTTATAACATGTGTAGCAGCCCTTGCAGCAATGTTTGTAAGTCACTGCTCCAAAATCAACCGTTTGTGTATCACACTATACCCTATTCATGTTGAGACATCAAAAAGCCTTGTGTTATAGATCGTGTATTTGGTTTACCAGTTACATCCGTGTAGGCTGCACATGCAAAGGTGACCGTCCAATTGTAAGTATGGCTGCTTTCTGATGCTTCTGTAGGGATTGAACATTGTCGTTTGTCCATGCACTGAATTACCAACAATGGCAAGTTTCTGTCTGAGACAGGCAACCCAACTTCACTTGTAAGTTGTTTGTCATCTGCATGTGTCAAAGCAATGGCAAGGTGATTCCCTGCTAGGCATTTGAGGTGTACGGTGTTCGCATCTTTCTGCATGAGTACTGTTATAAGGAAAAATGAAAACATGCAGCAGAAGCTCCTAGTGATCTAATGATGAATATAGAAACAAACGTCTATAGCTAAGAAGCTTCTTATAATAAATGCTTGCTTAATCCCCCCCCCCCAAACATTTTTCAATAATATTAATGAAACTACTTACTCAAGTAAAGCTGTATTCAGGGGATAAAATATGGCCCAAAATATGCAAATACAACAAAAGATGTTAAACTCCGCAACACAACGGTTGTGCTATTGGCTTCAAATTTCTCAAAGTTGATCAAATTATTTTCAGTAAAAAATGCAAAAAGTCATTGAAATTAAATAAATAAATAGATAGATAGATCGATAGATCGATAGATAGATAGATAGATAGATAGATAGATAGATAGATAGATAGATAGATAGATAGATAGATAGATAGATAGATAGATAGATAGATAAAATAAATAAATAAATATTGTGCACACCCACAAACAGGCCTACTCCGTTTGAAGTGAATCTGGTGTCCGCCTTTGGCAGCAAACATTATATACAGTGCCGCTCGGCCAGTGGCCCAACGCACTGAAAATAGATTGATAAGTATGTCTGGGCAGTGCCTTTGCACTGTCTATGAATTGTCAACATGGCTGCGCAGTGTCTTTGCAGTGTGTAAGCAGAGGCTTCGCATTGGGCTATCGGCATAGCGTGACACAGACATGAACCCCCCCCCCCCCCAGGAAAGAAGAAGAAGAAGAAGAAGAAGAAGAAGAAGAAGAAGAAGAAGAAGAAGAAGAAGAAGAAGAAGAAGAAGAAGAAGAAGAAGAAGAAGAAGAAGAAGAAGAAGAAAACAAGTATATTGTATTTGATTTGGCAAGCAAAGCCATACCGCACAAAGATCTTCATTATAATCAGACTTCTTCCGCAAAAGGTATTCATTCAGCTTCGTTAATTACCTCTAGCTGTACTACAAACCCTTACATGAGGTGTCGTGGTCTATAGTTTGCATCTTGCATCTACCCTGTCCTAGGTTAAATGATCAACGTATCACCTGCAAGCTATTTAGTACGTGTTAAGATTTTTTACCGCCACGTTGCGGGTGAGCTGGTCACCCGCATCTTTTTTTTGAGAACTTGCCCTCGGTAGGAAACTAAAAATAGCCTCACTGCAGTTCAATACTGCAACACATTATTTATTGAAATGTGTCATTTTTTGCCAAGTTTGTTACTTTGGCTGTGGTTTATCTACAACCCCTTCATTAAGCGTTTGTGGCATCAACCAATTCACACATACGTATATGGGCTGTTCTCTGTTCTCTTAAATAGTACAGAAAAACATGATCCATATTCATTAATTCCAAACCCAACAATGACAGCAAAGAGATTCCAGATTTGCCAAAGCATCAACATTTCTTTTCTAATACCAATGTGAAGAAACGAATTTCACTCCTGACTTGAGACAGGCAGTCACCCATAAAAGGCAACTGGTGGAAAGTTGAAAAAAGACACGGGAAAATTACAACTGCCGTAAAAAAAATAACGGTCTAAGTTGGGGTAAGTATGAACATTTTTGCGATTTAGCCGAGGGTTTTTCAAGTGTTTGGGAAAGTATGCCAAAGAAAGCTGTTGATTGAGACCATTATTTCTGAAGGGGATTTCGAACTAGGCATGTTTGTATTGAAATCTTTTCATATAGACTTTGAATGTCAGATGAAGGTATCTTAGTACCTCAATGTGTATCAGGAATTTTATAGAGTTCTACTGTCAAATATTACAACAGTGTTGATTGCACAAACATGACATGCTTGTACAACTGTAAATGGCAGACTTCAGAACAAATGAAACATCTGGTTCAGAGTTGAGTATGTATCTTGGTATCATGCACTCAACTCTACACGGATAAGCTGACATAGAAAAAAAAGCTTAATCTACAGTTGCATATGTTGGATCTGTTCCAGGTTGTAAATGATTGCATCATATAATACTGCCCAAAATTATATTATATTTTTGCATCTTGCCTGTAACAGCATGATGTGTTTACAGACGTCAATTTTCGTTTTTAGTTCCAATAAAAAAACTAATAAAATTAAGTTAACCAAACTTATTTTTCTGGATAATTAGATAATACTGGCCATACACTACACAACAATTCCATGTAATAAGTAATAGTTTCCTAACAGTACAATGTTTTCTTTCCGTATGATAATAGATCCATTCAAACAGTCTTTCCAAAAGTTAATTTGATTCAAAAACCATTCTGAAGAACGGTACTCATAAACGCTATGCACAATGGTCCCTTACAGTTTTACATGTTCTGCAATTTTCATTTTCTGAAATTTATATTTTATTTAACGTTGATGCGGAGTCAAGAGATCATGAAATGGTGTGGTTCATTTTTTATTCAAGCTGGCGAAACCAAACCTGTGTTTAAGTGATAAATAATGCACAACTCTAAGTTAAGTCTTTAATATACAAGTGTTTACCTCGTGTGAAAACAGAAAATAGATAAGGAAGTGTTCCTAACATTTACAGTATTTTGATCTCTTAAAATGCTCTCCCATGTAAAAGGTATTGCAAAGCGTATTTGCAAATAGTCCCAATTATTGGTTCAAATTGAATGCCAAGATGGCCATATGTCCAAGGGAAAAAACCCTACTTTCATACTTTTTTTAAAGTATAAAATGTGTATTTTGTACCAGTGCATTTTATGTGAGCCAGGTTACATCTTTAAGGGTAGGTACATTTTCGTTTTGATGGAAAAAAAAGACTGAAACTCCTTCCAGGCCCTCGCGACCTGTATGTAAAATACCGGTAATTTGATCCAGGTGGCAATAATATAACAGTAACTTCGAAACAGATCATGGCAATCTACATCTGGGAGAGATTCTTGAATAATATGCTTCTATTTAGTATCTTCATCGCAATGAAAACCCTTGACCTATCTTCACGCACCACCATAGATTTTAAATTACAATTAGAACTCCCCTTATGATAGAGAGATCTCTCATTTTCTAGACATTTAGGACATCCTGCATCGATTAAAATTTCTGTTCAAATCTTCTGTTTCACATGACGTTCTCGTCTGAAACAAAACGGTATGTCTTGAGTTGTTAATCGCATGTACATCCTTTTGTTGGGATGTTGCCTGGTCGTCTTGCAATATTGATACCTATCCATATACAATTTGCGTTACTGGTATTAATCTTTTGTCCACAGGATGTTTTAATGCTTATAAAGAAGTCGATTGCCGATTTTCCAGATTTTACATTGGGTACAAGGGCCATCTGCCAACTGACCTAGTTTTTATTTTCTGGGTTACCAATTCAATACTTGTTGAAACAAAAAAGGATAAATGACCACGACCAAATGCCGGTTCCCTGAGAGAGGATCGATCTTTTTATTGGTCACCAGCGTGTTTCTAAATACGCACAAGTACAGTGAACGACCCGTTCTCATGCATGGTACCGTACTATACGGTACGGTAAAATCAGTAAAACAGCATCTAATTTAACACATTTCTCAAAATTTTACCCAATTTCATTTACTTTTAACTAATGCGCAAATTTTAGAAACAACAGAATCAAGCTGTAAATAGACACACAATATCAAACAACAATAAGTGTCTTTAAGTCACGAAAAAAATGCAAAAACTTACAATCGTTGGAGCTTTCAAGCAAAAATCTGCACAGCAATTAAGAGGCACGTCCGTGCTCCCCGAGAATTTTACCCTCTCCTGCCCTGGATGTTCAAGCCCTTTGTTTATCAAAATTTTGCATTTGCATCAGGCGCGATACAAAAGACCACATTTGAGCTTTGATCGCCAGAGCCCTCTAGTACTGGCAGGAAACACTAAGCTAAGAATGTTCACGCAGTGTTACGTGTACATAGTTCAAACAGCTCCCGATCAGTAGTGCAAATGTATATAATGCAAATATATTCACAATCCCTTATCTCTCTTAAAATATAACATTCTGGTCCCTTGCAACAATGTAATTGAAATACATTAGACTCAGTGCACACTCAGTATTTTAACCTGTCATCCTTTTTTTCAATTTTTTTTTTTTTTTTTTTTTTTACAAATTGGGCTACTCATAATAAAGTTACATGGAAAAAATTACGCCAGTTCGTAATTTTTAACTCAGACTTACAAGACACCGCTCACATATAGTACAAACATATAATAAAAGGCAAGGGCAGACTTGTAATATAAACCATTAGTATGTTACTTATCAAATTAAATATAATATTTACGGTTAAACTGTTTAAAATGTAAAAGACAGTTTGAAACAACATACACTGGCTAAATATTTGTGTACACTGCATGTAAAGGACACACAAGGTAACATCGACAATCATCCAAAATCATATTGAGGCATAAGCACTTAAGTGATTTTCATGATTTGCTCTTCTATACTCATTCACTGAGTGTGCTCCAAATGTGCACTCAAGCTTCACCGTTCTGGGGATTGATTTTAACACTGCGCACGCGCCCATGGCACCCATGAAGGGTCTCTACCACACTTCCTAAGGACCACTGATGTATTTGCATCTGCTCTTCAGCCTCAATATTCAATCCCCATTTTTTACTGTTCTTCTCGTGTATCCATTTTTTCTTGTTAGGAGGTTAACCAGATAATCTCTGACCCATCTCTCCCAAAATACATTTCTGAGATACTGTATCTGTCTCCACCTTCTCCTACAATAAACATCGTCAGCTAAAACGCCCCGGCAGTAACATGCTATTCCTCTTTAAAACCAAAATGTTATAAAGCATCAGCACCTCACTGTCCTTTGGATCATTAGATACTTTTATCGGCCTACTTTTTATGATCACCTCAACCTGACAAATTAAGGTAAGCAGACCTTCATCGTTTCGTGTCTTTTCATCAAGAAGCACACCAAGAACTTTCAAGTTTCTAATTGCCCTCAAAAAAGCAAAAAATATCAAATGCTTTCATTATTTTCTACACTGTACACAAATCTACCCCTTATATAAGGTCAGAACTTCAATTACAGAGTTAATCAGCAAACAATTAAACATAATGGTAAACCATACATGAATTTTAATTTATATAAAAAAAAATATTGGTCGCATAATCAACATTCAAAAAGTAACGTCAACTCTTACACAGTTGACACTTAGATAGATGCTTTAAAATTTTGTTTTGGATAATACTTTTTGTTCAGTGGGGCCCATTGGTTTTGTCAACAAATATGGTATATTGGCTCAAAAATTATTAAGCAACGGAAGATATATTGATGACATTGCTTCTGTAAATGTACAAAATTTCAGTACACTTGCCGAAGAAATTAACACAAAAGATATCACTTTGGAAGGTGAAAATGGAAAAGGTTGCAGAGATGTTGTTTCTGGACTTGTATATTTGGGTCACTAATGACCGGTTTTGTTGATGAGTTGCGACCAATTATCTCTATTGCGTCACAAGTATTTTGAACAGTGTAGCCACATTTGGCTTTTGAGCAACTCGTCAGCAAATAAACCTCTGGAGGCATCAAGAACATACTGAATCGTTTCTCGTCGTTTGATTGTACTTTAGTTCTAAATGTAATATCTGTTTAAAAGGTGGTCGGTCTGCAACAATGACACTGCCAATTGCCTTTTTAACTGTCTATCTTTACTGACAAAGTGGCAGCGCGAAATTCCAATCCCGGAACCGTAATAGATCTAATAGGCGTCAGCCTTGATCTTGAATTGAGCAAATTGCTACTCACTTTCCTGTCGGGGTTTATGGTGTGATGGAATTCATAATGTGTTCTATTGGATAGGCGTGATACACCTATTGTTGAAAATCTTTGGTTTTGTCAGAGTCGTTGACCCATTTACACTGCTCTAATTCTTCGCACGGAAATGGATCATCCCAACATAAATTTTTCCTTTTCAGCTCTTGTAAAATCCTTTTCGCGCACAGAATAAAATGACTAATAAATCCTATCGGATCATATATCGAGCTTATCACGCTCAATAAACCACTCTTTGTTAATGGCTTATCCTTTTGGGAGACCTGATACTTAAAAGTATCATAATTGACGTTCCATTGAACCCCAAATGCCATTTCAGCACGTAGTAGCCTTTTCAGCCAATTCTGTGTCTGATATTTCTTTTAATACTTTTGCTTACCTATTTCGAAGGCCCAAATCCTGCTAAGGGTCGCATTTCTCCTTCCCTGTCAAATAGAACCGTTGCCTGTTCTTCTGTGTTCACAGATTTCATCCACATAGAAATCATTGCAATCAGTTTTCACAGTTTTTGTGCGCACTGCAACCATTTGCATACCTGCTCCTGTGGAATAACAAGCCGTACTTGCATTCCCTTCCCTCACAGGAGTTTCATATCGTGTTTCCCCATGATCTTGTTTAAATTCCTCCTGGCTTACATTCAGAAGCGTACAGTGTTTCTTGCCACACTCTATCACTGGGCATACTGCCGTACGTGCACATTTATATGACCCGTGACCAGGATGTAAACCATTGTCACATAACCCTTTTGTTCTTTGGGATCGTAATCGTTCTTGTGAATACATTTTTTTGAACTTGCCAAATTTGTTCAATGGATGCTCATATTCACATAATATACATTTAAGCCTTTCAACCTTTGATTTGCTCTGTTTCGATTTCTATGCATGCCCTTTCCTCGGCATCCACGATGGCGAGGTTTGTGGCCAGTTCCAACTCTCCCCTCTTTTGTCGACGCCCAAGCTCCTGCTTCTCCAGTTCTTGGTTTCATCCTTAGCATTTCGACGTTTGCTTGGAGCGCTGCGCTTCTGGCTGCAGCTTTAGCTCTAACGCTTGAGACCGAAGACGCCTTGCACCTTACACCGAGCACACGCTAGGTGCCGCTTGGTTGTTTAGTGACGCCTGGCTTCCGTCACCCTGTAAGACCGTCGACTGTATGCATCTGGTTACTTCATCCCGTGCAGATAAATAATAGTCCAGTGACTCATTTCCGCATATAACGTGTATTTTTCATGACACAGTGGAACGGTTTCCATAGCAGCCTTCAATTCTTTAGCTTTATTTTTTGTTAAAGGGTGCTTTCCATTTGAGAATCCTTCACTATCGATGATCGTCATGAGGTCATTCTTCTTTCTCGTTACTTGAGCTTTAGTGGTAGTTGCGCCCTTTTCAGTTCACCACTTTCATTGTTCTCCACCATCATGAAACTATGTTCCCTATGTTTCACGTTTAAACATGAAAGTATAAATGACAGCGACCGAAGGCCGGTTCCCTTGTGAAAAAAAGGTCGATCTTTTTATAGTTCCTTTTGGTCACCAGCGTGTTTCTAAAACACGCACAAGTACAGTGAACGATCTGGTCTCACGCACGGTACGGTACGGTACGGTAAAACCTGTAAGGAAAATAATCTAATTTAACATATTTCCCATAATTTTACAGAACTTAATTTACTTTTCACTGATGCAAAAACTTCAGAAACAATAGATCAAGATGCAAATATCATACAGGCAATATCAAACAACAATAATTCTTTTTAAGTAATAAAAAAGGCAAAATGATGATGCAAATACTTACAATCGTTGGAGTTTCCAAACATAAATCGTCATAGCAATTCAAAGGCACGTCCGTGCTCCCCAAAAATTGTGCCCTGTCCTACCTGAGACGCTCGAGCCCTTTGTTTTAACAAATTCCCGAATTTGCATGAGGCGCGATGTTCTGTCGATTCAAATTCAAATGCATAAACGCTTCATCAAATTTATTCATGAGTGTCTAAGAAGTAATAACAAAGTTGTGAACGGTTGTTCCAAATTCATGTACGATGGTTGTACGTCAGCTGCTGGTAAATTGGTATCAGTCATTTCATCTAACTTGAACTGATCAAGTAGAGTGATGTTGATGACCGGTGTCCTTGGTGCAGTATAATAGCTGCTGAAAAAGACTAAGCTGGTTTATTCAATTCTAACCAAATTCCATGCAGGGATGATGCGTGAGTTGTGTGAAGTGTGAGATAGACGATATACTTCAGGACCATCACACTTGCACATAACCGACCTGACCAAATATCTGTGTACTTATTCAAAATAACCTGGAACTTGAAAACGGCATAATGGACGCTTAATAAAGTAACATCACAATACCAGGCACTGAAGTCGTGACGTTACTTTAACACATGTACACTATTTAAGTCTGTGTGTGAACACAGACTTTTTGTTTTGCCTCAATCAATTAATTAATTAATTAATTAATTAATTAATTAATTTATTTATTTATGTATTAATTTATGTATGTATGTACGTGCGTACGTACGTACGTACTTATTTATTTATTTATATATTTATTTATTTATTCATTTCCGTCTGACAGTTATGTCACAAGCAATGAATTATAAACCGAAGTTGTAGCATTTTCATTTATGCAAATAAGGTGAATACACAGGATTGAATTTTTGAATATTTTTAAACTATTACTGTAATAAATAGAGGTGTCATTCCAGCTTCAATTTGTAGATTTGTGACAAAGCCGAATCCAAAGAAACATGAGCCAATGTTGTAGCATTTTAATTTATGCAAAGAAGGTGAATACACAAAATTTGAAACTTGGATAACTTAAACTATTGAAGACTAAGGTGTCATTTAAACTTAATTTGATAGCTCTATAGGGCAGCTGCATCCAATGAACAATGAATCAAAGTGGTAGCAGTTTGATTTATGTAAATTAGGCAAACACACAAAATTTAAATCTTGAACAGCTTCAAACCTGCAATACCTTGAGGTGCCTTTCTAACTTTAATTCATAGATTTTAACATATCTGCATGTAAAAATGTTGTCACAGGAAGTATGTAAATACGGCACAAGCAATATTTAAAGTTCTGTAGGCACACAAGCCGATTTGCTGCCAAGCAAATCATTTTTTTCCAGTTGTTCTTTATTTTGTTATGTTTCTGTGCTCCGGTGTACTTCCCCTCTGTTCTTCGAGTAGGATAAGATATATATACAATTCAACACAACATCGGAGTTCGTTGCGACACTTTCTGCTAAAAAATGAAACCATACTTTTCATTGTAATTTTCTTGAAATAATGATTCCTGAATAGCCTTGCATGGCAGTTACAATATTTCAAAGTCCCAAAATAACGATTGGACCGAAAAGGATCAACCGTCCACAATATAAGCGTACGTGAGTGATAAATCAGCTGACCTTAGAAAGAAAAAGTAAATTATCTGAGAAACAAACTGTATAGCCCTAGATTATGTTAATCAGCCTTTTACTGGACTTACCAGGTGTTCCTGTGAATACTTGTATTTCACAGGCATCCACAAATGTGAAGCCCAGTCGCCGAAGCATAATATAACGGCCCTCCAACACACGATCACAGTCAAAACGCATTTCCTTGTGATATCCCCGATATGTGAATCGTTTACATAATCTCCACTTAGAGAGATCATGGGGAACTTCCATTGTAGACGAAGCATGCACTTCTACTTCACTCTGGAATGTGTCTACAGAAGATATGATTAATCATAATTATTAAAATCATACTGATAATTTGATTTTGGACCAAGAGGGGAATGATGTGTAATAAATTCTAAATGATAATCATAAAATAAGCTATGGTTTAGGCCCTCATATTTTTATATTCAAGACAATCCTGCATTTGCTTCTGAAAAAGACAACGGTATTTTATAAAGGATCTACTTATGATTTGATAATTAACGTAAAATTGTGAAAGCAATCTCTCTTGTGTTCTGCTTGTAGTTTTTCGACATTCATTACTATTTAAGTACAACGTACAATAAGAACAACACAATGAAAAGACAGAATGTGACGAAAGAAAAAAAGGAACTAAAAAAGAACACGGAATGAAAGAAAATAATCACATTATTAGGTTGTATTTATCAATGAATCTTTGTACCTTCCTAACGTATTATATAGGAGTGAGATAACTTCATCTTTTCCACACCATCACTTGCTAGCGTCTTTATCGCGTACGATTTTTTTTACTGCATTGAATGTTGAATTAAGTCAACTTTCTGATAATAGGGTTTACACTACATCATAAAAGCAGCTTCTTAAATTGGCAAGCCAAGTCAAATTATTTTAGGTATACTTTCGGACGGCGGGGAGGGGGTGGGGGCACCAAGGTGCATTCAGTAACTACTGTGCCTTGTTATTACAAAGCATTTCACAAAATACAACAGGACCAGCTATGTAGTGGCAAGTAAATATGAATGGAAGGGAACATCATTGTTAGCCTTATTCCCCTGACCCCGACTCGTAACCACTAAAAACTACCTCATGCCCTGCTGCTCCACCCCCACCGAATAAAAAGTTCCTTAATGTAGTTACTCTGCTCTTTGGCTATGTTAAAGGCAGGTACAAAGGAGAAAATATAAGGCAAATTTCAGATATCATAAAATTAACTAGTTTACGCAATATACCAGGATTAATTCTTCTTATTGACTTTGAAAAAAGCCTTTGATACTTTGGAATGGGATTATTTGGACAAAGTCTTACAAACTTTCAATTTTGGGGAGGATTTCAGAAAGTGGGTTAAAATTATGTATACTGACATTAGCAGCTGCGTAATTAATAATGGTTACACTTCATCCTTTTTCTCCCTGCATAGAGGTGTTCGTCAGGGGTGCCCCCTGTCATCTTTTTTGTTTATACTAGCCGTTGAACTTCTAGCCATTCATATTAGGACGAATCAAAATATAAAAGGCCTTGCCATTGGGTCCGAAGAGATCAAATTAAGTCAGCTTGCTGATGATACTACATGTTTCATTTCAAATGTAGAATCTGGAAAAGCAGTGTTAGATTTCTTGCATAATGTTGAAAACTGCTGTGGCTTAAAAGTTAATTTAGATAAAACTGAATGTGTATGGATTGGCAGTAATTATGGAAGGGAGCCAGGAGATTTACCTGTTAAATGGAATGAAGGCAACTTCTCCACTTTAGGCATAAAATTTCTCAATGATGAACAAGATAAATATATTCAAAATTTGGGGACAAATTCCAACAAATGCATGAAGTTTTAAACATATGGAAAATGCGTGATTTATCCTTAATTGGGAAAATACTAGTTATCAAATCCTTAGGCATCTCTAAATTAGTTTATAGTGCCTCAACAATACCACTTACTCCAGTCATGGTTAAAAGAGTTCAAAAACAGATTGATGCATTCATCTGGGGCAGTGACATTCCTAAAGTTAAAGCAAAGGTTATGCACCAAAGGCCTTGTCGCGGTGGTCTCAAGACACCAAATTTTGAGGTAAAGGTCAAATCATTATTAATAACATGGGTCAAACGGCTCCTCAGTGAAGAAAATGCTAAATGGAAGCATGTCATTCAAGAATTCTTTCCTGGTGTCAATATTCATGACTTGTTTCAAAGTCGATGCTCTATTGGTTCTGTCTGGACACAAATACCATTATTTTATATTCGTATATTACAAGCTTGGAATGAGTTCTTATTTCTATTTCAACCAAGTACACCTATTTCTGTACGTAAAGAAATGCTTTGGTTTAATGATAATATAGTAGTGCAAAATAACCCAATTTTTTATAGAAAGTGGTATGATAGAGGAATTAAATATATCAATGATATTGTAAATGAGAATGGTGAATTTCTTACACCAGAACAAATAAACGAAAATTTGGGTTTGTGCCAAACTTTTTTGAGTATCTGCAAATTCGGTCTGCTATTCCATATCAATGGAAGCAGACTGTTAAAAGTCAACAAAATATAACTCTCCGCAATACTGCATTAAAAATTTTCATAAATGGCAAATTTCTTTCACTTGATCAATTAAAATGCAAAGATATATACTGGGTAATGATAGAACATAATGAAGTGAGTGAACCCTCATGCACTAGAAAGTGGCTTCATATCTTTCCAGAACTGAACTCCAACACTGCTTTGTTTTGGGAAAAAGTTTTCTCATTGTCATTCAAAACTACAATAGAAACAAAGTTACAAGCATTTCAGTTCAAGATCATACATAGGATAATTGTGAACAAGCACTGGTTATATAAAATCGGTATTACAGACAATAAAATATTTACTATTGTCATGTAAGAACAGCCTAAGCTGTTTCATTTTACCCTTGAAAAAAAAAGCAAGTAATTAATATAATATGTGAAAATATACCTATTTTTGCGGCAGTATTCAGGTTTTTGTTTTTTGTTTTTTTTGTTTTTGTTTTCTTTTGTTTGCTTGTTTTTGTTTTTGTCTGTTTTTATTTTTTTTGTTTTGTGTGTGTGTGGGGGGGGGGGGGGGCGGGTGTATATTTGTTTTTTGTTTTGTTTTTGTTGGTTTGGATTTTTACGGATTTTTTTAATTAGGGATTTATGTGTGTGTGTGGGGGGGGGGGAGCGGGTCTATATTTGTTTTTTTGTTGTTGTTGTTGTTGTTGTTTTGGAAAATTACGGATTTTTTTAAATTAGGGATTTATGACGTGTTTGAATAATTAATAAACGATAATTGTCATCGCATATATTTGTCATATGACAAAATATTCGGATAGGCCATGCTTTTTTTTCAAATTTAAAGATACAGGGAGGATAATGTGGTCGTAATTTAAATATATGGCACAAATCTAGTGAGACCAACTAAAATTAAGGACAACCAACTGAAAGTTGGAAGAAACTGTTTCCCGGTGAGGTTAACAAACTATATTTCCAATATATTGGAATACTGTTATTTAACTCTCTCAGTGTCGAACTGAGAGAAATAAACTGCTCTGAATGATAATAAAGATAAAACATGGATTATATTCCATGTTAAAAAAAACAAACAAAAACAAAAAACAAAAACAAAAACAAAAACAAAACAAAAAATAAATAAATAAAAAAAAAAACCCCTTTCATTCAAATAGCACCTTGTTGTATATTTATGGAACTTAATAGTCCAGATCAACAGCTTAGTCCAAAAACTGAAAGAGTCAATTATTTCAACCTATTTTCTAACAATTTACCACCTTAAAAAAAAAATCTCATGAGCAGTCCTGCATTATGTAGGCAAGAGCAAGTTTTGGTAAAAGCAGTTTTTGAGACTAAATTCTGATTGTTTGGGATAACTGTTTCAGCTTACGAAGCCGTGAAACAAGAAAATAAATTTTTTTATTGAATAATATCTCAGAAATACACAGTGCAACGTTTCAGGAGCAATACAAAAAACACTATTTGCCTGTAAAACAATAATGGCTTGGGGTTCATAGTAAACTAAATTCTGCAGAAAATTTTGAAATTTTTTGTGGAAAACCTTAGCAGCAACAATCAGAAAGAATTTTTTTTTTTCAGGTCATGTGGTGAGAGAAAGAAGATTTCGTAACACACTAAACTAATTCTGTATTAAAGCGAAGCCTCATTAAAATGACATCATTTGTGGCCTGAAATTATGTCAGAACAATGGATATGTCAGAAATAAATCTGATAACATAGAAAATGTACTTCTTGTCCTTAAAATGTGTGCCGCTAAGTGTATAGCTCGGGTATCTGAGTGTTGTTGTAATGGGTTTTGACAACAGTAAAATCTTACCGCAATTTGGGACATTGCAGGCCATGAGAGGTCCTTGTGGGTTCACAGGACACTGTGGTCTATTTGATGTCCATCGGCAGTAGTTGTGCGCCAAAGATATATTTTCCTCCTTTTTACCATGCAAATTCAGTGGAGTATTGATCCAAGGAACACAAGGCCGGCCATCAATTGTCAAGTTAACCGATCCCCGGTAATACTGTCCTGTGTCGCCTGACACGCACATTCTGACTGCATGGTACAAGAACACTTAAAATGAACCTCATGTGCAGCTTGCTTTGATTGGAATCTTTATACACACACACACACACACACACATATATATATATATATATATATGTATAAATAAATACATACATATATATATATACATATGTATATATATATATATATATATATATATATATATATATATATATATATATATATATCTGAATGAACTGCAGCCTAAACTGAGTTATTCTGCATGTATATATTTTAACTCACAAAAATGATATGACAGAATCAATGCTAATACCTGAATTTATGCAATGGTTTCAATTTTAAAATCAGCACCAAGATAACTTATAATAACATGGTGCCTCCGTAAGAAAGAGTGGTTCAAACAAATTTTCGTATAACATTTATAGAAAAGTTTGTGGGTCAGCCCAGACGGTAATATGGCAACAGCTGGTTTCAGCAGATATGGTTTTACGAAAGAAAAAAATGTTGGTGCTAATGTAGCACGACTATGTTCCGATTCACAGATAAAATTTATGACTGGAGCTTACTCTGACGACCTTGAAAACCACGGATCCAACTCAAGGATATGATATGCGACACTTTTCCAAGATCAAGAACAAACCATGGGTCTTTTTCAAGAAGTGTTCGTGTACATGTTCGGGTAGTTCCATCTACAGCATAAGCTGCAACTCCTGGTGGATAGGAACTACTCTGACGCGCTGGCATGTACATGGCGGCATTTTGTTCTGTGTAGGAACAAAATCAGCAAATTCTTCGAATGTAGATCCTGGATGTATTCACATTCAATCATGTCAACAACATCAAGTTTGAGCCAAGGCATTTGGCAAATTTACAGGTACGCTGTGCAATTTATAAGGACGAGACTGCTTAGTGAAGCACAGTATAAATGTGTCCCCACACACCCCATTGTTTTTCTTATACGGGCAATAATAATTGAATCATATAATTACAGATGAAATATATTTTAAAAATTATATAATAAAGTACAGTTTAACCACACAGTCTGTGCCTTTGCATGTATGAAATAACGTGAGGTATGTCAAGTCATTCTCTTAAGGCACAAACTTATGCGGGAACCCCCAAATCTAATCTACATCGCCTTGTTTATATCTGCGTTCTTGTAGCTGTCTCCTACTAATATACACTTGAATATTACAAGGACCGTGACAGTCCTCTGCCAAGCTGACCCTTCATGAACAAACTGAAGTGATCGATACCACCCAGTGCATAGGTTTCTTTGACCCTTCCACAATGAAGATGTTGACAAGTGAAGTCGATCAGGTGTCTCTGCAGGTCCCGAAGAATTAATCGCTCTGATTGGTCATTTGGGTCATGAGAACCGGGATGAACAAATAGAAATAAGCGAATCATAGAACCGCGATATATATATATGTATTTGTGTCTTTTTGCCCAGAACCAATTCCTAGCAGTCAATATCCTATTCCGCAGTTCGAACTCTTTACTCTCCATAAGCTAACCTGTCCCTGTCTAACCTGTATACATATGGAATTACTATTGTCTATATTGCACACGTTCCTCTGTAAAATTTTGACATAGGCTGTATTAGCCCAAATAAATTAAAGGGTCTTCAGCGGGTAGCTACTCAGCATGTTTCGGAGCATTTTACCCGTACATGTCTCTCTGAGTAGCGGCTCCTTGTCTAAGCTAAATATTCAGCAAAGACAACCCACATAATAAAGAATAAATAAGAACGTGGCAATTGATGAATTAGCGAAATACGTGAAGTTTTGCTTATAAATGCAGAGCTTCGTTATGAAAGAAGAACCCCTGTCAAACAAACCATAATTACTAAATTCGTATAGTACAGGTTCAGATAAGAACAATTTGACTTACCCCTGAACCAATATGTACCCTTTCTGGCTGGACAGTTTATCCTTGTTAAACCACCCGCCAATGTATAACTGAAGTGGAAACAAGCTGGGGCCTTATATTCAGTCCCAGTGATAGTGAAATAAACAGTTGCAGCTAGACCACCTGTACAAACCAAGGGAAATCCCAACAAGGACTGCAACAATGGACATCCTGCACCAGAAATGTAAAACAAACTCTGTGATGACACCTACCCCCCAAAACAATTAAGCTCTATTTAACTGCCAACTCTGAGTCAGTGTATCAACTTAATGTGTCAGGTTTGTGACATTTGAGAAAATACTGTCAATTTTGAGTAAATGAGCTTTTAGACATGTCGGAAAAGAATGAAAGTCATTAGCATTTATGTCAAAAATATGTTATCAAAACAATTTTTCTTAACAGGATGTTGAGTACAATTAGGCAAGCCTGTAACTGTCGTCAGTAGCTGCTTGCAACCTATAGCCCCTGGGGGTTTGACCTAACAGAAAACAAGCTAGCCTAAAATGTCTGAAAGGTGAACATTGAAACAGAATGATGCCAAAAGATAAAGTTAAGTAGCAAAACAGGCAAGTCTAAAAACGGTAAATTATTGTAGCCAAACTTTCTAATAATCTTTGGATATTAACAGCTAAATTATAGGTCAAGTCAGAAAAGAATGAAAGTCATTATTTGTACTTAAGTCAAGAGAATGCAACGAAAATGTAATATTTCTTAAACAGATATCAAGCACAATTAGGCGAGCTTGTAACTGTCGTCAGTAGCTGCTTGCTACCTATAGCCCCTGGGGGTTTGACCTAACAGACAACAAGCTAGCATAAAATGTCTAAAAGGTGAACATTAAAACAGAATGATGACAAAAGATAAAATTAAGTAGCAAAACAGGCAAGTCTAAAATCTCTAAAATTATTGAAGCCAAACTTTCTAGCCATCTCAGGATATTTACAGCAAAATTTGTAGAAAGATTTGATCAAAAGTACATCTTTGAATCCTCTTGACTTAAGTTTATTGTAAATAAATTTGGTTCTAGATGCAAAGTCCTGAAATTTAGAACAAATACAACCAAATCTCAAAATCTGTGACAAAAACGTATTATATCCAATAGTTTCCGAAATATTACTGTCCCAGAAAGGATATTTTCCACTTCAAAGTTAAACTCATCTATTTTGTGATAGACTTTAATACAAAACCTGTCATTACTGACCTGAATATGCAAGTCCAAAAACACATCTCTGAAACCATCTGAATTGTTACCCTCCAAAGGGATATCTTTTGGGTAAATTTCTTTAGCAATTTCACTGAAATTTTGTACATTTACGCAAGCAATGTCATCAATATATCTTGCGTTGTTTGGTAATTTTGTAGCCATTTGAAAGTCCTTTTTCATCAATTTATTCATATACTTAAATTCAAGCCAGTTTAAATATATATCTGCCAGTAAAGGGGAGCAGTTGCTACCCATTCGAATGCCTTTTATTTGTTGAAAAACCAATGGTCCGCATTGAACAAAAGTATTATCCAAGAGAAATTTTATACGATCTATCAAAGTTTCAACAGGGTAAGATTTAACGTTACTTTTTGAATATTTATTGTGTGACCAATATGCTTTCTTTGTATATGAATTAATATTTATGTATGGTTTATCATTATGTTTAAACATTTTGCTAATTAATTCTGAAAGTGAACTTTTGACTTCATCTATGGGTAGATTTGTGTTCAGTGTAGAAAAATCAAAACATTTGATATTTTTTGCCTTTACATCTTTGATTTTGGATACAAATTCGGAAGAATTGTTAATACTCGAAAAAAAATTTATTTCACAGTTTCTAGAAATTGCATTTCAGTATTTACGAAAATGATTCTTAATTGCAGTCAAACACAATGTTACTTCTTTTGATAATTGCTTTGTAGTACATTTTGAAACACCAGCTATGAATCTAGATTTAAAAGGGTTTTTATGTAATTTGGGTATCCAGAACAAAAGTGGAATAGAGGAGTTCTCTTTAGAAATTTTGATATTTAAATTCCTTTTCATCTCATCTTTATGTGTTTTTATCAAATTATCAATGGATTGTTTGTGTAATTTATAAACGTCATTTCCTTTTATATTGTTTATACCAAGTTCCTTTTTCAAAACATCCATATAATATTTATTGCAGATGATCCCAAAATTGTTACCTGCCTTATCTATGTTAGTGACTACAAATATATCTCTTAGTTCTTTGACTGCTTTAGAAACTTTAGGCTGTTTTATATTAACCGTATTGAAATTCTTAATGTGGGATTTGTAACGATAAATTCTATTTCTAAAGACTCTTTTGAAGTTTGATAACCATCCTTCAAATTTCTGAAATTCCATTTTTTCTTCCTTTGCCCATTTCATACAGTAGGAATCGAGTGCATCACATTTATCCTGAAAAATACTGTCAATATTCAACATGGGACATATCCGAAATTTTGTACCTTTTTTCATTATTTCTTTTGAATCTGAATTTTGTATTATATCCAAGTTACCTGAAAATACATGTTTGTGGTGTGCATCAACAAAATTAGAATATTTACTATTAGACATACAGTCACAATTTTGATTTGCTGCGATATCCTCAAGAGTAATTGAAGCCAGAAATGTTTTTGTAATTCATGATACTTTGTCCAATATTGTTGCCATATTTATAGGAAATGATGGGGGGGGGGTCTTTTATTTTGCATTCCTTGGGAATCATGTTACGAACAAGTTTCAATTTGAAAAGGGACTGAATGTTTAGTGAGTCAATGATTTTGTGTTTGAAAGGAATGCTGCAAAACATTTGATCTAATTTTATCTTATTAGAATCTGGTTTCCGAATAGTTGTTGTGTAAGCATACACAATTTCACAAAAATTTTGCAGAAATGTGTGTTCTGAATCAGTAAGACCCAAATATTCATTAATTCTTGTTATGTCTCGAAATGATAGTGCTTTAAGAGCTGTATGTAATTGATCAACACCATTGGAGAAAGCCTGTAGTAAATTTTGGACAAGGTCTTTTGTATCCATGTTCCTACATTTACGGTTTTTCCGTGATTTTCTTTGTCCATGACTTCTTCTTCTTCTTTGAATACCAGCCTGATTATTATAAAAAGGTGTGTGACTTCTGTCAAGAGTTGTAAAGTCCAAATTCCTAACATCACCGAAGCCTAAAATTCTGTCATTGAGTCCATAAGGAAAAGCTGAATCAAGTGTTTTGATCCAAAAATCTTCCATTTGTAATAATTTCCTTGTGTTAACATAACTGTCTTGGTCTAACAAATTTGGCCCTATGTAATCAATAATTTGCATCCGCCAATCCAAATGTGAATGTTCTGCAGAACTGAAATGGTTACACAAAAAAGTGTTTAACTTGTGATTTTTAATTGTAGTTTTATGACCACTGAATCTCTTTTTAACTGATTGAGTAGTTAGGCCCACATATTGTGTTTTACATTTGATGCAGGATAACAAATAAATGATATTGGTAGATTCACAAGATAATACCAAATTTTCCAATCGGGGGTGCCTTAATTTGAATTTTTTGTTAGTAACGTTACTGTGAAACTCTTTTTTCTTTGTGAAATTTGACTTGCAGAATAGACAGTTACAATTTCCATCAAAACATATTCCAAACTCAGCGCTCGAGGCTAACGCTGAATCGTTTTCACTGTTTATCTCACTGTTTATGATTGTATTAGACTTTAAACATAATTTTGAAAGCCCATCATGCCATTTATCTGTAATCATGTCCCTAAACATTATCCTGGTTCGTCGTTGTTCAGTCCACCGAGTAACAAAATTAACAGTAACAATAACAATAACTAAACCAAGTCTAAAAATGGGTGCTAGACTTAAGACGTTACCTGGAATTCCAGTATGCATTGAAAATCATAGATCGGGGACCAGCCTGTACAGACATATCCACCAAGCATCAATGGTTCAAAGCGAACAGAATTGTATTTGTGTCTTTTTGCCCAGAACCACTTCCTAGTAGTCAATATTTATATTACGGTCGGTAACTTTTTGCAGGGTCCGTCACGCAACCGTAAGCACAGCATATTTTGGCTCGGCATAACTGTGACACCGTGTCTTATTAGAACGAAATGATAAAGCATGAACAAAATCTGGTAGATAAATGTTTGTGTGATGGTATGAAACTGAAAGTTTCAATGGCAATGTTGATCTGCACACATCACGGCTAAGCTGAAATCGGGTCAATTATATACTGCGAATGCATTTATTTTCAGGGGTTTTATTTTTTGAGGGTTTTGTAATTTGGATCTTTCATTGAATTTTTTAAATTGCTAGTTTTGTTATAATCCTTATGTATATAGTGTTGAAAACAATTTTGACACTGGGTTCTTACAAAGCATAGAGTTATTTTAGCGGCTTTGAAGCATCAACGAAATAAGCAAAAATTTAAAATCAGTGGAATTTAATGAATTCACAGTATTACTAAATATATGAATTCCATTAAATTTTGGTACTGGCTTACAAAAAATTAACGATTCATAAACCTATTACAAAATCAGTACTACACTATCGACACCACGCGGCCCTCTATTACTATGCTTGATCGTGGGCTACAGTGCTTACATAAACGTGCACAAAATGTCAAAACACACACTCGTTGTGTGGCTGGGATTCAACATATTCATTTACATGTATATGTTTTGTGACCACGGAACGAACGGGTTTCGAACCAGCAACTGTCGGCACGAATCACCTGGCCAAAATGGGTAAACGCACATACCAACTGCCTCAAATCCCAATTCCTAAAACGAATGGTTCAATGGAGGGTGGTATGAGTAAATGCCAGTTCATTGCATATAATGCAGTACAGGTGCTGTATTTGGAGTTGTCCCAGATCGAGGACTGTACACACGCAAGTCCACAAGCATCAAAAGAGCACCGAATAAACATGTTGTGCGACCACGGAACGGACGGGTATGTGCCTGCCCTGAGCTAAACATTATCTATTGCCACTGTGCCGCACCTGTCGTCAACGATTTAGCACAGGCTATGAATCAAAGCAGCGCGAGTACTTTTGCAGCTATTGTTTGATGCTGCAGAGTGAACATTTGGATTTTGATCATGCTGTTGTGGTCTATATACTGAAATTTGGTCAGCTGTCAAGACATGCTCATGTCACACTAAATTTGGTGAATAGTGTAGAAACGTCAAAGAAATTCACAGATAAATGATATCTGAGCCATAAAACCGCTGTTGAAGCCCACATCTGTCATACAATGATCATTCCAAGAGCTGTTTTACTTCCCCATTATCACCACTAGTGCAATTAGTGCAGCCGTCTCCGCATCTGACATCCGTTTTTGCCCTAGGCTCTTCATAGTCGAGGTGTTAGTGCGGACGGAAAAGTGGACACACAATCTTGTCCTTGAAAGCAGGGAAAACCCACATACTGTAATTCATGATTAAATTGCTAAAAAAAAAAAAAAAAAAAAAAAACAGTGTAGCGCCACTTCGTGAATAATTAACGACTTGGGGTCTCTATGAGTGTCCATGTGGGATCTCGAATCAATTGGTCGGGCAGTTTCGGAGATTATTTTAGATCTGGCTAAAAAAAATCGTTGCAGCAAAGCCATAGCCTAACAACCTTGGTGGACGCCTCCTACAGGGACTTTGCCACCAAGTTTGAAGTGAATCCGTTTAAATTGTCGAAAGTAACAAAACACACATATATTCATTAAAAAACGAAAAAGTTACAGTTAAATAAATTAGGGTCTAGAGGCCCCCAAGTGTGACCCTATGTAATATATATGCAATATCCCAAGTGGTTTGGGAGAGATTTGGTTACCATATGACCAAAAAAGGAACTAAAAAAATCATAAACAAATATCCACGATCGGTGGAGCATGACCATTTGAGCAAACTTGGCAAAGACATACCCAAGGTATATTTCTGCTAAGTTTGAAGTGCATCCGCCAAGTGGTTTTGGAGAACTCGAAAATGTGAATTGTGGACGCCAAACTGACAACGTACGAAGACCCACTGTATAAGCTCAGCAGACTGACACGCCAGCCGAGCTTAGAAAAGTACTGTAAATTCCGTGACTCGTTCGTTTAAATGGTAATTCGTAATACATGATGTTACCCACTATAAGGGATATGTTGTACTATTTATACGTTGCCAATGCGTTCCTCCTGGCTGCTAGTTACGCAAAGATACTGATCAAGACTGATTTCCATTTAATGGATGTGAGCACTTGCATTTTGGATATACTCAGGAGCGGGGCTGTATATATGAGTGATGTTAGGGCATCCATGCATGTAGAATAAAGGCTTTCACTCGATTTTGTTAAAGTCACCTGTTTCCTATGTTTTAATGCCCACGATAACGATGTACGCTATTGTATTTGTGTCTTTTTGTCCAGAACCACTTTATGGTAGTCATTACTCTATTCCGCAGTCGGAACTCTTTACTCCCCATAAGCTAACCTGTCACTGTCTAACCTATATATATAGGGAAGTACTATTGTCCATATTGCACACGTTCTTCTGTCGAAGTTTGACATAGGCTGTATTAGCCCAAATAAATTGAAGGGTCTTCAGCGGGTAACTATTCAGAACCTGTTTCGGAGCCTTCACCCGCACCTGTCTCTCTGAGTAGCAGCTCCTTGTTTAAGCTAAATATTCAGCAAGGACAACCCACATAATAATGAATAAATATGAACGTGGCAAATGATGAATTAGCTATAACAACGGGCATGCCTTCCGCATTAACTGAACTGGCATTAGAAGGCCAGGCACAGCGGTGTAAGCTATATCTTTCAGCTTAGCTCAACAGAAAAAAAATCCCTCTACAAATGTCACTAAGTTCAAAATTGAACTAATGGAGAGTAAGTTATACTTTTTAATTTGCTTGGGGGGGGGGGGGAGATAAACAGCAAGCCGTTTGTAATTTGTTATGCCATGTTTAACACAAGCAAACGCCATGTAATAAGTTAAACATATGGCTACACAATAGTTGGTTTTTATCACCTCTGAATAATGAGGAAGGGAGGTGACTGTGAATTGATGTTGAACAACAAACATTTGAACGCCTTTCTGTTTGTTTCACTCTACCACTATTGTGGGACCTAGATTAAAACTGTCAATAAATAGTCCGTCTTAAACCATGCTCCTTTTGTTACAAGCGGTGTATTCTTCAGTTTTTCAAGTTAACGCACTGTAATCATCTTTTGTATTGGCATTACTTTCGGTGACCAGAAACTTAAACTTTCAAATTTTGCTACAGAGAACTCGTATCCTCTCTACTTTGCACAAAAATTTAATTCGAACCCTAGGTGATATTACGACGGTTTGGTGAGCGCGACGTTTTACCCACTACAATAGTTAGATCTAGTTCTACCGAACCTCTTTAAGTGCTTTCAAAGTGGTCACTTGTGCACGTAGCGGAAGACTTGACGCGCACGTGCATCGGTGGGTCAAAAATAGATTTGTGCCGCAATGCTGATAACATGGGTAAAGAAGGGACTGCAATATAAAATTCATTGAAAAGATGGCATGGTTTAAGAAGGAGATACAACTCATCACTCGGGCACCTCGTGCGCTGGAGGTTTATTCTGAATCGTTACTATAACCCACTCCTATTCGTTGTATCTCCTTATCAGGTATGTTTGAAACTGATGATAATGCCCATGAGATATAACGATGAATGAAGTATGGGCAGCCAGTACACTTATATTTGATTCATGATATTAGCTAGAAAATCAAGATAAGCGAAGACTAGTGTATTTCCTAAAATAGACCTTACAACACGCTTCAAACTAGAACAGTTAAGTGCATTGGCATTTACAGTCATGGTTGATTAAGTATTCATAGCATGTATGTAATTTGTGCTTTAATAGTTCTCTATAAACAGTATTGATATTGACAGAATCCTGGAAATTTAGCCAGTAGACAAAGAATGTGAGTAAATATTGACGGTTACGTGATTTTGGACGACAATGAAGTATTTGGAAGCGCAGACAGGGTGCTTCCACAAAGCTGAGAACATTGATACGCACGACCCGAGCGGCAATGTCATGTGTGAACCAGTGCAGCTCCGGTGTGTTGCTGTTTTTAACCTTTGTAAATACCTAAAAAGTACAATAGACATAGATATAAACGAGTGAACAACTTCAAGGAATCACGTTGTGGTTCTAAAAATAACACAAGCTAATGTTATGCTGGCATATTTTCCAGAATGTTCCCCACATACCCTCCGGAAATTCCCTGGTCCCTACACCAATGTTAAGTTTGCAATGAAATTGCTCATAACTGATTAATACCACCTTGTTTTGCATAGATTTAAGTTGCTATCGTCGTTCGTAGACGCATTGATGTAGTTTTCTCACACGTTTTGGATAGAAATTAACCACCTCGACCCATAAAGGGTTTCCCTTTCTCCTTTAAAAACTTAATGCAGGTGTGGCCTTAAAATCAAGAAATATATCCGAAAGGAAAGGTCCAAACAGAACTTGCCGACGCGACAATATAAAGTCTTACGTACAACGGTTAAGATTTGTTACCACTTATTTAAAAACTCGCCCGTACTTTCGGACCTGTATCCACTTGTGAAAATAGTGAGTTACACACCAAATGCCAATGGTTTGTAAATGAGCATTGGGACGATCTTGCTGAGTGGGGGTGGGAATAGGGTAATAATATATGAAACCGAAAGTATATATGTTGCAATTATTTCAGATCATATATATATATATATATGTGTGTATATATGGTGTGGCTGCGATTCACTTTGACTTCTAAAGTGTATTTTTGTGAGACTGCCATGTAATCAGTGCATTAAATGCGCGGTGTTCAAAATGGCGCCTGAGCGTGCCGTGTCGCATTTGGATTTGTAACTAACGATGATAACTGCTTCAGACACAGCCGAGCGGGCATATTAAAGTTCAGAGAGTAAGTCATGTTTCAAAAGCACTTTTGCATCACATTTCTTGGAACATGCTACAGAATATAGCCAAAATAAGTGTTTCTTATGTGAACAAGTTTATTGAGAAAAAATGAACCAGGCAATGTGAATTTGATGCTGCAGTTAGACAGCACCGTGGTCTTGTGCCTCAGGTCATTTACCATTGCAAAAGCGCCCGTGCCAAGGAAATCTGGTTGTTTTGACCAGGTGGGAACTGGGGTCGGTAATTGCAGGCACTACTCTACCATGATTATACCTATTCCCATGCAGAACCTGCCAGGGTATATCAAAGAGAGTGAATGTTGATGCTTGAGCTTGGAGCACTGCCACTGTAAGGGACCGCTTTATATATATATATATATATATATATATATATATATATATATATATATATATATTTATGTATGTATATATATATATATATATATATATATATATATATATATATATATATATATATATATATATATGAGCTTGAGCACTGCCACTGCAAGGGACCGCTATACACACACACACACACACACACACACGTATATATATATATATATGTATATATACATATATATATATATATATGAGCTTGAGCACTGCCACTGTAAGGGACCGCTATATACACACACACATATATATATATCAGGTCCCTGCAGTTATAAAAATTACGTCTTTGGTGCTTATACCTATTTATATTTTAATTATTGCAAAATTTGATCAATCTTTTAATTCATAAATAATTAAAGAATTTCAGCTACAAACCTGTGCAAGGCAACGTAATACTTTTCTTATTTCATACTTGCATTTATGCTACTTTCATGTCGTGGTTCACCATGGAAATAAGCCAAGGCAAGATTCCCTAGGCATTTGGTACTCCCATTTCATGCACCACAGTTTGGTGTGCTTTCAACAGTTATATTGCACCATCCTGACATATTTGTGCAAAACATAGTATCAACCAACAGTGAGTGATAAAAGTTAAGTACATGTAGGCCTAGTGATTATCTTAATGTATTTTTTCTTCTTGCTTTTGTAGAGGAAATACACAACTTACTAATTGTGGGATAATTTATCTGTTATTTTTTTTCTGAATTGATAACCATAATATGTGTCCAAAAATTCTCTAAAGCCTTACATGTATCAATGCAACATTTGTCTTTTCTTAATTGATAAGTTGGCGATGTTTTTTTTTTTTGGATATTTTTATTTTTGTTTACTACGTTTTGCTAATTTTCATCAGATTTTTGTACAATCTGAGGGAAAATAGACAAATTTGTACAATAATGAGTAAAATGTTGTGATTTTATCAACCATGTGAAGGCAAGATACTCGTTACGCCCCAGATAAACAATTTTGCATGTTCAAAATTTTTCGGGGTGGGGGAAGACCCCCCACCCCCCAGCATGATTTCGGGCATCTGGATCGTATAGGTCAGATTTGGGCCACTGAAAAAAATTACGGACTTTTTTTGGCCACTTGGGTCTCTGACTGATGTTGTAGCACTCACCTGGGTCGACCAATATTTATTAGAGAAGGCCGGCTTAAAAATACTTATTTTATTTTATTTTTTTTAATTTTTTTTTTTTTTGTTTTATATATATTTTTTTGTCCAATTAATGTTAGGGTTTGGCCTTTTTAATAGGGTCTGTCAGGTTACCGAAACCACACATTTATTTTTGTTAGGCCTTGGGTAACTTGGACATTTGTTAAAACATATTGAAAAAAAAAATGTATGTTATTTCCCCTTTTACACATTAACTCTTTTGACGTCGGTTTGATTTGTTACCTGGACACAGCCGGAGCACCTGTATTAGATTTAAAATAGCAACAATACTTGCGTATGGCATGTTTATTTATCATATTTTATTGTATATATATATATATATATATATATATATATATATATATATATATATATATATATATGGGCGGTCTTAATTTTGTGTGTGCGTTATATATTAGGGTAATGAAACGTATTAATTTCTTGAAGCTATACCATTGTCACAGATTGCCTGTTACATAATGATTTTTATATTCCGCTCTGTGCGGTAACAAGTTCACGTTCTAGCTGATAACGCTGTGGTATTTTATTGCTTTAGTACAAAGTGAATTAAAATACTTGACAAATGAAAGCTGCAAAATGAGTAGTTGCTAACTTTCACTATATCCGGAACATCTTCGTAAGGTAGCAAGTAATCTTCCAGTACACCGTATGATAAACTGAATGTGCGCACTCCCTTAGTAGAATCACTGAAATCACCCTGGGTTGCAATTCCGTTAAGTCTGTGCTTTCTCATGAAATCCACCTAAACAAAGAAACAAACAAACACTGTGTTGTAAAAGCGTGAAGTACATTCGCTGACTATCACTGAAAAAGATTATATGCAGTTTCCTGAAGACATCAATCGAAGTTAAGAACTGTCTGCCCAGCTGAAAGTGTTGAACTCTGTTTGTTTGTTACTTACTCGTCAACATGCAAGTGGCACATGGGTATTCAGCAACTATACTCTGTGCTAAAACTATCATATGTGAAGTACCGAAAAAAAACCCCTCGCTTAACCTAGCGCAAAGTGCCGTCGCGGGAGCAACTGACACGCCTTCCCAACGGAAGCCGGAGAAAGGTTGCCCGGCTTGGCAGAAAGTTAAATTATAAAGCCCTACACAGCCTTAAGCCCTCCGCAGAGTGAACCCTTCACGGTTTACCATATAATAATCTTAAACCAATACCTAGCTCCAGTTATAGACCATATTTCATAAAAGACCTCCACGCACAATAAAACTTCTGCCACGCGATATATTTCCCTGGCTAGATATCTCGCTTGTTTTGTTCCCGCACGATATTCACAAGAATCTCCCCCTCCAAGGGCGAGTGAGTTAAGTAACGTGCCCTATTCTTCCACCGCATTTGAAATACCATGATCATGATACTAATGTATCAACGTAGTGAAGCATATGTGATCTCACTGATGTATAAGTAAATGCTAATTCATAGCAGTAACTGACTGAAATCAAATATTGAGGCGTGACTAACACCGTAGCAGTGTATACAGAACTGAGGAAGTACACGGAAAGAAGAAGAAGAAGAAGAAGAAGAAGAAGAAGAAGAAGAAAAAGAAGAAGAAGAAGAAGAAGAAGAAGAAGAAGAAGAAGAAGAAGAAGAAGAAGAAGAAGAAGAAGAAGAAGAAGAAGAAGAAGAAGAAGAAGAAGAAGAAGAAGAAGAAGAAGAAGAAGAAACACAAATTATGTTATATAATGACAGTGTGTTGGGAGCCAGATCAACGGCTAACGAGGACTGAACTTCCTCAGTTCTCTGAGCGGTAGTAAATGAGTAATGGGCGTCGGCTCTGTATCTGCCTGTGGTTCTGCAGCTCTGAATCTCTGCCTCTGAAAACGAGATAATGCGTCACAAATCACGTTTGCTTTGCCAAATTCATGTCTTGAAATAGCAGTAATATTGTTTTCAGGCATACCAACTGTAGCCGGCGCATTAACCCCATTATTTCTGAGCATGAGGGTGATTGTCTATTCATTATCGACACTACTGCTTTGTTCACACAATGAAAATATCATTGAGTTTGCAAGTGTCTGTCCCCAAACTAACATGGCCAGAGATATACAGAAGAGTTCCAGATACGCTATTGAGTGATATGGTCCAATCTCTTCAGTCTGCCAAGTACAGTTAAACCACGCCCCTTTCAGATACGCTGCAAAGCGTAATGACATGCTTGAGTCCGTCCGTAGCTGCAATGCATCGGTGACAACCATTCCTCTGGCAATATCATAAAGGTGCCATAAAAATTCTCAATAAAATTTATCCATGTTGTGAAATCTGCTTTAGCGGACACCGACAACCTAATTCTCCGAGATTTTGAATCACTTGATTGGTTGCGTGTCGATGCTACCAGAAGCTGAAGAAAGGCCCGCCCCCCTGGCATCGCCCAGCACAGGAAGTTAACATAGCCCAACGAACTTTGCAGTTCCCGCAGGGTACACCGGGTTCTTTTTTAGTGCACTTTTCAAAGGTTCATTACATTCTGTCAACTTCTTCTCTGGTATCCAGACTTGTCGATTTCTAGACCTAAGAAAACAATCTGTCTACTTGGCAACACTGTCTTCTCTTCCACTACTGGTATACCCAAATATCTACACACCTGAGGGAAAAAAAGCCAGAGCTTGCCGACAAAAAGGACTGTTGGCGGGACTAGCAGACAGAAAATCGTCCACATAATGCTTTGTGTCAGTGCGTTTATCACATTTATCTAAAACCCAATTGAAAAAGTGCTGAAACTTTCCCAGGTACTGGGGTTTGATCGGCAGCCCATGGGAGCACATAAGTCGAAAGATTAAAACTTTCCTTCCAAATAAAAGCCTAGCAAGTCAAAGTCTAATTTATTCACCGGTAGTAATATGAATGCTTCACAAATATCTGCTTTTGCGACTTAGCGTTTCTCATAAGTTTTGCAAGCATGGCCACTGTACCGTCAAATTTTGCGTATTGCACCCGGCATTACTGTCTGAAATGTGATCATTCACTTATTCACATTCCGGCAACAACAGATGATGAATAAGCCGAAAGTTTCTGCTTCAGTTTTCAGGACTAAAGCTAGCGGCGAACAGCTCAAGTTTGGTAGGGGTGGAGTATCAAAGGGGCCTGCCACTCTGCTTAATTTTACTTCCGTCTAAATTATTTACCTGGCGACTTGCAAATTTTCGTTAATAAATTTTATGTTTGAACGTGTAGATTCCTGTCTGGGACCCTCATATCCTAAACGGAATCCTTCTGCAAAACCCACTTTTAATTTTTCGACCATGGCTTTGTTTGGATAAAGTCTGAGTAATCTTTGAAGCCGTTCTGTTTTGATGGGATTGTTGCCTTTCACTGGTATCTGAATGTTGAGGCTGTGGGCAGTCACGGAAGAAACATCGATGTTGCACGTGGTCTGTTCGGCCACAGATCGCACACTTATGGGGATGGGCGCAGTTAACTCTGTCACAATTTCCCTGGTTGAGTGCCCAGGATACCCCAACTGGCATTCTATTTGTGCCCTGTACCCCCCCCCCCCCTCACGAAAGGGCTGCTCCTGCCTTGCATTTGTACCAGCTGTTTCACTCCCGGTTTGCAATCGCTTGTGGTTGTTTTGCTGTAGGCCAGCCGGGATCAGGACGGAATAATATAATTCCCCATCAATTAACTGGATAGGCGTGTTGGGGTACGAGGCCTTTTCATATGGAATTCCCTATCATGCTTAAGTGCCCCTCTTGTACCGTGCCTTGATGCTGCTTGACGAACAATAGTAGCACATTTTATCAGCTACACATTGACCTGTGTGTTGTTTTTTTTTCAAATATACCTGTATCTAAACAAACATGGCGTCTATCCACTCCCCTATTTTTTTTTTTTTTTTTTTTTAGGGACGCTCTCCCATCTCCGGCAGGCAACACGGTGTGGAATGAAATGTTAAATACGGCATGTTCCCAGTGAAATCCTGGGCAGCGTTTTGCCTTAAGCTCCTCCTTAGCCCTTAAAAAAGCTCTATTTTGCGGAAAAGGGTCACAAATGTACAAACTCCAATTTCCAAATTTTGTTTCGTAACTTTGGATGCACATGAGTGCCTACCAGTGCTGTAAAAGCATCAAACTGAGCCACTGAATTGCTGAAGAAAGCCTCCCCTAACGAATCAGCCACGTGCTCAGGTCAGCAAACCTGTTGTGGACTATTCCCTGTGGCGCTATCGTGGTGCCCGTATGGCCGCACAGGTGCAACTTAATGCCAACTCTAAGATCTGTCGCTATTCTTATGGCCACTTCACCCTGAGCTAGAGTACCCTCTGCCTGTCTGGGTTGTATGAGGAGATTAGAAGTCGACTCACCCGGACCCTGCGTGTGCCTCTGGGTGTCTGGCTGTGCCTGTGAAGCCATGTTGATACTAGGGCTTACCTTGACACCACTTGTGTTCGATTTTGGCAGCATGCTCACGAGCCCTTGCAGCTCCTTGTTCAACAAATTTGATTCGAATTTTGAATTTCAAAGTTTTTTTTCCAAATGTGTCCACTCAATACGACGGAAAGCGGCAAACTGGCTTTGCTGCGGTACTGTTACCTCATTCCTGACATACGAATTGGATGTGGGGTTTTTATGCCCGTTTAGCACTCGATATTGGCAGACGACCACCCCCCCCCCCCCCGCGGTCAGAATGTGCAATTTTAACCGTGCGTGCTTTCAACAAACGGGGTCTGGTATCGTATTACCTCACCAGACCGTTGTACACTGGACTACCCGTTTTTCTTCATACACGCATGTTACATCCCTGGAGACTGATGCAGGTTATCAGACCGAAAAACTAACATTGGCCCGTATATAAATGGACAACCACAACGCCAGCTGGCGCTAGTCTGTATTGTGGTATACGTATTAAGCATAGATATATATCTATATATGCACATGCGTGTGCGTGTGCGTGTGCGTGTGCGCGGGAATAAAAGCCAATCACATCTCTGCATTGCTGATAAAGTGGTGACCCTCAGGCTCGATCTGTATCAATCTTTGTATCAAGTCATCGCTCCTGCATTCCCTTCGGCCTCAATCGATAAAAGGGCATATGGCCTTATACAGATCAAGTAATATGATTATAAATATTTACAAAATTTAAGGTTTATTTCAACAGTAAATCTGTTTTGCATATTTCATTTTTTCATGAATGATTTTCAACAAACGTTAAGGGTTTTATTTTAATGCAAATTGTTGCCCACATTCATACAGAGGTGGTAAGTGATATTATTCACTTTTATATCTTAGCATGTGACGAAAGTACTTTTATGGCTTCGTTTCCTGCTGCGAGCCTCCTCTCAATTGCAAGGTTATCCTTGCCCCTTTCGTTTCTCCTACCAAAACTGAATTAAACGAATCACCACTAAATGCGTGCCGCACATATTTTGGACCAGTTGCTGCGGTAATACAAGTGTCCTGATAAAGTCCACCACAAGGACTGAAATTAAGCATTGGCTCCTCATTTGAGTCTTGAGAAGTTCTTCAAAGGTTCAAACGGAGCTGTTCTAATTTTGGTAACAGCACCACCAATGTTTCACCCACCTTACTTGCATTAGAAATCCAGAATTCACTTAGGAATGATGGATCACAAAATTTAGTTCCCTTATCGTTGTGTCCCACATAGATCGAACTGCAAAACAGCCACAACTTAAACTGCAAAGTTGTTAAATGACAAGCGTTGAAATGACGGTCTTTGTCGAAGAGAAATAGGCGAAACCTTAGGGGCAATGCAAAGCACAGAAGAATGTATAGAAGCCCAAGCCTAAGTTTAAGGGAAGGATTACGTTTAAGACTAAAGCCAAGCCTAAACCATACCAAGCTAAGACTAAAACAGCTGCATAGAGATAGTTTAAAAAACATTACCCATATTCATAACTTCCAACCCAACGATGACAACAAAGAGATTCAAGCGTTATCAAATATCAACATTCATCTTCCAAAAATAATGTGAGGCAACAATTTCCACTCCTGATTTGCGACAGGCAGTCACTCATGAACGGCAACTGTTGGTTTTAAAACGGGTCCTTGCAACCCTTGAAATATTCCTCAGTAATTACAGACCTTAGCGCTTCCAAACCCAAGGAGGCTAACCACTTAAAACCCAACTTTATTCGCAAATAAAAAAAAAGTGTGTGTGTGTGTGTGTGTGTGTGTGTGTGTGTGTGTGTCCCAGCAAATGAAGCATTGTTAACCAATTCTTTATGGAATTATATTATTAACACAATATAACAGGTGATTGAAGCTGGAACGCGTCTCCTGCCAAATGTTCTTATAACCAAGGGTCAAAACTTACGATGAAAGTCTAAGTAATTTCTTACGTATTTGTATCAGTGGTGCTTTGATAACAGTGACATCCACTTTGCCAAAAAAGCTTTTGGGGGGAAATTGAACTGGCGAAAAAAATAGTGACAACAATAAACAAACAAACAAAAACAAAATCAAAGGAGAAACAATGCTGCAGAACGAGTGAAGCTCTGTGCCAAATTTTGATCAAACATCGGCATAGTTATATGGGGAAAGTTAAGAATCACATAAATGCACAAATTAAACAACGAAACGAAAAACTTCATTATCCCCGTTAAAAGAATTAGGCATTTAGGTACCTCGGAGGGTTCTTGTGACCTTTTGAAACAATAGAACAATCGATTCAAGGAATGAAAAGGCATGTTTGTCACAAAAATGAACAAAATAAGTTACGAAAACACGGACATACAGATAGACAGACAGACCCATATATATATATATATTCGAAAAGCTTACCCACAGTCACACCAAGTTTAGAGAAGTTGAAGATGATTTTTGGGGGGGGGGGTGTAAAAAATGTAACTGCTTATATATAGGCTGCCAATCGGCAGACACAAGTAGGACCACGACATATACAATAGGTTCAGCCGACTAGCGAGAGGGGTGAGCTATCTAGCCAGTTATATCATGCTCTGTCAATTGCCGGATATAACGTTGGGCAGACTGATATCGTTTACATATGCCCCAATGATAACAAAGTGTTTCGGTGTCGTTAACATCCTGTGAGTTTCTTTATGTGCAAATGATAATGAAAAATAATAACCTACATAAACCATAATTTACAGCTTATTATATCTAAATGTATCAGTGAGATTGATATAAACATGAGTTTTGTTTTTATTGGAGAAGTTTGTTTGATTAGGACATATTTGTTAATCCGGTAATCACGATTCAACACATATTAAAAATGTTTTTTGTGTGATTTAGTCGTTGTGAAACTTTTTGGCTTTTTTTTTTTTGCACATTCAAATTAAATTAGAAAGTAATTTGGAAAAATTGTCTTTTCTACAGGTCTTGAGTTTAAACGGTGGATTTTCTGATAAAAGTCAGCCCCTCACCTGTGTCTTTTGTTTTACAAAATCTAAACAACCACTTGTCAAACTTTGTTATCTCCGGAACATATCTGAACACATCCTGCCTTTGTTTTAAAACTTATTCCAACCAAAAACCTTATCATCCCAATTGCACCCTTATGTTCTTACCTGAATAAACGGATGTCTGTCCGTAACCTTGGAACACCAAGGCTGATTTCCAAGCAATGCAAATCTGATCTTAGATTTTTCATCGACTCGGCTGGATGAAGTTATCAGAGCAGACTGAAGTTGTAGCTTTTGTCCACATGCAAGACCTTGCGCAATGGAAGAAATTAAAGACAAAAAATCTGATAAACAAAGCCTTTTTTGCGGCAATGTGCATCATGTGAAATATAGGAAAGAAAATGTGTTGTTAAAAGGAGTGGAAATGCCAAAACCACGGAACCGTTTAGGGCAAATGGATATATTAAATTGTATTTAATACAGTAACGCTGCAACATGGTCAGATTAACGTATAAAGGGCAGATACAAAAATGCCAAGCAATACTTGATGAAAACAATTTGATCGCAAAGCCTTTTTGAGCCATTACTAATGCACGTATACACTACTACGACAGCTGGGCCAATACATATTTTGCAATTGAGAATGTTTACATTGGTAACCCAGTTTGAATATGAACAGGTTTATTTACATATTATTTGATGTAACATTAACAAAATACCAAATTCATCTGCATAAGCATGTGTAGTCAAACAAGCCATATATCCACGTTTTGTATTACCCAGTATGTATTTTTTGCATTTGTTGGAACCAGCAAGAGAATATTGCCTAATGAATCTATGCGGTGGGTGATCAAAGTATTCATTGGTGATTCTATCATGGTGCGATATGGATAAATATTATTGTTGTAATGCTATAAATTCAGCTTACTTGTCTATTCAACCTTTACATTTTATGATACTTAGCATACAAAATGACCGCCTGTTCCTTTTTCTTGTTTTTCTCCAAATCCGTTAGCCATATCCACTTCAAAGCAGCTGGACATATACCAAGAGAAGGTCTCCAGTATGTTTGTTTAAATCTTTGCTCTCCATATATATATATATATATATAAATCACTGGAGCATGACCTTTTTCAGTCTAAACTTTTTATGCAAAATGTCCGAAAATCTTCTATTCCGGCACCTTTTGGCAAATTGTATGAAGATTACATCTGCCCATTTCCGCTGGATTAAAGAATTTAACTGGCGCAGCGGTTTGTTTCTTTTTTTTTTTTCTTCTTCTGTGTTTTTCACCATCTTCGACTTCTTTCAACTGATCACTCAGATTATGCAGAGACGTGGTGCATATGTAACCTCTGGACGGTGTCACACAATGATATACTCCAGCTTGTGATTTTCCCTATCCAGGAATTCTAACTATATTTTTAATTTTCATGTGGATGTTTGTCAGTTAATGCACACATTCCTATTGAATACAGTGCAAGTCATTGCGGAGTGAAATGACAATTCACATTTTCGACCGCTGATCCAAAACGCTAGCCCAGAAGTAAACTTGGTGGGTCGACCAATTCCTTCCAAATTACACATAGACACCTCTGGGAGTTTCTAGACATTGATTTGCTCACCAGGTGGCCATTCGGATATTTCCTTTTTTATAAGAGTTGTTGTTTGGTTTTGCCTTCTTGACTTTTCATCCCAAAGTGCGGTGTTTCAGGCAATTGTGATTTTTTTATTCATTATTACCACTTACATCAAAATTTGCCAGGACTTTCAGACCTGTATCCACTATCGGGGCAACCTTCTCCATTGAACTTTGTCTTTGACGCAGTGGGGCGCCGGCACTCAGCCAATTGATGACCCTTATTTTATTGCCCTGCCTCAGGGCGACTTCTACGTCTGATACAAAATACAATATCTGGGGCCTACAAGTGGTCACTGTTTGTCGTTGTATTTTCATATTCAGGTAATGCTCACTCTGGAAAAGTCCCACTTTATATTGTACATTACATTCATTCGGCAAATTAACCTCCCCTTAACACGAATCACACATGTATTCTGGATGCTCCCTCTTCAAAATATCAAATTGACATGGCTGCCATTGTGAAAATAGTGAGTTCCCTACCCAATGCCAATAGTTTGTGAATGAACATTGGGACCATTTTGCAGTGTGGGGTTGGGAAGAGGGTTAAAATATATGAAACAAAAAGTATATACTTTGCAATTATTTCACAGCATCAATAATATATATTTGCTGTGGCCGCGATCCACTTTGATATCCAAATCAAGTGTCCTTTTGTGAGACTGTCCCGCAATCAATGTATTAATTGCGCAATGTTCAAAATGGCGCTCGAGCGTGCCGTATTTGAATTTGTAACTGACGATGATAACTACTTCAGACATAACTAAGCGGGCAGATTTAAGTCAAGATAGTAAGTCATGTTTTAAAAGTACTTTAACGACCGTTTTCCCCGGTAATTCGGAGAACGGACACCTGGAACCGTGCTGAAAACATGTGGCCACGATTTTCTGTGATTTTTCTTTCCCACAGTGCATTGCGCCATATTAAAATGGGCGCTCAATGTGCGTGCAATATTCATATGCAACCGTGTTGCATATGGATTTATAACTAACGGTGATAACTACTTCAGACACAACCGAGCGGGCAAATCAAAGTTTAGATTGTAAGTCATCTTTTAAAAAAACATTGACGACTGTTTGCTCTGGTAATTCGTAGAACGAACACTTGAAACCTAGCGATACTAGATACCGATAGCACACCCATCGTAGCGCTATGCTTTTTCCCCGGCCCAAGTTGACCATCCAGACTAGTTGAAATAAAATGTGTTTGACTTGACTTTACCGCAAAAAAAAAAAAAAAAAAACACGGCACACGTTGGCCAGCGTTTCTGTAAGCTTTGTCTTTCAATTGGTTACGGTTGATTTGAACGACCGTTTTTTTTACGGGTGGCTGTTGGTGGGGTGATTTTGCTGGTCTGTCGCGTGTTGCAGCAGGTGCAAGGTTGTCCAGTTCGAGCATTGTAGCATAATTTTGCATCACAGTTCTTTAAAAAAAGCTTCAGAGTTTAGCAAGTGAAATAATTGCAGGTACTAATGTACCATGATTATGCCTATTCCAATGCAAAACCGGCTAGGGTATATCAAATAAATGTACAAACATTTTCAAAAATTAGGTGAAATCATTCTTGATGCATGAGATGGGAGTACTGGAGAAAGATTGGAGGACTGCTTTATATACTTATAGTTTAATAATCTTAGTGCTATCAAGGACCTGCAAATTATATAAAGCAGGTCCCCGGAATTCTGAAAAATTACGCCGTTGGTGCTTGTATTTATTTATATATCAATTTATTGTAAAATAAGATCAATCTTAATTCATAAATAATAAAAGCATTTCAGCTACAAACCTGTGCAGAGCAACTGGATATTTTTCCCGAATTCATACTTGCATTTCTGCTATTTTCATGTTGTGGTCCACCATGGAGAGTGCATAACATGGCGATATTTTTTTGAATTCATGTGTTTTCATCAGATTTTTGTACAATCGGAGGGAAAATAGCAAAATCAGAACAATAATGACTAAAATGTAGTTTTCGTCAACCACGTTAAGGCAAGACACTCGAAACTCCACAGATACACAATTCTGCATGCTCAAATTCAAAATTTTTCGCGGGGGAGGGGGGTAAAGCCCCCAAACACCCCTTAGGGGCCCTTTCCATCATGCATTCGGCCCTGTGGGCCGTATAGGTCACCTTTGGACCACTAGAAAAATTTACAGACATTTTTGTGCCACTTGGGTCACTGGCTGAGTTTGTAGCACTGGCCTGGGTCAACAAGTATTTATTAGGGAAGGGTGGCTAAAAGGCACTTTTTTTTTGATCCATTAATTTTAGGGCTGATCCTTTGTAGTAGGTCTATCAGGTTACCGGAGCTATACATTTACTTTTGTTAGGCCTTCGGTAACTTGGACATTTGTTGAAACATGTTGAAAATGTATGCTCTTTCCCCTTTTGCACATTACCTCTTTTGACATCAGTTAAATTTGTTACCGGGCTACAGCCCGAGGCACTTGTTGAAAATTAAAACTTGTCAGTTAGATTATGGGTACACCTGGGCGTTGTTACTACGGACAAACAGCTTACCAGCTTATATCCAAGTTACAGTACATGTAGGCCCGCGGCAACTATTAAACACGAACACAGGAGAAACCTATGGGTTTTTATTTCGTGTTGAAAGTCATGAACTTGAGTGACCTTGAATGGCCAAACTTACACATCTGATCATATCTTGAAAGCAGTGGATCCTGCCCCCCCCCCCCCCCCCAAAAAAAAATAAGAACATAAAAAATAAAACAAAAACAACAGCAACAACAAACAAACAAAACAAAACAAAAAAAACAAAAAAACAAAAAAACAACAAAAAACAAAAAAAAAAAAAAAAAAAACAAAAAAAAAAAAAAAACAAAAAAAAACAAAAAAACAAAAAAACAAAAAAAACAGTAGGAGCGAAGACTGATATTGCGGGCAAACGGCGACAGTAGTCTTATAGAAAGGTGACATTGACACGATTTCAAAGGAACAACCTTATCTGTCCATGCGAAGCCGGTTTATCTATCGCAGCGATAAGTATAATTTTGATAAATTTACCATAAGCTAGTAAACTTTGAATTTCTTTAGTTGGTAGAATGTGACAAGATATATTTCATTTAGGTATTACATCTACCCGCAGGTCTTTTTATGGCCTTACCCTACAAATATAACCGTAATGAACCATTTCATCTATTTACTTATATCAACTTGTCATATATTCTGTATCTGGATAATGTCATCTTGAAGTGCCGTAGATCAACATAAGAATATATATTGGGACATGTATTTTTGTTGTTGTTTTTTCGTCCAATAAAAACACATAGGAATAAACTTTCCTATAAATACCAGTGCGTACGACAGTTTAATTTTTTTTTTTTTCTCGTTGATTTGCAATAATTAATTAATAGCCAATAATATTGTGGCTCTCCGCTTGTCTGCCGCGGTCTTGTGTCACTGTGTGACACAGGTGTTCTATAGAGAGATAAAGAGAGAGAAAAAAGGAAAAGAAAACCACGAAAATCCTTACCAGCTTGTGCTGCCATGTTTTCCAGGACCAGAGCGAAGGCAAAGGGTCCACCACCCACTCACTCACAAATGTGGTGGGCCCCTTGTCATGGGTATTCCCCCCCTACACTTATCGCTTGGACTTTCAAAAAAAGAAATAATAATAATAACAAAACCCTTCACTCACACACCCTATCCCCGGCTCTAAGGCTCAGGCATTTCCCGTGGGGGAGCCCATGGGAGCCCCTATAAGGGCGAATTGAAAGGGAAATGACAAAACTTATAGCGTGGTCCATGTACATATGTTTTACGTAGATTTTATTCTGGCAGAAGAGAATACAGCTCTTCCATCTTGCTCTTATGACTCCACAGAAATTATACTCGATATGCACAACATATCTTTATCCTGATTTTATGGTCTAGGCAATACGGCACATTAACAATCACCGCTGAAGTTTGGTTCATTGGCTCATTTCGTTTGCTCACCAGGTGCAACATATACTCTTGACAAGGAGTATTGGCAATCATTGGCAATAAGCTGTCCCGTTAGCATCGTTAGATAAGTATTGGATAGATTAATGAACTTAACATACTACTACACACACAACACACTACAAGGTATCACTGGCGAATTGAAAGGTAGTTGCCAAAACGTATAGCGTGCTCCTTGTACATACGTTTTACGTAGATTTTATTCTCACAGAAGAGAATACAGTCCTTCCATCTGGCTCGCATGACTCCATAGAAATCATACTCGATGTGTGCTTGATTCTCCACAGTCAGATACCTGCCCACGACTGGTTGAGTACATCTGCATGAAACAAAACGTTTACATGCATATAATATCGCCATCAAGTATCTCGCATGTTTTCTATGCCTATGACGTTATGATGATGTAATTAAATACAATATTTATATTTCATATTTCAAAATGCTAGGCAGTGAAAAAGAGAATAATCAACTCTCAGTTTAAACTCGCATGCTGCATTTATAATTCGGCATTGACCTTCAAGCCCAAAGGCGAGAAAGCTGCAAATGTCTCACAGAAAAGCTTGGTACCTTTAACTACCTTCAAATATTCCGTCCAGTCACTTTGAATACTGTTACATTATACGGGGAAACAGCAAAGCTGGCTTTCTTGAGGCGTTCAAGCGGCAACAACGCACATCTCGTATACTTAATGGTGCTGCCTTCTTCGACCAGACAGAGCCCCTATTTAAGATATTACCGTGGCATACACTTAAAAGAACATAAATTTCAAGAACGCACTTTTGTTTACAGAATTATAATGAGAAAACTGCCATGTATATTCAATATAAACTTCGTGTCACCAGTCATGTCTCCGCACGAACCACCGGCGAAACCGATAGTTCCCTGGTATACGGCCCAAAACCCAAAGGTGACATACATGGCAATAGTTTTTCCTACCCCGACCCACTTAAATGGAGCAGTCTCCATCAATACGCTCGTTTGGGGACATCACTGGGAATTTTTAAAAGGAATAACTAGGCCACAGACATAGATTTTATAAATACTTTATATTTTTACACTTAGTTGCTATTGTTATTTCATTTACAGATGGGTATATAATTTAAATATTTTGTTTTAGGGCCAAAATGTAAAGAATCATCTTGATAATTCTGTAACCCTAACTGAATGAACTCTATCTATCTATCTATCTATCTATCTATCTATCTATCTATCTATCTATCTATCTATCTATCTATCTATCTATCTATCTATCTATCTATCTATCTATCTTTCTATCTATCTATCTATCCATCCATCCATCTATCTATCCATCCATCCATCCATCATCCACCCACCCACCCATCCATCCATCCATCCATCCGCCCGCCCGCCCGCCCGCCCGCCCGCCCCCTCCGCCCGTTCATTCATCCAGCTGTCCATTTGAGTTTACCGACATTGCAGAAGACCATGTACACTGGCAGAGTTAGGTTGTTACATAAAACTGATTTACGGCTGTTCCTCTTCAATTGGTCTACTACCTTAGTTCAATATCCTGCACAAAGGTTAAAATAATCATGGAACAAATTAGCCTCTGTATCTCTCTGTGAATAAGGAAATGATTCATAGGAATCCGCTGAAGCGGAATGCTGCCCATAACTGTCCTCCATGTGCTGCAGAGGATAATTCACATTATGGGCTCTGGACAGGCAACTGTAGCTACTGAAGTTAAAGCGGGCCTCAATTAGGCAAATCTCTCACATACCTAAACGTTACATCATAATGGTTATCCTAGTTGGTATTTGGGATAAGTTTTGCCATTGTTTCCCGTCTCAATTTGAACCAATAACAATTCACAATTAGGACAGACAAAAAGAGGAGCCACGCCCCTTTTTAATTCTTGCCCGCCATACTTTCAGTAAGCCTGAGTGAGTATCATTATTCCACAAAGCGGTTGCAACTGCTAGAAGTATGTAAATCTAGCATGGCAATGCTTTTCTTTATTTGAAAACCCTATATAAATGAAGGCGTTCCAACAAGAAATACCTGGCTAATAAAAGAGGTTTCGAGGAACAGCTGATCGATGCACAGGAAACACGCATGATAAAGGACCTCATTGGAGAACTTCTGATCGCTGACTGGTTGTAAACAAACTATGTGTTCCTATTTTGAAATCGTGTGCCCCAACATAATTTCCATTGTGTCTCAATACAATGTTATTGTGAAAGTAATTGGTGGAATTGTCAGGAATTTTCAAATAACGATTTACTTTAAACGATTTAAGGCACCCCTATTTGGAAGCGCAAAGGGCAGATTAGCAATTGTGCTTAGTACTAAATTTATAGTATTCAAATGCTATGTTTTAAATAGCGGGCAAGGAGGCAAAATTTCCTCTATTCGACTTAAAAAAATCATGGAAAGTGAGTAACAAAAAGCATAGATTGTAGGCCGTGAATCTGGGATAAGTAAACAGGACCGCTTAGGGGATTTTTGGAGGATTTCCCCCAACTGTGCTAACCCATTATCCCAGATTCACGGCCTACCATGTATTAGTTATACCGGGTATTCAAAGTTGGCTTTCAATTTTTGCATAGGGCAGGGTATTTGAATGTTATGCCTATGGTCACTTAACACACAAACAACGAGGTAGACCAATGCTGTACGTGACTGACAATGGAGGCTATCATTGACAATGGAGGCCATCATTGACACTGGAGGCTATCATAAACCAATCTGTATTTCTTTGTAGCAGATTAAAATAGGCGTAGAACAGTTTTTATGCAAACGAAGTTTTAAACAGATTGTCGTCAGCGACCACTTTCCAGTGCAATATACAGACCTAACCATCATTTTTGTCTGTGTACCGCCTGACACGTTACGTGCACACAATGAGGCACTTCTGTCCAGAAAGTCATCTGGGTGAAGGCCAACGTGTATATCCGCCAACATCATTCTATACTGCCGAGTGCATGATAGTGCTGAAGTATAAAAAAAATATATATATATTATTACCATCAACATGCATGCATCATTGCTTTATTAAAACATACGTCTGTGTGCCTCGAGATATGTTTTGCGTTCAGGTCAATACTCCTTACAGGCTCTTGTGTCTGCTATCATTTAAAAAATGATACCCAAGAGCATTATGGGGGCATTTATCGCGGGAAATATTTGACCCTTGCCATGCACTCATGCAAAGTAAAAGGAACGAATTATTGTCGTATGCCTTTTCCGGTAAAACCAATCTGCAGCAGTTCATTATTTCAAAGGCCAGGCTGCACTATTACCTCATTTGCAATATTGCATGTTTTTAATATTCAAATTAAATGTTTAAAACCAGAGAATGTCTGGTTTAGTGAATATCACTGAAACGCCCTCTTTTCCGTAAACGGAAACCATTTAAAACTTAAAATGGAATAAAACAGCGATAAACAAATGTCTCATTCAAATATTCTAATTAACTAATTATGTATTCATAATAAAAAATAAACAATTTTTTTTTATTTATCACCATCATCCTCATTAGCGTTACTTTATTATTATTGTTATTATTATTATTATTATTATTATTATTATTATTATTATTATTATTATTATTATTATTATTATTAATGTTTCAATACCGGTCAATTCATTTTTTTTCTAAATTCTGCAACTCAGATAGCAGCTCCGAACTTAAGCAAATCAATATCACAAAAACAAAACAAAAAAAAAAAACAAAAAAAAACCCGTAATAAAGACACTGAATACACCAGTTTCCCGTCGCGTTGACCACGTGTGTGTGTGTGTGTTTTATCTTGTTTTTATTTTCTTTTTTACCTCTTTTAATCGTATTGTAGGGTTCCTTTATGTCCGTAATCTGGCATATTCGCTTAATGGCTCAAGAGAGGTAGTATAAATACGCATGGTCATTTCGGCGGATATGTTACGATAAGTACATTTACTTCCAAACTGTTATCTGTGTGATTTTGCGACTTTGCATTGACAAGAAGTATTTGAATTGTGCCAGGTATACCCACTTTCATACATATAACATACAGATAATTTGAAAAACAAATCATCTCAAATCTGTTCCTATAAATATTGGTGATATTTGTGTAGCATGTCACGTGCCCATGACTTGGAGGTAGAACAACTAAAGTCGACATCAAATTTTTCATTTCGGAAATTAACGTTGAGGTAGAAACAAATGCCAGATGAATGTAGCCTTAACTTTAGGCCTATCTATGCAGGCGAATTAAGTGACGCAAAGGGATACTGACTCTTAAAGGAATAAATAACGACATTTTTTTCACCATGGCTATGTAACGAGTGTATATTATCGGTGTCAGACAAACAGTCGAAATGCTGACCTGGGTTTAATGAGATACGAGATTAGGGGTCAAATCAGCAGCCTCGTTCTCAGTTGCATTGCTGGGCAGTGCTTATGTAAAAAAAGACGCATAGGCACATCTTAGTCCCTGCTTTTTGGGAGTATTGAGGTGTTCGCAGATCACATGAAAGGGGTGTGATGAGTGATAAACCACTTACAGTAAAACTTTCTATACCGAACACCCTTGGGACCTGAAAAAAGTGTTCGGTATGGGGAGGAGTTCAGTATAGGGAGGTTTGCTAACATTGGAAGTGTACATTCGGGACCGAGAAATGGTGTTCAGTATAGAGAGGTGTTCGGTATATGGTGGTGTTCGGTTAGAGAGGTTTTACTGTATATAACAGTCAGTGCATTTATTGGGTTACGATTAATGGTCATTTTACGAGCATCCTGTCACCAGATACCCCACTAAAGATACAAGAGATGCCTGTTTGGAACACCCACCAACCAGATACTGCTCTGGCATTTTAATTTAAAGCAGATCCATGACCCTTTCACGCTGTAACTTGACCAACAAGTGTTCATGCTTTTCAAGAGGGTATAAATTTGGGCTTTTTATCAGAAGTAATGGCGGTTTAGAACAACTGATAAAATAAAACCTTTTCTGTAATAACATAGATTATGCTAAGTTTCATACATACTGATATTTTAAGTTGTGAAGAAAATATATATTTGAGCATTCTAGGGCAAATTGTACAGATTTGATCAAATTCAAAGGGCCCTACCCCCTAAATATGTCACTTTGGGGTTCTTTCCTTTTTGGCTGACAGGTGGACACAGGGTTGTCACTATCCCACCATTCCCTTTGGATTATGGATCTGTATGCTTTGGCAGTGCATTCTTGGTGCAAATTGCCGGGTATAGACCCCATGTTCAAAAGTGGAGCTTTGTAGAAAACGTGGATTTTTTGCAAAATGGCGGATTTTAGAGGTTGAATTTCAAAGTCAGGTCACAAGCTTATTTCTTTCTAATCTGGACCTTCATCTTACTGCTTGCATCAGGAAAGTTTTTTTGCAGTAGATGGCAAAATATTTTGTCATCACATTGCTTGTACTAAATTTGATCAAATTACATGTGCACGACTTCTGGATATTTGGGTCAGCAATGGCTGACAGATCAGAAATGAAATGGACATATTGGATTGACATGGCCCTATTATTAGACTGGAATAATACCATAATGTGGATTTATATCTGTGGAAAGAGGACATATAAAGGTAAGAGATCATAGCACATCTTTTGTACACCTTTTTAAAAGTTTCTTATTTGTATGTGATACCAGTTAATATCATCGCCGCCATGTTGGATTTTGTGTATCTTAGTGACGTCACAGCCTACGGCTTAGCTTGGAACCGAGGCGTGCTGGTAGCCAATCAATCTCATTCATGTCTCAGCATTTCGACTGAAAGCCTTTCTTTAAAAACAATACGCTGGTACCTCAAAAGCTGATGTTCCTTGAAGATTGTAACACAAGAACACGTTTTTCCTTTATCATCGCACTCTTTTGTCCGATCAGTTGCACTCTTTATTTTCCAGATCCGGTGGACCTTTACGTTTTGTTCGCGACACTTTGCACAATTTCTCATACATTGCGTGTTTTATTTTTGTTAGTTAGTTTGCTCTTGTTTGTGTTAATTTATTAGTGTTTTTCTTTGGTTCGTTTTTGTTTTTTGTTGTTGTTGTTGTTTGTTGTTGTTGTTGTTATTTTTTTTTGTTCTTGTCTTTTTGTTTTTGTTTTTTTTTGTTTTTGTTTTTTGCTTTTTTTTGGGGGGGGTTGTTTTGAAATTCATTTTGCACATGTGGCAAAATATTGAAGTATGATCAAACTATACTGTCTAGTTAAAATGTAAAACTCTCCCTATAACAAGCCATGTTTATATGTATAATATACAGGTTTGTATGAATATTTTTGGTGTATCTAGTACTGTTTAACACTAGTTGCAATAGTAGTTGTACACCCCAAGATTCTAATATTGGGCCGACAAAATTAAACACAAGTTCACATATATCTGGTGAAATAATATCCTTAAGTTGTATTACATAAATTTAACTGAAAGTTATTGACATTAATCTGGGTTAAACTTGTGATGTTCATAGTCGGTCTTGTCACTTGTGTGTGAAACATGTCATCAAACAATCATATTTTCAGAATACCATGAATGTTGTTGTACCGTCTGAACTCTGTTTAGCACATATTTCTTTATTTTATTGCAATAGCACGAATTGAGATTATTCAGTAGAAAAAAAGTGTGGATGCAGACCTGAATATATAGCTTATATTAACCTACTTCCCAAATAAAATTCTATGCTTGCCTTTATAAACTCACCACAAAAATTCACAATTTAATGTTGAATAACACTCACAAGTTTTACTGTTGTGTCAGAAATAAGTGACAAATCAATTATGCAAGACGTTTATTGCGGCTGTCTCAGAATATTATATGTTACTCCACCCATTTTTTGCCCCGGAGCAGCCAATAGGGCACTACCCTATTGGTGTTTTGACAGTTGGCCACCAGCTGGCAGTGCTACAAGTGGCACCCAATGATTGTGTTGACGAAATCAAACTTTGGATGTTAGAGGTTCATTAATATATATATATATATATATATATATATATATATATATATATATATATATATATATATATATATTGCGTTACCTTTGTAGCCACCCTCCGGCGTAGCTAAATTTAATAATAGCAGATACTCACATTTGTCAAAGTGCAGAAAGACAGCCACCACCTGGTATAATTCCTGTAGGTCAATTTGCACATAAGGCTTGTGTACTTCCAGTTGGGTGGCACAGGTGCCTGCAATAGGAACAACATGTATGTATGTATGTATGTATGTATGTATGTATGTACGATGTATGTATGTATGCGTGCATGCACATATGTATATATATATGTATATATATGTATATATATGTGTGTGTGTGTGTCTGTGTGTATGTCTGTGTGTCTGTGCGTAGGTTTGTGCGTGTATGCATGTATGTAAGTGTGTTTGTTCGTACGCAGAACAGTGCACCATATTTCAGTTGCCAGGAATCACCGTTTGCAAATTGTTCGTGTTTGTTATTATGTTAGTTCTGTTTACGTGGCACTATTGAGCAAAAGAAAAAAGAGTCTAGAATAAGTCACAGTGGAACACAGTGTTGTTTTTCTACAGCCTCCAAGCCCAGATCAGTTGATAATATGGTCACAAAATCAAGTGATTTTGCAGATATATCCTACGTCACACCTCACACAACGAATCACTCTTTTCATATCGACGCATGTACAGGTTCCTTTGTAATGGCACTTTAAAGTCGTGGGGAAAAGCTAAATACCTAAGTCCCTCGTATTGTGTAACATCAACCGTTATATATGCTCATAAAGCTACTTTTTGAAGTTCAGAACAAAAGCTTCAATATTTACCAATATTTTTATCCAGTGACAGCTTGGCCATACTGAGGGAACCTCGCTTGATTTTAACTGGATAGCCACTTCCGATTTCTTCCAAGTTGGCTAGAGAAAAATCTGTAATAAAGCATAAAAATTAACTTTTTTTAAAAATTTTGATTCATGCATCACTCTTTTGTCAGTGCTTTATATTCGGTTATAACATGATGCCAAATAAAAAAACTCATTTAACAGGAAAAAGAAAACATACCTTAATGTATCAAAGTTTAGAGAACTGGTAGATTTTTAAAACGTCGGATGAACCCTGTACACGGGTTATATCCGATGACAAGAACAAAACAATGTGAGAAAAAAAGCACCAAATGCATCAACTATTTGACAGAAAGTATATTTTTATTAGCTCAGCTCGCTTGTCAATCGGTTAAACTTATAAGATAAGACTACACCTGTCGTCCGTCCATCTCTCCCTCCAATCTCCGTGCGGACCTACCTTGGGCCAGATTCTGCCGGGTTTGTTCAAATAGGCCCAATACGCAGATTTTCTACACTTAATTTTTTTCTGTTGCTTGAGCAGACACAATACAACTACTTCTTTCCTTTTCTGACACAAAATGTATTATGCTGGTTACATAAGTATGAAGCCAAGGATTTAGCAGACTTTAAAGTGCTTCATGAAATTCTAATGTATTTTGACTGATAAGTGTTTTGATTTACGTAAACATTTCTGTAGTAATCTATATTGTAAGATTGAGCTGCGATTGTACTGCTTTATTATTATCATTATTCGCCTTATACTTGTATTTTGCATTGGACCAAGGTCAATAAAAACTACTACTGCTACTACTATATACGTACTGCACACGGGTATTGTGTCACATTCAAGCATTGTGCCGTCAGTTAACCTGCACCAAGGCATCCGGAAAAAATGGCGTTGTTGGCGACACAAGCTGTCATACTGAAAGCCGGAGTACTGCAGTTCATCTTCAGCAAACGCCATTTCATATGCCCCACTGGAGCTCCATGACCTACAATAGCACCATAATTATTATAACTATCATAGAGTAGTCCACAAGTGGAAAGACCAGTCGAAATTCCCCGCCTTCTTTCCCCATGCAGTTGCCTCAACAGTCATTTTTATTTATTCATAACCGGTGGGACCCCAGTACGTAACAAATGCCAGTAGTATTAAGGAGACTTTGTAATTGTGATTGCTCCCTCCATTTGGCTTGAGACGTTCGATGTTTGGACATTTTTTTTAAACAAGGTGCCATGATTCCTTGCATGTAGATGAACCTCCACTGAAGTTCAGCGTCTGTAGCCTTTTGGTATCCTTTGCCCTGCCTTGAGTCATGATATACTTGCCGGAAAATACTAAAGGTAATAAATATATAATTCGATGTCACCGAAATTAATTGATGTGGAAGGCAAATGGGGAGCATGTTTTTTTTTTTTTTTTTTTGCTTTTTGTTTTTTGTTTTTGTTTGTTTTGTTGTTGTTGTTGTTGGTTTTTTATTCAACATGTTTTTATTTATGGAAATGAATGATCAAGGTCATGTGATCATCTAAACACAACGTTTGCATAATTTTGCAACATTTGTTCATAATTGAATATAGGGCTGTTTCGTTATTTAAGGTTTCCTGGTATAATACTAATCCATCAATAATGGTACTTGAAAGGTAGTGTTTGATAGAATGGATGATGCACGTTACGAGTTGGCAACCCAGTTGCATACATGCAAATAACATTTACGACTATTTTATCTGTTGACAGAACACTATGTAAAAAAAAACTTGATGTAAGGACAAGTTTTTATACGTTTTAAGTTATGTCTTATGGTGGAGGCCAAAGTGACATGTCCTTCCCAACGTGTTGATCTGTTTCGTCACCCTGACCAATCACATTAATGCAAATCTTGATTTTTTTTGGAAAAACTGAAAGAGGTTTTGAATCCAATATTCAGAACATTTAAATTTGCAGGTAGCATGCATCTCTTCCTATAACTATTCATTGTACCTTTTTGCCACTGATAAAAAAGACCTGTCTTGTATTCTGAAAATTCTAACTCATGCGTAATAACTTGCAGCGATAGGCACGACCATATCTCGTTTCTGAATATTTACTCAAAATTTACCATCTTACACTGGCAGCATTAAAAGCCTCGTGTTTTGATGATGATGATGATGATGATGATAATGATGATTATGATGATGATGATGATGATGATGATGACGACGATGACGACGACAACGATAATGATGACGACGACGATGATGGCGACGACGATGACGACGACGACGACGACGACGACGATGATGATGATGATGATGATGATGATGATGATGATGATGATGATGATGATGATGATGATGATGATCACTAGCAGTGTTACTATTAGGCTATAACCTGCCACTATGGCATAACCTTTTTACGTTATCCACTGACTCAAATTAAGTACACGTCCATAAGATTAGTTTACGGTTATGTAACGAATTCAAAAGACGAGGTGTTTGAACACTACACATCCTTCCTCATTTGTTTGTACTAACGTTCCTTACATACATGTTTCCATGGAAACGCTAGCATTTATGTTCAAGTTATTACGCATTGACGTAAAGCCTGACATTGAGTGTTGCTTGATCACGTTGTTTCATGCCACAAAGCTCGATGCTTTGAGTCACGAAACAAGCGTGTGGGCCAAGCATATACTTTGTGTATACGTTGGGCTAGAGGTTTCAATGACATGGCCAAACGATCGAAATGCCTTTTGCAAGGTTATATGTTTTGAGAGACTTACAGGAAGAGCAAGCGCGTTAACCAATGAAAATATCGTTTGACCTTAATTTCCAAATTACGTTGTGTTTTAGTGTTTCCTCACGGAGTTTTTTTCCTACTGCCTAGAAACCATTTGCAAAGGCTTTTTGGTACAATGTAAGCATATTTACGCTTAATATGAGTGCACAAAAACACGTATTGAACTTCACTCTTATTTAAGGAGTCTAGGTTGTGTATCATTGGATTTGTTCAGTGATATAACAGCTAAAATTATAAAGTCGTTTGATTCACATCAGCTTAACTTTTAGCTTATGTCAAAACGTATAAACTGGATTTCTATTAAATAAGTAATTGAAATTTGTCACAGTTTTGCCTCTATCATACTACAATTTCTCTCCTTGACATCAATTAACCTGCATTGTTTGGCTCATTCACCAACAAAAATTGTCATAAGTGACAATGTCAGAAGGATAGACCCTGCAATCTTATCGTCGATAAGCTGTGTGTTTACCGATAAACTCGACAATGGGCATAATGTACACGATAGTTTTTTAATATCTGGGGTGTAGCTGATGGGAAGGCATTTCTTGATTACATTGAGGCACTTTGCAGATAACGGGGTCTTTATCAAATGAAAAATTAACGTCACCAGATGTTTTAGGAAAAGGCGTAGTGATTTTTTTTTTTTTTTTTTTTTTTTTTTGCGGGGGTGGGGGTTGGAGCAGTTCAGGCTATGTTAAACTAGAAAGTATTTTTTTTTTACTTTTTTTTTTTGTTTGGTTTTTGTTTGTTTGTTTGTTTGTTTTTTTGTTTTTGTTTTGTTTTTGTTTTTGTTTTATTTTGTTTTGTTTTTGTTTTCTGTTTTCTGTTTTTTGTTCGTTTCTTTGTTTGTTTGTTTGTTCTTTTTTCTCTCTTTCTTTTCTTCCTTTTTGGGGGGGATTAAGTACCTGCAAATTCCTCGTGACGTCACCATAATGGATCCCCTGTACGTTGCACCAATATCACTGGGATAGTAGCACACACTCGGCTCTAGAGAAAAAAAATTACAAATTACGTAATGATGGGAAAGTCAAGCAACATAGAAACTGTCTTATCATTCATGTATATATATATATATTTGAAGAGGTTCAATCACAATATTAATTGGTCGAAACGTATAGAAATTTTGGACATACGGAAGGATAAATTCGTCGATTCATCCATCCATACAGCATATTTCTAAACTCAGATACAAGGATATCAATCTACTTGTGCACACACAAAAAAATATATTATTGGCGGTATTGGTACGATTCACACTTGGACCTATGAAGGCATATTACGAGCAAAACCCTCAGTACTCGACGTGATGATATCGCAAGAACAGAAGTAATAATGTACGTAATCTTGTACATTTTGGCAGCAGGCTTAAGCGTGGAATATATTCATTTCAGTAGTTTTGAATTGTGGTTTAAAATCCAATTTTAGTGTTGGCTTGCGTAAAGAGCTCTCCCTCAATTTCTGCACACTTCGTACCGTTCTTGGAGTAGCATTCCTTTCGCATTACTCCTTTATATCGCGTAATTGTTTTAAGAAGGTATTCAACAGATCTGTTTCATATTTCTTTAAAGGTTGCACATGATGACTAGACACAACAGATGAGCCGGTAACCGCTGTTCAATCTTGCATTGTCTGTACGGGATACCTCAAGTTGCAAAAACTAACTAAATTAAACAAATCGTCGTTTTCTACATTAAGTACATGACTGTAGATACTCAATTGATCCAGTGCCGCTGAATGATAATGCTTACATTTGCTTTCACACATCTACCGTCATAGTGTAACCAGGCGTAAAAACAATTGGTTAAAGAGAAAATGCGCTACGTGTTGATACTACTGGCGTGTACAAAATATTGTCATATGAACTGGTAGATTTTAGTTTTAGCATGCACTAACACGAGGCTTGTAGTGGCTGTTCGTAGCGACCGTTATTTTCTGTGGGAATATATATTATATTTCGTTGTAAGTAGCCATTTACATACTCCGCGTTTGACTGCCTTATAATATATTGAAGTAGAATTGAGTAAGAATTCATTAATTGAGTAGAAGTTATATATAGGTTTTTAAAAAAACGTTTTGAGCTGGTGTGGCATCGCAAAGAGATAGCCGTAAGTGAAACAAACGGATTCAATGGATTGGGACTACCAGGGCTGCTTAAAGATGGAGTTTTCACTCCTAAGAAAAAATATCCGGCAAAAAAATATGTAATAGTTTGTTTGGTATATTATAAAATCACGCTTGACTTATGTGGAAAATGCTGCAGAAGAAGTTAGTATTGTTTTGCGATCGGGCATGAATCTCGAGTTAGGGTGTGCTCTCTTTTGGTCAAAATGAGCAAGTTCTGACGCATAAGCTCTGTCATGCCACCCGCAGTTGCATATGTCGGTGTTCATGCAAATATAAATCTATGTTCTTAATGCTGTTGATTACGTTTTTGATACATAAAATGTTAATAGCAGCTATCCCGTAGCACAACGGTGTTTCAAGATGGGTTATGTGGTGCTATAAAATGTCATCTGCCTTTTGCGCATTCGTGACGACATACTTCAATCAGCTTAATTGGTTGAAACCAATGTCCGGCCTGCACAGATTGTCTTTGATCAAATGTCAGGTATGTGAGACGGCTAGACATCAAACAGCTCTTAGTACCCGCACAAAGGCAACATCACAGTTGTATATAATTTCGTTCATAGACATAAGTAGATCCATTTCTTACTAGCTAATTTTGATTACGGCAGCCCGCATTATAAAATCCGTTATCGATATTTGTTGCCCAAGCCAGTCTTTTTGCCGCCAATGTCAATGTAGCCTTGCAATATTACTGTTTGTGTTCCAGAGCTTTTAAAAAATCGCCCTTTCAATTTTGTCTTCGGCCCAAGTCAAGTGGTAAGAGGGCAAGTGTGCCATAGAAAAATTTCATATATTCCTTCCGTCAAAAGGAATCTTTGGAACTTTTCTATGCCACACTTGCCGCTTTACGCCTTCCTTTCGGACGAAGACAAAATTTGAATGGGTCGTGAGTTAAGTTGTAGACTTGACAGATTTTAAAACAATCTCAGCATCTGCGTTGACTGTTGTGACTCACTGGGTGAGCCAAGATGATAAAAAAAATATCCACGTCGATGTTTGGAATATTTCAAAGGTTGACAGGACCGGTTTAAAATCACCACTTGCGCTTTATGGGTAATAGCCTCTGTGAAGTCAGGAGTGAAATTTGTTTCTTTACATTGGTATTGGCTGATGAGTGTTGATGTTTGGAAACTCTTGAATCTCTTTGCTGTTATCGTTGGGTTGAAATTACGAGTATGGGTGATTTTTTTTTCTGAGCTATTTTTTGTGCTTGCATTTCCGAAGTCCACATCAATTAAGAAACTAATCTTTCCTCTGCACGGCAATACCCGGAGATGTTTAGACCTGTTCGCCTCACGTCCATGTAAAGCAAATAATAATAATAATAATAATAAAAAAAAACCTGAACAAAAGAAATGTCACCGACCGACTAGAAGGTGATAATATATTTCTTCGCGTAAACAAAATAAAATTCAAGATTTTCCATCAACCCTACAACAAATTCAGAACTCCGGCGACTGAGATGAAAAATATTCAGATCAAAATAATAGTCATCGCTATAAACGTAAACCCATATTTATAAATTAAACAGTTGGGTCTCAAAATCTGTGGATATTTCGAAGAAATTTAAAGAATATATTTATCTTCAAAATTATCTAGAAATATGTTTTATTCCAAATTGTATATGTGCAAACCAGTAGGTTATAAGCTTATTTATTATACTGCACTATCTTCCTGGAGATTTGTTTGTAAATCGTAACGCGGTGTTGATGAATTAAGGTAGTAATTATCGCCTGTTCACATGAATTGCATATATGTTGTATTTGTTAACACAGTTTGAAAGTAGAATTGTTGGGAACAAACAAACAGTTGATGACGATATACCTGAACTGAAAAATATCGTCTTTCGGTATCTTACTTACATGGTTCTATTTAAACCTGCAAATATATCAACGTTACCTTTCATTTAAAATGGTACCACAAACACTGGAGACACTCGGACATGTGGTGTGTCCGTTTTATTTAATCGTATGAATGAATCTCGCCGTCTGCATGCTTATAGATTGAAAGCTACTTATATGGGCAAATGTACCATACTCGGCGCTCTGTTTCTTTCTTTGGCAAAGATGACCTTGACAACCAAGTCTTAGATAATTCAACATTTAATGGATAATCAGTCAAAACAAGACCTACGGTGCTCAATACCACTGAGGTGATTGAAGCCCGTAAAAACAAACCTTAACCTTTTGTAGATACGATTATACGCTAAACTGCAGAGAGCAAACAAGATAACCCGAGATAAACTTATGAAATATAAAAAGGTGAGTTGGAATGAAGCATAACTTAATCACGAAAAGAAATAAAATGAAAAATGGTTGAGACAGGAGAATAAATTGAGAGCCATATGGCACAAAAATGGTCTTACTTTGATAGTAGCAGTAATTAAAGGTTATGTTCCCTCTTTCAAACCAGATGTCGGGAATGATTCCGTTGGTTGTGGAAGAGCTGTTGGATCCAATTGGAACCGATATAAACTCCTTGTATGTTAGCATACCGGCCACGTTTGGACACTGGGGACCTCTCTGTTGTTGAGATTAAAGACATATTATATATATATATATATATTTGTGTGTGTGTTTTACCTTCAAATAGCCAATCCCTTATAGTGCAAAGATGGTCACAGGTCCTGTACTTATACATAATTTCCATGTTTAACTTTAGACAGTTCCCGCCAAATGTAGACCTTATCCACGTTTGGACACTGGGGACCTCTCTGTTGTTGAGATTAAAGACATATTTTATATATATATATATATATATATATATATATTTGTGTGTGTTACCTTCAAATAGCCAATCTCTTATACTGCAAAGATGGCAACAGGTCCTGTTACTGATACATAATTTCCATGTTTAACTTTAGACAGTTCGCGCCCAATATAGACCTTATCAACGTGGAAGAGAAGCATGTTTTCTGTCGCGCTTTATGGTTCTGGCTGCTATTAAGTGAGCTGCCATGTTCAACATGTCAAACGTGGTTGCAAACGGAGGCATGGAAAGAAATAATGTGACAGGCCGGTGCTCAGCTGACAGTACATGCACAGACTAAAGTGGTCGTGTAAACTTCTGAATGATACCCAGATAACCTTTAGACCATCCTCGCTGTTTGTAATATAGGTTTTTATCCACACTGTTCACACGACACTTTAAATAAGTGACGGGATTCATTATTGCCACGATATATGCCAATATGTCTGCTCGACCTTTCAAGGTCATTCAGGGCCAGAGTTAATGAAAGCAATGGTAACCCCATAGGTACCTTCCTATTGGTGTTTAATAGCAACCATGGCCCAATCATCTGCCATACCTAAATAATATCCAATGCCACTGTCAGTTGATTTTTCAATGTCACCCGCGGTCAAAACTCAGAACTCTAACAAGGTCGATGGGACCTGCCTATTAGGGTTTAGGGGAAACTTTGGGCCAAGAATTCCAAATTACCGAAGTATAAGCCGATATATCCCATTTGGCTCTATCCATATTGTACAGCAACAAGGTGAGCATGTACATACACCCTAAGCTACTTTTCAGAACTTTAAAAATTTGTTGATATCAGAAAATAACAGTCCCACCATGTGGTGAACACATTTGGTGGAGACCAAGTCCAGGCTCACTGCCAACAAGATCCAACATATTCCTTGGTAGAAGAAGTAAAACAAAAAACAAACAGAGACAAACAAACAAACAAACAAACAAACAAACAAACAGACCGGAAGAGCATACATTTTGAAATAACGAATTGTACCAACTGTTGAAAAAAAATCTAATTCTGAGGGTCCCCAGAAGAGTCACTACGCAATTTCAAAGTAAATTGCATAGCATTTTGAGACATTTTTTGTTTGTTTTTGCTTTGCACGTTTCTTATGAAAAAAAAAAAAACACTACCGAAAAGTATTCAAAAATGTTTTAGGCAATGGTGCACGTCTATTTGAACTAACCTAGTAGAGACTTACCCACTGTATATCCCGACGAAGTTTGAGGTGAATCTGACTAATGGGTGAGGAAGCAGTCAAAAATGTGAGTTAATTTTGCATCCTTTTTTTCCCTAAAGCGCATGAATTGAGAGAAGTGCCCAAATCGAAAAATTTGCTTAAAATTTGGAATCCAAAGATGAGTACATAATGAAGAACTCAGCTTAACGCTCTCAACAATATATTTTGACCAAGTTTAGAATAATATGAGTGTTACTTTTGGAGAAGTTGCAAATAGCAAAAACCATATTATTAATTGTAACAAAATTTGAAAATGCAAACTCGCAGAGCCACTTGCTTAACAAATTAAGGGGTAGGAACCCAGAAGTCTTTCTATGAAATTTCCAAACAATTGGCGTGGCAGTTTCAAAGAAACGGAATTTTTCAGATTTTATCAATAGATCAACAATAAATGCATTAAAAGTAAAGGGAAGCCCTATGGGCATGATGATTTGAATAAATATGGTGGAGATTCACCTATGGTTGACCAGCATCAAGTTTGGAGTGGGCCTGGTTAACGGCTTTGACCAAGTCGAAAATGTGAAGTTTGGACGTACGAACGACGGACGGCCGACGATCTGATAGGCTCAGCTGACTGACAGTAAGCTAAGTTAAGAAAACAAAAGAATATTACAACACCTGGTGACTTTAGTGTTTTTGTCAGTCATATAATTTCCTTAAACTCTCTTAACATTGAAACTTGCAATTATTCACATAAACTTAACACTCATGAATAATTTCCTTGGATTTAGTATTTTCGTCAGAAATATGTATGAGAATATCATTTGTTTTCAAAGGATAACATCCTTACACATTCGCAATATTTATCAGCTCAAAAAAATCGTACTTGCATTAATATGCCAATCAGTGGCTCTCTTTTTCTACTGAGAGAAACAAGTGTTTGCTGAATCTTCCATTTGCTCAGCCCATCTAATCGGCTGGGCCAATTGGTATCGTCATTCTGGGAATCATGTGCGTCCGCTTAATGTGTCTGGGTGCGATCCAAGACACTTTGTTTTTCAAAGAACCCCTTTTCCTTTCTTGCTTTCTTGCTTTCTTTCTATTTTTGTTTCTTTTTTCTCTCTTTCTTTCTTTCTTTCCTTCCTTCTTTACTTACTTACTTATTTATTTATTTATTTATTTGGTTGTTTATTTATTTATATATTTATTTATTTATTCATTCATTCATTCATTCATTCATTCATTCATTCATTCATTTATTTATTTATTTATATATTTATTTATTTATTTATTTATTTATTTATTTATTTATTCATTCATTCATTAATTTATTTATTTACAACCACATTTGTCTGAAGTTTTCTCGTACATTAATATTCCGAAAAGTACCAGACTTGCCATGGTGACTAACCTACCTAAAGCTGTGAAATTATGCATATCGTTTGGAATAGTCATGTTGTTTTAAATTATGCAAAATAAAGGCAATAAAAAATTTGAAAGCTGTATATTTATAAAACTATGATAGATAGACATAAAGTTCTAATGTTCACATGTAGGTTTCAGACATCTCTCAATGGACAGTGAACAAGAGTTCTACAAGTACATTTTCATGTGGCAAGTTCAAAGCCTTTTTGACACGTAAATAGTTTGAATTAATTCTTATGCAAGGGTGTAAGGGGGGATGCATTGTGTTGTACATAAAATGGTTTGTTACATTGGCACAAAATTATTTAGACTGTAATCATGAATTTTATTTGATATAAAGTAAGATTCACATGTTAAAGTATTTAATGGAACACTCAATACTTTTCGCGTAAAAAAAGCTTACAATCATAATGCAAATCCTGTAAGAGAAATAAATGTTTGGGTTCCTAGTGGCCACAAAATAATTTCGCCACTGCTGACAGGCTGAAGATCAAGTTTCAGACAGGTTCCACTGAATATAAAAGGCTGTCTCACAATGCTCAACTGAGGCTGGTGGAGTGGGGTGGTGCAGAGGTAGACAACCCCTATAAGGATACTGCCTTAGCACTGGACATGCATGTTTGCATGGCTGTCTGTGTAGTGGGGGGGGGGGGCGAAGGCTTACAGAGTGTACAAGTAACAATCGTCATAGCAGTATTTTCCTGCTTCACAAACTGTCAGGAAATCTTTGTGTGTGGCCAGGGTCCCTGCCCAATTGTCAAGTGCTCTGGGTCTGCTGAACAGGCAACAATAGCGTCAATTTGAGCTGGGACCTACAAGTGATAAATTCTTCTGCCATAAAAAAAATTGAAAGAGGTGATGACTGGGATGTCCTTCTCTCTCCCTACCTATCCCTAACTCCTCCCCCTTCTTTATATCCGGTTGCCAACCCAAACATATTGCTTTTCCTTGGATTCTGTCTCTTTTTCTTCCATTGCACCCAAATTTGTCAAAGCGGAACCTCAGAAACTGTTGCACCTGCAATCACCATATTTGGCACATAGATTCATACACCAGTGAAGTTGGGGACATGGGTATTGAGTTGTCATGCTGCCACCAGATTTATAGATATCACAAAAACGATATATGCCTACTTTCCTCTTTTGCTGTAAACTCAGCGTACTGACAATTCAGGAGAATCAAATAGTGATAGGCCTACCAGGTCTCTTTTTATTTTTTGGCAGAAGTAATGAAATGTGGGTTTTGCGTAGTTAGGCCTATGCATTTTGAAACACTACAGTCTGTAGTTAATGAAGAATATTTCAAAGGTTGAGAAGACCGGTTTAAAACCACCAGTTGCCTTTTATGGGTGACTGCCTGTCTCAAATCAGGAGTGCATTTTTTTCTTCACAATTATATTTGAAGTTCAATCTTGAAGCTTTGGCAGCTCTGGAATCTCTTCACTGTTATTGTTGAGTTTGAAATTCATGAATATGGCTCATGTTTGTCTGGACTATTTGTGCATAATAATGCAAATTACTGGCAACTAAAACAACAAAAAACCTTCATATCTTCCGGACTATCACAGATAGAGATACCATTCTTGCTTCAAGTCGTAGGCTTATGGTGAAGCCCTATCCATTGAGCTGTAAAGCAAAGTTGTAAGACTTTAATTTATGCGAATTACGCACATATGCAAGATGTAAATAATGAATATCTTCAAAACTATTTCAGATAGAGATTGCAAACTAACTTCAATTTACCGGTTTGTGATACAGCCTTATCCATTGAACAGTGAAGCAAGGTTGTAGGGTTTAACTTTATGTAACTTATGTACATATATAAACTTTAAGTTTAAAATATTCCTCCAACTATTATACAGCGATATATCTACAAAACTATTACAGATAAAGAAGCTATTCCAAGTTTAATTTATAGTGGTATCCAATGACCATTGAGCTAAAAAAATTTAATTTATGCAAATGAGGCCAATACACAAAGTAATCCATCTTGAATAGCTTTAAAATTATTATAGGTAGTGCTGTCATTCAAACTGGAGTTTATAAGCTTGTGTCCTGGCCACGCCCAATGGACCAAAACTAAGATGTAACAGTTTTTGCAAATTAGGCTAATGCACAAAATTAAATTATGTAGCAGATAAACAAAGTGTAGCATTAGGCAATGTTTTGTTTTTGAAGGCACCCAGACAGATTTGCTATTAAGCAAATCTTCTCCCATGCTTTCTAGTTGTTATCGCAGATTGATATTGTGTTACATTTTGTAATTTTACGTGTGTTTGCTTGCTTTCTGTACCAGCACGTGTGTAATTCTTGAAGTAAAATCAATATTTTCGAATTGCTCATACCTGATAAAAATGAATCAGCAACATCAAAAACACATTTTTTTTCAATGTCGGTATAACGCTAATCATCAGGATCACAAACACGTAGCATGGCACTAAAGGCATCCTGTTAATGATTTTCTGAACTTCATTCCGCTACCGTGTTCATGAACAGAAATGATATTTCACAAGCGTGAGTGCGTACGTTCTGAAGACATAAACGCTGCTCATCTAACTCTTCAAACATTGAATGTACGAAAGCGGTTTCTTTCTCGGATGTCTTATCGTGCGTTACACATATTGCATACAAATATTCGTTCTTCGAGTGAATGACTCATCTGAAGCAATACCTGGCCTGCCGACATATTATGATTATAACCTGGTATATACGTTAGGCAAGCATACACACAAATCTGCTTACGCTAGACTTGCTACAATAGTAATAAATATTCAAGCCAGAATATGACTGCTGAAATGAGTATATTGAAAGTGAAATTAATATTTGATATACATTTAGACAAGATTAGCATGAACTGACATACTAAGCGTATACAATATGGTTGCGGTACTTTGTTACCAGGGAAAACGTCCACAAACTAGAAAGAAGATTTGCTTCAGAGGGCAATATGTCTGTTTGCTCAGGAAGCTTACTTGGATGCTACTCTAGCAGAAACCATAGAATTAACGGAATGACGAACACCTTTGCCTCATTTAACTTGTTCAAATATTTTCTAATTGTCATAAATAAGAGCATAAAGCTATGATTTGGGGTTGGAATGGCGCTTTCAGAGATTTGAAGCTCTTCAAAATTTAATCTGCTGTATTCACCCATTTTGAATCAATTAAAAAAAAATGGTCCATGGTCCACCGAATGCGGTTGAGTCACCAACATACAGCTTAAAAATACATTGACTCTTCTGTTTTGGCAGAAGTACCAATGCAATCTTAATGTTTTCTAAACTATTCAAGAAAAACCTACATCAACAAATTAATAAGCATGTCTTGATGGTAACACATTAATGTTAACCTTGTCTTGACTGCACTCAATACTGGGAATATTCTAAACTTTAATTCAAGCCAGCCATTGCTGGGACATATATGCCGTACGGTGTATCTGATCAACGATCCAAGTTTGTGGCATTGAAAATCTGTTGCTCAGAGGCATTTCACATTTTAAAACCTGAATATCATCACAACATAGGGATATACACGCAATGGCAAGGTTTGCATATGCAGCGAAACCTCTCTAATAGCTTCCTTGGGACCGGTAAAAAGTACCTACTGTAGACCGGTACCCATTTCAGACTAGGTTGGCCCGTTTAAGTATGGGTGAGTAAGTACATGTTGAAACAAACATTACTTGTACATTCATATGCAATGCATACGTAGTATTAGAATCCAAATGGAAATAACTACGACAAAAAACCTAACCACTGTTGTTCTTTTATCACATGGAACAAGAAGGAGAAAATAAATACAACGAATATAAGAAATGGTCAGACACGATCGTAGCTGTAAAGAACCGGCCTCCGTGCAAAAAGGAGATGAAGAATGGCTGCTGCTGCAGATTTCAAAAAGAATCAATGGGACGACCATCGCCCAGACGCTTGTTTCTCATTCCAGTTATATGACAAGAAATTTCATAAGTTGTCGAAACAGTAAACGTGGACGTGAAGATTGTTAAGCCTCAAATGGTTAAGCCAACTCTCAAATACAGTGGTTAAAGATGATAGTTGCAGCAAAAGCGCTTCTGGTACATGACAGAGTTGGCTGCCGAGTACCAGCATGCCAATCATTGCTCTTGGTTAGTTGTGACTGGTTAAGAAGGGCCTACGTAATAGTTTCAGTGGGTAGAATGTAAACATAGAGGGGATATCATAAAGCTTGCAGGCTAGTCTATCTCTAATAAATAGAGTAGAGAGCTGTAGATCAGTGTCATACATCTGAATTTGTTTGGCTCATACAGAGGGTGACCAGAGTGCATATAACGTTTGTGGTATTTTCCCTGCTGTGATCTGACACTTACCACATGAGTATCGGCTTATCGGGAGCCCCTATATGATTTAATATATTTTGAGTTTGCTGGAGGTGTGTATGGTTCGGCATTGTATAGCGTAAGCCTAAAAAAAAACCACTTTTGGGCACAAGCAGACCGGGGAGAAGTGTATTTTGTGAGCTATCGTATGCTCTACTTTGTTTTGTGGATCTGTGTGTGGTTCACCATTGAATAATGGCGGCTTCCCAATTAGTCATTGTTGCTCACAAGTGGTCCAGAAAGAACTGTATTTCCAGTGTGTTTTTATGTAGTATATTTGTCAAATGTTTTTATTAAATTTTCTCAGCAAATCTTCCAAATTGAAATGTTTTATTGTTGGTTATTGATGTTACCAATAGTAGTAAAATTGTAAATTAAATCACAGTTTCGGCGTCGCAATAAAAAATAAGTTTTCCCACAGTATACAGATTACAAAATAATGTTCCACGTTTGATTTGTTCGACTAATACTGCTCATTGATTTTGAGTAAAAGCCCTAGGGTCTACTGGTCAGGCCAGGGCACAGGTCTCATTTAAAGTTGGAACCACAACCTGACCAGTGTTATCACAAACAAGTCAACATGGACAATTAAAAAGATCTATTTCCTGCATTGGTTTATAATATATCTTATATGGTGTCAATAAAATATATATATATACAAGGGTTCTGTCTTTCTAATTTGGTCACGGCAAGACAGTGTAACTTTTATTTCCTTTTCTGTAATTGAGGGCCTGGTTGACACAATATGTGTTAAATAAAGCCACCACTTAACACACATCGCAGGTTTCTACCCAGAGCTGACGTGGTCTCTTGGGATCAAACGCTGGCTGAGACAACCCCTAGCACAATGCCTCTTTAGGATCAAACGCTGGCTGAGACAGCCCCTAGCACAATGCCTCTTTAGGATCAAACGCTGGCTGAGACAGCCCCCAGCACAATGCCTCTTTAGGATCAAACGCTGGCTGAGACAGCCCCTAGCACAATGCCTCTTTAGGATCAAACGCTGGCTGAGACAGCCCCTAGCACAATGCCTCTTGAGGATCAAACGCTGGCTGAGACAGCCTCCAGCACAATGCCTCTTTAGGACCAAACGCTGGCTGAGACAGCCCCTCGCACAATGCCTCTTTATGTTAAGCCTCATGCCCTGTTGCGTTGTGATGGGCCCTCTCATTTTGACCTGAGAGATCTGTTCAACATGAGCCAGAAGATATTCTCTATGTTTTGTTGAGAAAAGTCCTACTCAGTTGTTGTGAGTTTCTTTTCTCATCTGCCGCATGACCATCAACTGTTAAAACAGGCAGTCAATTGTTCTATGGAAAGATATTTGCCAGTGAAAGGGGTTTGGCTGTGGAAGCTGATATATGACGCGTGCAAAATGTTTGCATAACAGCGTAGATGTAGATACCAGAAAGCAACTCGCACATGCTGTTGCAGAAAGGGGACAGGGAACGTGTATTTTGTAATATCTGCAATCTTTCCAGTGAATTTATCATAAACGGAAGTTCTTCCACTGTTATTTGCATACCATGGTGGTTGCCTGTGACATAAATGCATTTATCATACTGGGGGAGGCACCTCTATCCGGAACCGTCTTCATTTTATGGAAGGTTTTTATATTAACCTTTAAATTCCCTGTAATTTATAAATAAAAAAGATTTTTTTTGAAAGTTACATTATCTGTAATTTTCACAATATTGAGCGTACTAAATTATTCTAAATCAAGAGACAAATTCCAATCATAGCGCTCGCCATGCAACCGTTTAGGCATCTTGCCTTGGCCCAAACCGAGAACAGCCTCGATCAAGATGTAGCGATGGAAAATAGAAAATAAGTATTTTGAGAAAAATGGATGTGTGTGTTTGTGAACAGACATAATTCGTTAAACGACAAGTCTTTGTTAGCATACAGACGTAAATGTCCCTCAAGGTGGATGTCATTTACCTGAAGGGGGTGAACTATTTTGCCAAATATATTTTGGTCCAGGAACACCAGGCGTACTTCCTGTAAGCACGCTCAAAAAAGTACATTTCCCATGTTATGACATGTCATGCCATGTCATACCATGTCCTGTCCTCTCCTTCTGCCATATCAAATCATAACATATCATATATCACACCAAATCATATCATACCATACCATACCATACCATACAATATATCATATCATACCATATCATATCATATCATATCATATCATGTCATATCAGATCATATCATATCATATCATATCATACCATATACTGTTTCCCGTTTTTCATGATAGGTTTATCAAAGTACTTATCCATGTGCTTTTCGGAGTATTACTGATTTACAGCCGTGGTTTGCCTGTTGTTGTCTGAAACTGACAACGCAATTATGGATGCAGATACTTTGATATCTATCTATATGGTGAATAGTAGCTGCCATAATGAAAGATGCATGTATGGCTTCTTCGCTTGCACAAAAAATAAAAAATATCGCGTAGGCAACTTGTTTGTGTATCAGTTTGACCATTTTCTACTGAGCATTGCTAAGTTATACCATGCAATACTGACGTAGTATTGATCCACCCGTTACAAAAGGATTCGTACTGTAAGGAAATTACTGCTGTAGTGAACATTTAAACCCGTGCACAGACAGAAACCACATCAACTTGACCTAGTTTTTTAAAACGACCAGCGAAGGATTGCCATATGTCATCAAAGGGTACAAAGTTACAGACACGTAAAAAAGGAAGTCTATTAAGTATAAAAGTCACCTTCAATAACATAAAGGTTTCGGCGTCAGGAAATTTCAGTGGATCTGTTTGTGACCCATCATCTTTACAGCAAAATCGAATTAGAAGGGTCTTGTCCAATCTTCGTGATACCGTAACAGCCGTAAAACCAGATATATCCACGTGCAATCTAGTAGCCAGATTGACATTGATTTCTCCTGGCATGAAACCTAGATGGCCAGAACGTAACGGTATGAATATTTTATATTGGTATTTAATGGATGTCTTTCTGCCATAAACAGGATATGCATATAACAAACTATTGCCAGTTACTGTTTGCGATCATATATAAGCAGAACTACATAATCAATTTTGAGTGATGAAGAACTAATGTTGATAAAGAATACAGTGTCAGCCCGTTGACTTAGTTTTATGACGTAGAGCACTCGTTGGCCATTTATTTTCATCTAGACCAACACTAGTATTGGATAGCAAGCATGCATGTATCAACCTACGGATTCCACCATTGGCAATTAGTCTTCATCATCAGATGCCTTATATCAGTCTGTAAGCAGTTTTTTAATACAAAACAAGGTATGTCGTGGTGTTTTGCATTTTCCTTTCTTGCCCCTTTCTCCATCTCTCTCTCTTTCTCTCTCTATCTCTTTCTCTCTCTCTCTCTCTCTCTCTCTCTCTCTCTCTGTTTTTTTTTTTTTTTTTACTTTGTTTCGCTGTTATATTTACGAAGGAAAGAATGTACGCACAAATGAAGATATGTTTATGTAGTAAGTCTACTTACCGGGTGGACATTTGTTTCCAAATTGATAAACACAAAATGTTCCCTTCGGCCATGGTGGGCTTTTATAAGAAAATTCCCCTTTCTTCATGCAGAAATTCAGACCTATAAGTTTCTTAGATTCGGGTCCTTTCTGGTGATACTGAGTTGATCTGGTGTAAGTGTGACTTACTGCTGATCGAAAGATCACCTTTCCCTTCAGCCATGTTGTGGCAGGGGAAATTGGGCAACCAAAAAAAGTCATTGGGATGCCATAGCTGCTTTCTGGCCAACCAGCCTCACTTGACTCTAAAAGTAAAATGCATTCATATAACGTGAAAATACTGCATAAGAAAATTTTGCAAGTAATAAATGATTTAGAATTTTCGTGTACCACCTAAAGATGTCAAATGAACTTCAGCATGCCCCAATATCCCTTATTAGTCCCTTCTTCAATGTAGAAAATTGTTAAAATTAAAATGAAATAATAATAATAATAATAATAATGATAATAATAATAATAATAATAATAATAATAATAATAATAATAATAATAATAATAATAATAATAATAATAATAATAATAATAATAATAATAATATTCGTCAAATTGTCTGACGTTAATATGGTATCTGCTTTTAATTGTTCAATTAATACCAATATACCATCAAAATATAAATCTGCTGAAGAGGACACATTTCATACGTGCTTGAGTTTTAAAAAATCAAGATTATCACACAAGCCGTACAGAATGCCATATTCTGGTTTTATTTATTAAAATTAATTTCGTTACATTAGGTTTGTAGAGTTTTATCGTATTATTACGCAAGGCTGTTTTAATGACTTTTGATCCTAGAGGTACGGGAGAAATAAGAAAGTTCCAAAAGTTGGACTGTGATTTCTAAAATAACAGATGCGTATCATCTATCCATGCCTCATTATGAGTTCCAAACTAAGCCAATAATTTGTATACGGTTTTGGTGCAGTATCATACACTACGTTAGTTGAAATCTTAATAATGTCATCAGTTCAATCAGGTATTTTATCCCAATCTCAGTTAGCATGGGTAATGAAATTGATGTCACCTAATTTGATGCGGGCAAACATATTTAAACCAATAGGTTACAGAAAGGTGTTCTGTGTGTCAAAAACTTGAATATTACATAAGCTGACGGGGTTGATGTGAGCGATATTGTAATTTGATGTCATATTCTTCGTCATACTGGAGAAGTGTTTATACCTTAGAGTTCACTTGTCCCTGTAGCCTTGCAAATCTCCTGCAGTGTAATGTTCCTTCATAAAAGCACATCACTCTTTCACCTGATGTGCCTGGTATGCCATTGTAACATAATACTTAACTATAGGCGACAGTTAAGAAAATGTGCCAGGTATGAATTATTATGGGGCATGTATGAATTCTTTTTCTTGATTGGCACATTGACGAGGGAACAGTGAACTCATAACAGACACAAATGAATCTTCTTGAAAATGTCAAAATATTTAACCCAAAACGGAGAACTTTATCAAGCAGATCGGTAACACAAGTACCGTGACGCCAAACCTTCTCTCTCTTCACACATTGTGAATATTCGCTTTCATAAAATACCTTCCCGTTCCTTTTCCCAGCGACAGTTTGCTTTTTCGAGGCAACAGACATTTCCCTTTGAACAAATCTTCTCAGCAAAATGGTGGTTTGGACAGCAGTGCCTAGCCACACAGGTACCGCCTTGGAAGGTGCAAAGATCAACTAAAAGATAACATAACATAATCATTCGCAAAATAGTCCCTTTAATTAAACCTTCTAGATTCACAATGACTATACAGCAGTCAGGAAGCCAAACCTTAACTCATGATAAAGGTATTTTTTTCGATAATGAATACTTTATTTTCAAGGCGACATGTACTTAATTTGTGTTGGTTTTATTGGAAATGTAAGTACTGAACAGCAGAAATCGAACGTTTCTTGTCCTTAGGAAGAAATTGTCAACTCTATGCACATTTGCCATAATGACACAACGATTTTCGTAAGCCTCCACATCACGACTTTCGGTTCTATAGTACAGATTCCGCCAACAATTACAATAGTAATTTGCAAATCCGTGTGGGGTTTCAGCTTCATCATTGCACACATTATGCAACTGGTATTTTATCATTGCACATTATAAAGCAATATGTACTTAACACAAGGCACAAGTTATATCAATAGTACAGTAAAAAAAAAAAGGTTAACGCCATGGTGCAGTATGTGCGGACATCTAGTCACAATAACGAAGATGAGGAATGGCTAATTCAACCCTGCTGTGAATTTGTGTGCACGGTCATGAGCAAAATATCTACTTATGCCACGTGAGACGATTTAGACCTCCCCCCCCCTTTTGTGTGTGTGTGTGTGTGTTTTTGTTGTTGCTGTTTTTTTTTTTTCTTTTTTTTTCTTTTATTTTTGTTTTTGTTTTTGTTTTTGGTTTTTTTTGTTTGTTTGTTTGTTTGTTTGTTTTTTTTGGTGACATCGTCAAATTGAAATGGGACTGCATTGAACACGTCCCTGATTCGGACAAAAAAATAATGATAATGTTTCTGTCTTATACAACTGACAACGCTTTCAATCCGAAGAAAAATGACCAGCGCGGAACAAAAGCACTTTGTCACTGCGTCCAGACTAAGTGGATCCATATACACCACTCGTTTATTCCTCAGGAATAAAGAGAGACACTATTTCCCGACAAAATCTTTCAAACGTGTATGACAATGTAGAAGTTTAGAAGCATGTAAAAGCGCAAAGACACCGCTATCTTATGGTATGCTGAATGTCTTCAATCGCCAATTCTAATTGATCAGAAAGACAGTTAATTGTGTTCAGGAACCCATTGCTGTTCACATCAAAAAGATAAAATTTGGTCAAAACCTAAAAGGATGACCGTTCTGGTTTCAAACATTCATAATGTGATATTCTATTTATCCTTTTAAATTGTAACCTGGGTGATATTAAAATAGTTTTCAAAAGCACACTGTAATCACTGCAATTAAAAGATGCTTAGTATGAGGATGCCAATTTACAGCCATATTTTGTCAATGGGGTAATTGTAACTGTAACTTACTTTCCTTGGTGCAGTACGGAATGAAACAATATTCCCAACTCTTAGTCTTGTCTACCGTATAACACCATGGACCTCCAGACTTTTGGTCCATATTTCGGCAGTAGTTTTCAATGGACTCTAGAGTTGTAAAACCATGTATTCCATACATGTTCTTGGTGTTGATGAGTTGACCGTGTGAGTGCGGGGTCGTTGAGTCCCATCTATAACCACAATACCACAAGTCAGTTAGCCGGCATGTAAAAAATGATAAATAAATATTTTTGTATGATAAAGAGTCGAAACAAAAACACTCATTTTAAACCTCTTACGGATGTCATGCAAACTCTTATATAGATGTTCTCTGTCAAAAAGAACACTGTAGGCGCAGGGTATTCTTGTATTTTCAAAAATTTATATTGTATGTTGGTACAGTATATGGATATCACTTCTGGGAAAACGCTACTTTGATTCCTGTCAGTCAATAAAGTCTTACGTTCAAACTCAAGCATGCAACCCGCAATTCCGAAAGTCAAAACCGTATGGAAGTAAATTTCATCAGTGTACGTTCCCACCAGATTTTTCGTTTCGGCTTGAGCATCAACATGTACGTATCTGTGTATGTAAGTATGTATGTATGTATGTGTGTATGTATGTATGTATGTATGTATGTATGTATGTGTGTATGTATGTATGTGTGTATGTATGTATGTATGTATGTATGTATGTATGTATGTATGTATGTATGTATGTATGCGTGTATGTAAACATGTATAGTACTGCCACATATACATATTACAGTGGAAACCCCCCATTAAGGCCACTTAGGGGACTGAAAATAACTGGTATTAATAGGAGACCGAAGGATTAATGAAAGATGAATAAAAATGGGTCTGTAAATTGGTGGTCTGAATATAGAAATGGTCTCTTTATGGAGGTGGTCTCAATTGGAGATTCTACTAATATTTTTATGTGTGCATGTAAACGGATTACCTTTGACAATATCTTCCGCTTTTCGTTTTATTTGCGTGTCCCAGGTATTCTATTCCCATAGCTGTGTTTTTGCACTTCTTCTCTGTTTTTGACAACAAGAGTGTCAGTTGTTTACAAGTCAATTGTTCTTCATATTGATATAATGGATATGACGGAAATTTTCACATAATGTATTTATGACCAGTCTACATGTAAATTCCGTTACAGCGGTGCATTTCTTACAGAATGGAAATCATCCATATTAATTACGAACACCGGGTATTGCAGATCGTATGATTGTATCTTCCAAAAACACAAAGTACAATTATACACAACACAATGCGTCTTAGATTTACAAAACAGCTTGAAAAAATATTTTGTAGGACCTTACAGAGTGGCATACATGGCTTAATTTTGGACCATTATTTGACAGTTGTTTAGTATTGGATATCGAATCATATGTTGATAGGATATCAAGTACTTGCCGTGGCCGAGCCGATAGGTTTATGTGCCAACAGTTCAAATGCCGTGCGGTTCAGCCGGCGGTATTGGTACTTTTTATTGTTTTACTTACACACCATTGTGATTGAAGCATGTATCAGGGTGCTTAAATTGTCACATTATAATGAATAGAATACGATGTTTCAGAAGGATCGTAGACCTTTATTTGTACATATGGGACTAGTAATACAACGTGTGTGGATTCTGTTGTTAATAAGCAGGTAATGTAGCTCTAGAATTTAGAAAGAGTAACAGAAACACTAAAATAACTGACCTGCGACCATAGCCAACCAAACAATAACATGATTGCACCGATATTCCAAAAATTTACCAATAATACTAACCTAATTTAGCATATAAGTAAGATGACAATAGTGGACCCACGGGCACGCAATTTGTGTTAATGAGAACACAGTTATTTCCGTCTTGAAACAAGAACGATTGGCATTGCTTGTCGTCTTGGCAGCCCTTGGCACAAGCATACACGGATGTGTGTTTTAATGTACGCCCATGAATATCTGATCCTAGACATGTCCTCGGTACAGGTTGAAAAAATCCATGAACAACTACAAAATAAACAGGTATGTTTTCTGATGTGTCATTCCCATTCAATTAATAAGTTTGTGCCGAAGGCCATCTGATATACCACAAGCAAACGTTGTAGCATTGAAAGTAATGCATGTTTGGGAGGCACAAGGGATAAATTTGTTTTGAAGCAAATCTTTATCTAGTTCGTGACCTATTTTCTGCTGTCATTACTTCCGTATTTCTTTTTTAAACTTTTTTTTTCTTCATAATTCTAGACGTGTTTATACGAACAAATGTAGCTCTGTAGGTCGCCTTTAAATATCAACACTTTGTTGCCATATGTCCTCTCCGAACATATCCCCCTGCCCAATTTAGCGCGCCAGAAAGCACGACTTTCTTGTCGTTCTGTCAGGAAAACGTTTGTTACCAGGCTATCTCATCATGCCCGGCTAAAGTTTCTCAAATTCAGTACACAAAGCCTTTTGTATCTTAGATGAGACGCTGGTAATTTTGTTCGCTCCGTGCCATCAATGTGGTAGTGTAAACTATTTGATGACGAACTTTGGTTTTTGTATCGTTGGGCAACGCGGGTTAAACCATAAGAGGTGTACGTACTTCCATGACAATAAACCGGCACTTCAATTGGTCCATGCCATTTTGTAAGTGTCTTTGAAATTATAAGCTACATCCCAAATTAAACGTATAGTATATATGGTAAGTACAAGAGTGATCATGCTTTCTATTCATACGTTGAAGAATTCAGGAGCATCGTGTTGGAAAAGAGACATTGTTTTATTCAAGGGAATCTGGGTCTGCTTGGTGAGGGTAACTTATCCACCATAAAGGGCAATATTTACTTCAAACAACATTTTGAACCTATAATTACCCGGCATGCTTTGATTGTGAAAACAACCTGACCCCTTCAGCCAGCAACATCCCCTTTGCAAACATACTTCTTTTGTGCCAGCAGGACAGCTGATTCTTTGTATAGGAAGCACTTCTGCGCATGTATCTGTTGCAGAAAACACGTATAATGTGTATAAAATAAAATGAAGTACTTACTTGCTCTTCTACAGAACCGAAATACAAGATATACCTTAATTCATCAACCGGCTTTTGCCTAGAAATGTATCATAAGTGCATTTTAGATTTTTATCATATATATATATATATATATATATATATATATGTATATATATATATATATATATATATATATATATATATATATATATATATATACATATATATATATATATGGGGGGGGGGCAACTGGAAATTGGTTTGGCATATTAATTTGAATTCTAGAAGTCCACGGACGCTGCATGAGATTCCCGGGCATCCCATGAGCGGCGGTTTAGTCTATTAGTAAACATCACTTTAGATGTTTGTTTTTGACCTGTCCACAATACAAAAAGAAACCAACATACCTTATTTGCATTCAGTGTCTTGCAGAATGCATCTAAACTGTAAAAGGTGGTTTCCACAGATTTTTCTATCACATATTGTGAACACGTTCAGCCTCAGCTTTTACCGACAAGAAACTGATGTATTATTTTTTTTCTTCAAAATGCAGGTCGTATTTGATCCTGAGCAAGCATTGTGTCTATTTGGTATTTCCAGATAACAACCACATAAATGTGACATCAATTCTTTCCAATGCTAACAGAGTAACCAGGATGGATAAATGAGTAAAGCCTGCATTTCAAACCAGCAACACCCGCAAGCCAAAAACCAAGCAGAGCGAATAGTTCTAAGGCCTTCAATGTTTATTCATTATTTACTGCACACAACCAAAAGGCAATTTAAAATTACCATTCTCCTACGATAAAGGTATATAATATACAAAGAGGTTGAATTTGCAGTAGGTGTAAAACGTCTACTAGGGCAACATAAAATAAAAAAGTTTTCAGTGCAGGATAATTTGTGATTATACTGCAATATTTGAAATTGTACCACGTTCAACAAAATATTCTTAGGTAGAAAAATTCTCCCAAAATATTATACATTTGTGTATAAGTTGATTTCTTTTCTTTTCAGGCCTTGCAGGTTTTTCTTTCCTTTTCTCTCCGAATATGCTAAAAATGTTTCCGTCTCGAATCATATTTTAGTACCGTACTTCTTCATGTTAACATTAATGTAAAGCTGCGTTAAAACCGTTCCCTGTGAACAAAAGTACAGTCATGAATTTTTCAGAAGTTGGCAACACGTTTAAAAGTAATCCTTCTTTCTTCTTTTTTTAGTATTATTAATGCACAGGAACATATTTCTGTGATATTGTAGGTAAGACCACCCGGGATGTGGCTGTTTGTAAGCAATACGGACCAACAATAAGCACATACACGCAATACCTGCCAAAATACAGACAGTTGAAGACTCGCTAAAGATGGAAGATTTATACCCTATCACAACTTGTTGAAAAATTCACATATACAAAAAACGTATATTTTTTGTCAAAATGATGTACTATATAGACCAGCGTGATATTTTTCTCGTTTCAATACAAGTCAGAAAAACATTTTCAGTACAAAATGCCATATATATGTTTTTCGTTAAAAAATTGACAATTAGCGACTAAGCATATACTAACCAAATTCATATCAATGATGTTAAAAACCATCTATAATTTGTATATGCATGATTTTTAAATGATTGGTTATGTGTGAGGCCCATTGTACCCCATTTATCCTTAAGTTTTAATTGCAATTCTAGAATATGCTACAAGCGCAGACAAACCCATGTCATCACAACACTCACAACAGCAACAGCCCCTAGATACCTAAAAAAAAACTATCAGAAACGTTTCAGAAAGTAATTGTCCGAACCAAAAGCACTGTTTTTACATTAAAAAGCGAAAATGATATATATTGAATGTTTCCAATACTTGGAGCATAAACTGAAAATACATATATTTGTTCTATTTGGTATTCTTAAACATCGTTTGAACTTAAACCTGATTACGGGAAATGTATACATCCTCACGATGTCTGTAGTATTGACGATTTGTTTACTAGTATTTTTTTCTTATATAAATTTACATTTCGATAAATCGCCTTGAACAGAAGTGAACCTTTGAATATTTATATTTACTTGAAAAAGAAATATGATCACATACTTTGCATGTGCAAGATATTTAACAAAATATAATTTGTATGCTATTTAGCTATTATTATCCCGACCATAGAAAGACGGCAATCCGCTGAATAACATAATAAACCCATACCTGCTTGTACACCCATTGCGCACGAGGCGACCAATGAATACGCCAAGAATGCCCACATGCTTGCCATAATATTCCTGGAAAAAAACACATATACACAAACACATGTAGTAAATAGATAAATATTCAGTTGGCTTAGTGTACATAATTTTTAAAGGATATATTCAACAAACAGTTGGGACAATAATTCGCCCACCTATTTGTATGACTTTGTTCTGTCGGTCACATCCTGATAAAAAAGATTATTGTCACAGCGTGGAATGTCTCAGGAAAAATGTCCCTCAGCGTGATTGTGGGTGGCCTATATACGTCATGGACAGCCTATCAATGATGCACATTGCCTTATTTGAAGAAAAACGCTGGGGGAGAAACCATTTTTCTCCTTAATAATTATCGAGCAGCCTTCTGTAATATATAAACAGACTCTCACCTGAGGCAAACATTCGTAGCTGAGGTGCATTTCCATTCTCCACAATTGCATACATTGAGGAAAATGGAAATTTATAAATTCAATCAAGTTATCTTAAAGGCATCGAGTTTGCTAATTCATGTTGTATAATGAAGAGTGGCTATTAAAAAAATGATGCAATACTTATTAATAATGTCTATGTATTTACAATTTTTAATTATCAAAAATATTTCTTCTTGCTTGTCATTAAAATGGTAGCTAATGTCTGCATATCCTAAGTAGGCTATAAGTTTTAGCATAATGCAGGTGCTCGTAATCGATAAAGTATATCTACCAAGATTTCGTCCTGTTAACATAGTTAAAAGGATACGCATGTGTGGTTTCGGCTGCATAAATTATCCTGCCCAGCTTTTTGGTGGCTATGTTTTCGAGCACCACTTAGAAAATACCAAAGGACAGACCATCGCAAGTTCGGCTGTAGCTTTTGTAGTATTCCGTTGAGCTTTTGTACGACATCACCTCCAAGGTGAATCAAGATAACTAATGGGCTTTGGCCCTTTTTTAAATGGCATGCTTTTTCTATACATTTCACGAAGTTGACTCAACGTGAAACACATATTTTCACAGTGGGATTTTAATTCTACATTACTAGAGTAAATGAATACATTTATTTTTTATTCCGGTCGTTTGCAGTCACTTGAAACGTGAAAGGCAGGTAGGGAATAGCAATTCACGTAGTTAATATGTGTGTTTTCAGACGTATTAAGTACACAAAAGTGCACGTATTGTCACTTAAGTAGAAAGCAATGCTACTGGTGCATTTGGCGGTTGAAACTTACACAAAGTAGTCGATGTATTCGTTACGATGATGCAATCGGGGTGTGTGCATATATGTACAAAATGGAATATGATAGCAAAACTAGTTTCTTATTCATTTATTTATTTATTTACTTACTTATTTATTTATTTATTTATTTATTTATTTATTTATTATTCTATTTATTTATTTATTTATTTATTTATTTATTTATTTTATCTATTTATCTATTTATTAATGTATTTATTCATTTATTTATTTATTTATTATTTCATGTTAGTCAGTTAGGTAGTTAGTCACTCTGTTAATTAAGTAGTTAGGTAGCTAGCTAGGTTTTGTTATAAGAAAATAGGTTTTTCAATTGAAAGTACCGGATTTCTCCCATATCTTTTCCACGATGATGCTGAATACTTGAATAGCAAAATGTCTGACTAATAGATACAAATGCAATAAGTTACTGCTACCGGGTCCATAGGTACCGATTGACAAAATTTGCAAATATATTGCAAGCAAGAGGATTAAGGTACAGCATAACATATCTCAAAATAGGTAATAAAAACTTTCCTGTTCATTTAAACTTGCCAAGTGGCTATGAGTAGAGCGTTTCATTGGTTGTTCCTTTAACGTTTGAAGACATAAAGAAGATGATATGTTTTGCTGTATTGGTTTTACTACATAAAATCCATTAACAAAAATGACACATACCATAATTATTTAACACATAATATTAGAATATGCGTGTGCATGCGGCTGCGCACACATTATCCTGTCAATACCAGGTAAAGATAATACGTCCCTACATTTGTGTAACATAACAGGTAATACATTCTGTAGCAGTAATATCTGTAATAGAGTGCATTGAAGGCTGATATGGTTATGATCAAACGACTGCATATGATCAAACACGGACGACGACCCGAGTGCTGTGGGAAAGCATGCCTGCATGCAGATGTTACTGACCATTTCGTCGCATCTGTAGTATACTGGCGTAACTCTACTTGAGAACTGAAGCAGTTATGACAGTATAATGCGAAGGTGATGATTTCATCTTAGTTCTTATCTTCATAAAACTGATTAAGTCTTTTTTTTTTGCGTTTAGCTCCTGCCACATCATAAATACAGTGTCCGACGATGTTGATTCTTGATGACGGAAACCTCTTTTAGCTTCAATTTAGCTAGCGGTGTTTGTCCGTTTCATTAAAACATGAACAAATGTTCTGAAATTTCATAGACCGCTTCGCAATGATGCACTAGACAGATATGCTGCAATTTGTTTGGCCCGACAAACTTAAGATAAACACTGCGCCTCTGGTGGGAAGTTTCTTCTGTAAACGTATATGTTCAAGTATCTGGATGACATGGCTTTGAGGAGAATGCATTCGCAAAGTACCTTCATGAAAGGATTCCGTGTGTAAAGATAAAGCGAGGATACTAATGTTCATGTAAAGATATTGTATTGATGCCATTAAACAAACTTTCCAATCATGTGGTTTGGTACAATGCACCTAATTGTTCTCAGACATTGTTGATTTCCGAGCTGAGAACAATTAGAGGGCTATCACTGCGGCCCCATCTCCAAGCAAAATTTTACTACTGGTGTGGTGTACATGCCCGAAATGAGGCCCGGCCCGCCATTTGATACTTTATAAAACAAATAGAATATATTCATATTCTGCTATTTACAGTAATCTGTACCGTTGGAGTTGCTGGCTAACCTGGGTGAGAATTGGACACTGAAAAAGAAAGCTAGTACATGCTAAATGCAGGTGGCGTGCTAACACGGCTGTAATTCCCCCATTCCCCACCCCCATATGCACACGAAAATGAGTATCAGTTTTTCATTGTAGCTGTGCTATCGACTGAAAAGTCAAAAAGTCAATCCAATAACGAAATACTAGCATGTGTTTCCTTTATACATTTATAATGAAATGAGTCTATCGAGGCTTGAATTAAGTAAAACTCGTTTTGTTCCTGTCACAAAAATACAGGATTTATTTTCTCCACATGTCACCATCAATTAAATGCAGGGTTCATAAAAAGAGAAAAAAGTTGAAAAACACTAACCTGATAGAAAATTGTATGTGAAAAAACAGGGTTCATAAAAACAGACAAAAGTTGAAGAACACTAACCCTGATAGAATATTGTATGTGAAAAAAAACCATGTGAATTAAGAAAATGATATTAATGACAACATTGGTGACATTTTTATCCGCACAAATACTATCAAATTGTAACATTTTGCATTAATAAATTTACCTTAAGTATGTCTGCATCGCTATTTTGGTATAATTGTATGTCGTTTTTATGGATGGTGCGTGTATTGGAATAAGGTATGATATTTCCCCCGGTGACACTGGAGGGTCTGTGCAAAACAGCAGGGCTGATTTTACTTGACAATGCATTACGTGGGTGCTTTTTCACTATTTTCAATCAGCATGCTTACCCCTTTTTTTTGGGGGGGGGGGGTATTTTTGTTTTTGTTTTTTGTTCACTTGTTGGACATTGAGAGTGGCCTTTTGTTGGATATAAACCAATTGCAATCATTTAATGTCTTGAATTACTGGGCCAAAAGCAGTTCTTACTTTAATTTAGAATATTGCGTGATGAAATCTGAAAATCGTGCTATCTGGGGTCTGGATTTTGCTTTATTTCCTGAACAATACTAACTTTTTAGGTCCGTCAAAAGTAAGTGTAATTCCATCAAATTGAAATAAAAATATGTCCCAAAAGAATACTGATCAGGCAAAAGCATAGTTGTACGATGGAAACACTTAGTGAGATAAAGAATGATGCATTTATGTGTAGGCATAAGAGCGAAGAGTGGACACTACTTTGGGTTATTTACCAAGGTCATTATATTTTAATATATATATATATATATATATATATATATATATATATATATATATGTGTGTGTGTGTGTGTGTGTGTGTGTGTGTGTGTCTATCTATCTATCTATCTATCTATCTATCTATCTATCTATCTATCTATCTATCTATCTATCTATCTATCTATCAAATCTATTTGATCTGCTGAATAAATGCTTGTTTCCACACTAGCAGATAATACTTACCTTGTCTTGTGTGCCACTCGTCACTTCCAGTAGTCTGTGCTACTAAAACACGCAACAGCTACAATCTCAAACCTTGACGTTTTCTTTATGTAGCACCAAAAAATAGGGTCAGGGAGATGGAGCTAGTTGTCACAAAGTTCAGTTATCATCATCCACTTTTGTGAAAGTTTTGAAAGAAAACAGTGAAAGAAAAATCCATATATCCATTACCATGAAAGGCATGACAAAAAGCCCTGCAAAATCGCGAAAGAAAAAAAGAGTGAAAAAGAAAAAAAAAATCCTCAGATCCATCCCAAAAGCAAGAGCGAAAGATCATGGAGCAACCGTCCCAAATTTATATTCAATCCCGCCAAAATACAATCATATTTAAATGGTAAATACTAATAGTGCATTGTGTACGGCCGACTTAACCTGCTTAAATCTCCAAGCAAAGCCAGAAAATGTCCACGTTGTAGATACCCGTGGTGTCCGTGTAGAAGATATTGCGGACATCTCGGACATTTCGAGATTGCACCTTGTGCGTGTTAAGTATTTGTTGCGCATATATAATACGGGCAGAAGCGATTTGTTCCGAAGTATAAATATTTGATTTGTGGTCAAATCAGACAGGGAGCGCCAATTTAATTATATTGGAGGGTATTTGTTGAGATGATCAAATTGCTTGGATCAAAAGAACAATTCTATTTATTCAGATGATGAAATAACATCTATTCATTCTTCTGGCCAAATCGATTTTATAATCTGAAGAAATATATTTGTGCATGTGATGAAATAATAGTATGTTGTTCCTCTGATTAAATCGGTTTCATGAGAAGAAATAATCAATTAATTCAAAAGATCAAATAAATTTATTCAAAGGAACAATGGACTGTATTTAATAATATGAACAAATGTATTTGTTTCTCTATTAAAATCGATTTGATCATCCGATCAAATAGCGAATAAAACAAGAAACGACGTTCCATTATATATATATAATATATATAATATATATATTTAAATATATATATATTGTCTGTGTGTGTGTGAGAGAGAGGGAGACAGAGAGAGAGAGAGAGAGAGAGAGAGAGAGAGAGAGAGAGAGAGAGAGAGAGAGAGAGAGAGAGAGAGAGAGAGAGAGAGAGAGAGAGAGAGAGAGAGAGAGAGAGAGAGAGAGAGAGAGGCAGAGTTGGACAGACAAAAAAGGGGGACAGAGATTCTGTAGTTTTGTCAACAATGAAAAAGGTAAACAGGACAGCTAGGCATTATGTTTCAAATAAAACCATTACAAATTTGTTCTAACCAATTTTGTTCTGAAAGGTATATATAAATCCATGTTATCAATCAGAAAGCCAAGAAATTTGCTCGATGGCATACATTGGACACGTTCGTGAGCTGTCATAAAGACAAAGCGTGAGTAATATTTAACTTGGCTGCTCAGGTAAATAGCTGTTGTAATATTGCATAAAAAAACTAATATCCTTAACCAATTGCAAAATACCCTGAAATTATGTTGTGGCTTTGGACTTTATGTGCGAAGAAATGGAGCCAAAAAGATCAGATGAGAAAAAAAAGACTTCAACTGCGGGTTAATGTTCTAATTCGATTGGTGATGGCTGAGCGGTCTTGTTCTTTTAGCTGTACTGAGTAGCTAGTTGTGAGACAGAAAAAGACACATTCATTTTCAACAGGCAAGCGTCTCACCGCTGATTCATATTGCCGAGATGCTTCTGATGCTTTGTTTTATTTTGCTTCGAATATGAAAGTCTTCTTATGAAATTTACAAGGCAACAACATGAAGATTAATTTTCAATATATGCTGGTAAACACTAGATGTCTTTAGACGATTTTCGTATTTATATATGCCTTTCCAGTAATTAAACGGGGCGGCTTCTACTTCTGCAAAGTCTTTCAACACGTGGCAATGTAAGTTTAGGCTTATCTTTACATTTTGGGCGAATGTTATGAGTTTTAATTTTCCAAATGTGACCACTTAAAGCACATGCAGTGGTAGCTGTCTTACACAACCACGCATGCGCCATGACCAACATTAGGCTTAAAATGGTTTTATACATCTTGGCTAAGGTGCTTTGAATTAATTTATATTTCAGTCTACCTAATAGGGCAAGTACTTGTCTTGTTGATAGTACATATGTTGCTGCCATGTCAGTTTTTATTTGAAAAGATAATACCTGTTGATATTAATGGGCTTCAGGTTTTGGAGTACTAACGAGATTAAAAACAAAATGGGTGATCAAGTTTGTTTCTTTAGATCGGAAAATTACTGAAATAAATATGGTTCCATTGAAATTCAGGCGCCAAAGCCTTCCTCTGAAAGCGGATGTATTCAATACTCTTGATAAGACTCACCAGACTCAGACTCAGACTCAGACATAGTTTTATTTGACTGATTACAAAATCATATAAGCAGATAATACCAATACAAAATTATAAACAAATATATGACTTACATATAGAAAGAGAAGACGGTATTTCAAGACAAAATGTCCGGATGAACCCCGCTAACGATATTCAATCCGCTATCGCGGGGGGGCCACCTTTGGGTATGTTTACATGAAGTGTGAATATATTTATATAGTCGTTAACATTATACAAAGACTGAAATACAAGTGAAAGTCAATCAAATATTAACCATAATATTACACAAAGAACTGTAGTACAATGTAAGTCAATCAATAATAATTACGCACAAAACAAATTGCTATGGTGCAGATTTCAGAGTACTTATTGACGAGGATTTTTTTTTTAATTAATAGTGTTGGCGTCCAAGCATATTATTTTGAAAGGAAGCTGGTGAACTTTTTTTCAAAGGCCCTACGTCTGTGAAGGAGTCACATGCGAGAGTGTGGGCAACGTGAAAGGCCATTGCCGATATTAAGTATGATGGCAAGTTGATTTACGATGAACTCATTTTTCCGAACGGCAACCTTTGGTGGATACATTTCAAACGTTTATAGTCAGGTATTCACAGAAGATATAGTAGTATTATTTGTAAAGACTGAGCGGAAATGAAGTTAGATTTCGTCCATGGATGAGGAATACAGCAGCAAAGAAGACAAAAACTGAATTTATCTATTCATCAACCGGCACACTCCGGATGCACATTGCTGCACGATTCTATTCCTTATACCATCAGGGTCGCAAGTCTTTACTGACACAAAATTTTTCAACGTACCTTTGCGTGCCCTTGTCTAGTATATCAAACGAGGAAAAGGTGAGCGTTGTCGTCAGCGGGACGTTTGAACTGATGAGCAAAATTGGCGCTGAATTTCACATTTTTCTATATGAGCAAAATTGGCGCTGAATTTCACATTTTTCTATATGAATGACCTTCGGTGGACCTTCATCACGGGCAAGCGTTTGGGTGCTTATTGGACCTAATTCTCAACAAGTGACTTACTTACATGTAAGCTTTTCCATGTTTTCAGATTAATTTCAATAGAGTCCAGTTTGGGGATTTAAGAAAAGTATAGATGATGTTTAAACACGTTTACAGTCCGGTTCTCTTTTCACAAAGTGAACTGGTAAACACGTTCAAGGCTGAGGTAACACCTTCAAGGCTGAGGTAAGTACGCTCTAGGCTAAGCCTTGTGAGAAGAAAATGGAGCGTCAGTAGCCTGTGATGAACGTTTCAACAAGAACGTGCAACAAGATAAACAAAGTCTGGAGAAGTTGACTCTTACTGTGAGGCGAGCATCAATGGCATTACGACTATTGCATCACCCGTGAAGATAACTTTTGGCAGAATGTGTTTTGTTCAAAAAAAAATCTCTGTCCAAGAGACGGGCCAGGAGGATTACAACACCTCTCTAAAACACATTTACCGATACTGGGCGGTTACAAGGTCAGTTGTTTCTTCTTAGAGGGCAATGGCGTCCCCTGGGCCTGTTTCACTATCCTCACCGAAAGGGGATGGAAACCATCAAGTGATGCTGTGTATTAGGAAAGGTGCTATCGAGTCAGGTTTTTGTCATTTTAATAGCATCAAACTTTGTAATGTCATTGAACATATTTTTACAAATGATGGACAGACTTGTCAATTACGACAAGTTGTTTAGGTGCACGTTCTTTTTCGTATTTTGACCAGTCTAAGCCAAACCCAACTGCTCTATATATTGAGATTTTTGGGGTTTCGATAGATCAATGTACGGCTCTCTGCCGGTAAGATAATCTGAAGATTTTAATGGTCAGGTCCAACACCAGTCCAACCTTGAGTAGCATAGGTATACAAAGATTTTCTTCAGACGCATGATTGTTACTAATTTCATGTTTGAGCGTTTTTCTTGTCATAAATTTGGTCATAAGCTACATGTATATACATTGATCGATTTTCTTATAGGACTTCCGACGTATCAGACTAATCCAAATAATGTTGGTGACCATCGATTTGTGTCCCTAAACCTGGAGAATACACCTACTATCGTCTCTATGGTCCGGGATACGGGGGTGGGTGGGTGTAATTTTAATGTTACGTTCTTCCGTTCTGAGAATTTTATGTTCATCTTTGAAAAACTATGCACACCTTTATGATTTATGAGAAGTTGTCAGAATTCTGATTTCTGCTGAAATTATTGAGGAACCTGAAGCTGTGATCTTTATTAAAAATTGCATCTTGAAACGTCTGCTTTTAATTTAGTATCCAGAGCTTCGGGTGTCAGTGCAGCTAGATGAATTGGTTGAATACATCAAGGGGTCCAAGGTTATCTTTTACATGACAAAAAGCATTTCTGGCAGCACGTTTGGGTAAATGATTACCTTCCTAATAATAGGCAGTATTTGGATGTTAACAAACAGCTCAAACGTTTTTTGTAAAGACAATAATCCCGAATTTACATGAAGAGCAAAGTTGAGGTATGTTACAGCCGGTTAAATGTTGTGTAAAAAACAATTTTCTGGAACGTATTTGAGAAATAAAAGGGGATTAGCAGGTGTCAAAATGGGATAAAACAGCTTTGACAAAGGGTCAAATTTCATCTTTAAAAGATTGATTACAAAAATCATAACCGTGTTCGTAGAAATGGTTTAATATTGCAAGTAATTAAAAAGCCGCATGTCGATCCGTATTTATTTGTTCTCTGATCTGCTTACTTTGAGTTCAATTTATGCAAATCGTATCAACTTGTGCCTCATAACCGATGTCGATGTGCATTGGGTATACACCAGACAGGGTACAGCGTTCGGATGAACCTACAGGTATGACGTAAAATTATTTGAAATATTATGACTTCAGTTTCTGTTTGTGATTTGGACACACCCAAGGTTCCAGCATATATATATATATATATATATATATATATATATATATATATATATATATATATATATATATATATATATATATATATATAGCTGATGGAGAGTAAAGAGTTCGGACTGCGGAATAGGGTGTTGACTACAAGAAGTGGTTCTGGGCAAAAAGACACAAATACAATATATATACATATATATATATATATATATATATATATATATATATATATATATATATATATATATGTTTTAACTTACAGGTAAATGGAAGGTAAATTCGGTGTTCCTTTTGCTGTAAGTGTTTTTACTTCTGAAATACTTTGTGACTAGGTCGTCCTTTAAAATGATGCCAAAAAATTTATAACTCCCAGAACCGCTTCGCATATGCCAATCGTGACTTTATTTCAGTCCATGCCCCCTCAGCTTCTGGGCTTCGTGGACATATGTTAAATTTTAACTAATGTATGGCTTTCTCCTTTAGGCCACTTATAATGTGCATAGTTTAATACCGGATATGCACATTCTTCAAATGAGCCTCATAATGACTTGGGGGATATTAATCCATTTGACGCGAAAGCAATAGAGATACATGAGGTCATTTTCAGAAAGGACATGAATCCTTCCTGCACATCTGTAACATAATGAGTTTCCAGAGCAACATGATGTATGTATCGACTAAGCGGTGGTGTAAATAATTATTCTGGTCTTGCTATAGATGCCAAAGAGCACATTAGGAAACCAGTAAGCGTCTCTTCTTTACGTAGGTAATGATGTCATTACAATTTTTTAAATTCATCATCCTTAAAATAGCCTCAGTCGACTAAGGGCTATGTCAACAAACGTTTGACGGGTCTAAGTGACACAGCCGTCATTTAGCTTTGTTGCATGCTTTAGGTATTCAAAATATCAGTAATCTTGTAGGACAGGTACTGCATTGTTGGGAGTCTTGCCCATTGAGTCTCTTGCGTCCGTTTTCCTGCTTTCTGAAAGTATTATTACCCATGTCAGTCTTATGTGCTCGCTTGTTGATAAAAAAGTTTGACTGTTCCTTTTCACTCTGTGTCCTTTAAACAAAAATCACATTCTTAAGTTTCGTTATGTGTCGTCCACAACGCGTTATAATGGTATCGTTGACTCTCTGAAACACGCCCTAAGCAAAGACATCTTAAACAAACCATATAATCGTTACTTAGCTACGCACCTGACAAAAGCTTTGTAGTTAAGCACTTTTGTCTGTGCATCCGATTCCCGTATTTGAGCCGCTTCGTGGTGGGAAAGGTCACTCAGGGGTCTGACCTTCCCTATAAGATCCCCAGGTTAACCTGCCTCATTGCAAGGAGGGCACCGAAGCGTCATACTTGTTATCGGTGGTGGATATCGGGCCGCTTACTTGTAATTCTATATCTTGCGATGTATGTATGTATGTATGAATCTGTATATTGTGTGCTTCCCCAGTACTACGGGAAGGGAAGAGATACGCTATCGTCATTGGTCTTGTTATTTGTTTCTGTTATCGTTACCTTTGTTGTTGTTATTATATTTGCTATAAATCATCGGAAATGAAATAATCAAAATCGCATTTGTATGTCAAAGAAAACACATCGTGGTCTTGATGATACCTTGGTGTAGTAGCAAACACACGATAAAGGAGGAACCATAAATGTTGTAAAACAGCCTTACAGAGTTGTATATTGTTCAGCGCAGATGGCTCTTGAGATGGAATAAGACACCTTGGGCCTTTACTGTCTCTGAACACTGTGTGACGTTACTGTGATCAAGTAAATATCTTCTCAGAAAGGCCTTTGCAAGTAAAGTAATCATGCGTTCGCTTGCGATTTTCTATCATACATTCAAACTTATATGTTACATAAAAACATCGAGCAACAGTGACTTCGATAGGAAAAAGACTGCAACTGCAGCAAAATGGTTAATATACATAAAACAGGCAAATATATTTACAAGTTTTTTCCTCGTGTACCATTGCCTTTGCATTCAAACCCAATGTTGAGGTACATTGCACTAGTAAAATATATCAAGCGCGGATTTTGCGTTTGGGCGGCAGACTGCGGTAGCAAGCGGCAGAAACCGTTGGCTAGCGGCACACACCGTTAGTCAGCGGGACTGACGCTGACGAAAGCTGTCTAACGCTGGCAGCTGACGATATCCAATTAGCATCTTTGGAGCTCAGCGATGGACAGCGTTCCTGAGCGGTAGACAGCGTTATCAAGCAGCAGCCTGCGTACTAGCCGCAGGGACTATTTCGCCGCTGTGTGCGCTTGTCGGCCCACTGAACCCAGATGAACATGATGGCAAGGGAACAATATCTAGCTGTTCATTAGTTGCACATAGCCCCCAAGTTACTTTCCATCACTCCGTTTGATCCATTTGCACACATATATTCATCAAATAATTTCAATTGTCAAGCTTCCATGCCTTTTAATTTTCTTTTACTCTTATTTGACTCTTGTATTTAAGCAGGAGTTCGATCTTTTATAGTATTTGCGATTTTTGTTAAATAGTACCACTGTTATCTTATTAAGACACCGTAACACGTTTCCTTTGATGATATTGCATCAAGTCTACTTGCTCTCAAAACTGGAGTCCAACAAAGTTCAATTATGCGCCCCTTTTTTTTTGGTAATTTTTACAATGACATGCATGCATCCACAAAATTTAGCTTTATTATCTATGCCCATGATAGGACCCCAGTAGCACCCTCGTTTTCTTTCAATAAAAGTAATAGTTCAGAGATAAATGGTGCAGCAGGTAAAAACAATGAAGACTTGAAAAAGATGCATAAATAGTTTTCAGTAAATGTATTCTCTCCAAATATTTGCCCCAAAAAATCTTGGCGTTTCATTTTCCATAGCGTAGATTCATTCCAACTTTAGATAAAAAAATAAACAATATTTCAATATCACGAGTACTGAATTTAGTTGTCTACTTTTTTTTCATGGAACTCTAACTTGGAATACACATGTAAATATGGTCACCACCAAGCCCTCCAGATGAATAGGCATTTGAAAAGAATTCATATTTTTGTTTCCAATGAAGACATTTTTGCTTATGTACGGACGTCTGTTTCTGATTTATCTGAACTTTTCAACTTTAGTATGGGAATATTCCTGGGATCGTATTTATAAACTTCAAAAGCCGGCAATACGGCTTATTTGCCATGAAAGATATAATGCCCGTGCTGATCCTTTGTTTTAATCACTCAAACTTTGTAAATTGCAATATATATATATACATATATATATATATATATATATATATATATATATATATATATATATATATATATATATATATAAACTCAAGGTCCCGAAATATCAATACAGATGTTTTCAGAACCAATTGTCTGATATTTTAAGGAACATGTTTGTTTTTCAGACAGCCACTCATCCTTATTAAACAAGAAACAGATATGCCCCACTGCTTCATCTCGTGAAATTAAATAACCAATAATCGTATCCGATATCATGTTCATATTGTTGTGACGAACACATCTGTTGGTAGTGTGGATAATGCACACACATTCAGTGGATCGATACTCGAACTACATTAAATTATACCTTACTTACCAATATTCAAAATCTTGCACCTTAGATAATTGGATTGTTTGTACAACTTGATATTCTCCTTTGTATCCCTGGATCTGTTTTTACCATTATCATTATCATTATTATTAAGACCTTCAAAGCAGGAGAATAAAAGTACATAATATAATATACCATAAATTTAAAATTATAGGGTACATACAACGTAATACATCCTACAGTATAGTCATACACAAGGTACACAATTACTGTCATAAAATGACAGTACCGTAAACTCATAAAGGGGGACCTGGTGGCCCAGCTACACAGGGGACCATGGGAAAATCTCGCACGGACCACTGGACAGCCACAAGCATGAGCTCCACACACCGCCCACTGAAAATACTTTGGTAAGAAGTGAGGTTAAAATAAGTTCCGCCGATCAGGGTTTACAATAATTATCACTTTATATCAGCTGTTTTGGAGTGTCTGCATGACCATCAGTGCCATTTAGATAAACAGAGTCCAACCGAGGAGGGGATATGAAGACACATTTGGCGGGTGAGAAACCCAAGCCAACTAAACGTTAGACAAGTGTACCTGGATGCAGGGTACCATCGGTAATATACCCAGAGAGACAAGGACACATCATGTTTTGCACAGGAGAGTAAACTTAAATAAGTTTATAAAACAATGAAGCGGTTTGTTGCTTTATGATGTCATAAACACAGGGTATATCTAAAGTCTTAAGTAAGTTGCTGTTATCTATATATATGTTATCTATTATTCAAACCATGACGTATTTAATAGAGGTGGCGTGTAAACTGTCCATATTTTAACATCACCTCCAGAAAGAGTTAGACAGTTCGTCCCGTACGTCAGAAGCGGAATACATGTTGTAGACCAAAGATGCAGTTTAACATCTGTCGAAAGACCAGCGTAACAGAGACCAACATTACTATGGCCGTGATATGCACGTCTACAATTCTAGATTATATGGATGTTTGTAAACCCCACTCTAGGTGGCCCCGCTATCAGCGGGTTCCAATTCTTACTGGAGTCATCCTTGCGTCTTTGATAAAATCACGGGTGTTTTGATATTATAACAAAACACCTTATCACAACATTTATGCATATTATAATTTAAAGTCCATGGAGTGTGAACCATTGGCTTTATATTTCTTTCTGTTACTTACTCTCTGCGCATATTGTCAAATGAATGCAGTTTTGAGTAGTAGACAAACTACACAGAGAATTCAGTTATTGAGTAAAAGCTACATCATGACTGTTGCTATACTGCCATGTGTGTTGCGTGCCGCAGGCCAACATTTTCTGCGCCCAAAAAGCAGTATCTTCCGCAGAGATTTTGCTAGTTTTGGGTGGATTTCAGCCACGTCTGAAAGTAGGAACAAGCAACACAAGCGTATCAGTTGAGCCATCTCATTTAGTAAAGTTTCACAAAAGTAAAGGTTTCAATTTTTTGCGTCTAGAGCAGTGGCCAGAAACGTTTCATTCACTGCAAAATTATTGAGACAAAGGAACAAAATATTTTTAAAAAATTTGTTTGACTATGCTTCAGCGGCATTTGATAGTTAACGGCACATCTGCATAATATTGCAAGATCTGCTGATACGCCATATTAAGATGCTTATTAAGATGCTTATCAATGAGATTAGCATCATCATACTTGCATGTTAAAAAAAACCCTGCGAAATGGATACATTTGCAGCAATGTCTGTTCTCCCATGTGACATTGTGCAACTTACATGGCACCTACCGTTATGACCTCCAAGGAAGCGTTTGGGTGCAGGAGGAACACTGTATCAGCTAATTGCATAGTGATATATGCTTACTACGGCTTCATAATAGGTGGACTTTGGGAAGATAGTTTTGAATGATATTTCATTTCCTCAAATCATTGGTAAATGTGAATCATCAATTCAGCACGAGCGTACACATTAAACAAGGTAGCTCAACTCGTCCATGCCCCGCGGAGGAGATGGAATGGGTGTTAGTCAGCTTTACTCATTTTTTAATATTCGAATCCTAATTCCTCTATAACAGTGTGAAATCCTTCCCCATATATGTGCCTGCAGATAAAAGCTGCTCTGGCCTTTTTGATTAGCATCACCAAATCACTGATTAAACATGCATACATACATCAATCAACCATTCCCATACAATGCAGACTTAATTATTTTATAATAACATCATTTATATCATAATGAGTAAAAATATGAAATTAAACGATTTATTAGGACAAGCCACAGTATCTTACAAACAAAACCTTATGTAAGCAGCGGGGAAAAGGTTTTTGGAAATTTGGTAATGAATTACTACATAATGAAGAATATGTAGAAAAAGGTAAAGGGGCAATAGAACAATATAAGGAAACTAATGTGAACACAACAGACAATGGTTTATATTGGGATTCTCTGAAATGTCATATTTGGGAAGTTACACTGAAACATTTATTTGAAAGAGCGAAACTGAAGAGAGAGAGAGAGAGAGAGAGAGAGAGAGAGAGAGAGAGAGAGAGAGAGAGAGAGAGAGAGAGAGAGAGAGAGAGAGAGAGAGAGAGAGAGAGAGAGAGAGAGAGAGAGAGAGAGAGAGAGAGACAGCTGAAATAAACTAAAAAAACTTAAAACACTGATGGACAAATAGAAAAAATAGAGGAATAAAGGACCTAGAGGAAGAAACTGCACAGGTTAAAAATGAACTTGTGGACATAAATGAGAAACTAGAGGAGTTATGCTTAGATAATGTGTAAAGGGAGAGAAGAACACTAAATACCTCCTTTCATTGGAAAAAAAGAAGCTGCTAAATAAATGTACAAGAAAACTAAAAAATAAAAAGATGGCGAAATTATAGAAACAAAAGATATTTTAAAAACAGGAAACAAGCTTTCATAAAAAAAAAATATATATATTTCACGTGCAGGAAAGGAATTGCTTAATGGCCCAAAGGCTCAAATCTTTTTTGAAAACAATACTGAAATAACAGATGAACAAAAGTGAGAAACTGATAAACTGTTCTGTTCTCCCTGCCGGAATGCAAAATTTGTTCTTGAGGACTGCAAACATAGAAAAAAACCTGAAAAATATGGATTTACAGCGGGATTTTATAACAGGAAGATTTAAAGAAAAACCATAAGATTAGATACAGACTTAATACAAAATACTCGTGCCAAATAGTACAGAAAAACATAAACGATATTGATAAATTTCAATCCCAACAATGACAACAAAGAGATTCCAAAGTATCAACATTCACCTTCCAATACCGATGTGAATAAGAAAAATTACTCCTGACTTGAGACAATAAGTCACTAACAAAAGGCAACTGGTGGTTTTAAACCGGTGCTCTCAACCTTTGAACCTTCATTAAGTACCGACTATAATGTTTCCAAACTGAAGAGGCCTAACCACTAAAGAAATTCCTGGATTTTAATTCTATTCATAGTTGTGGTTTGTCTCAACAAAGAGCACTAATTAGGTAATATTCGCAAATTATTAAGCAAATGGTCATGCACAGATGTATCGTTAAATGGTAAAATATGTTTGTAAAGTCTCTGGCTGTATATGAAATACCATATCATTGTTCATTTATTCTTGTCCCAGAAAATACAAAGATAAAAATTCAAGAGGTAATAAATGAATTTATCCGGGATAAGGAAACACGTAAGCTAAACAATTATGCATTTAAGTGTTAAAAGAGGGGCTCGAAGATTCAAAACATCTAATTTCAAGTCAGTTCCCTGATACTGGCATGGATTTAAAGGCACTTCTCTAAAACAATTCAAATAAAACATTAGTACACACACACACATATATTTATATATATATATATACATATATGAAAAGATAAAACTCGAAGATTCATTGAAAATAAGGGCATATATTTGATACGATGAAGTCATTATTTTCATCAAGAGTGGTATGTTAAAATGTGTACCATATGTAAAAGATTTATTGAATGAAGAAGGTGAACCACTATCCTTGGACAGGTTTTAAGAAAACTTTAACTCTTTAACTTGAAAATTAATTTGTTGTATAATTATGGTCTCTTGAATGCGCTGCCATTTAACTGGAAGCAGAAGAATAAAAACAATTAATCTAACTTTGTACCAGCGAACCAGTATAAAATACGTATTGAGGGCAAACTGTTACCACTTAAATTTGTAAAGAGGAAATATTTTTATGGGGAATTTCAAAGCAGAAGCAACGTAATCCCAACAGCACTAGAGAAATGGAATAAGTATGCTATAACGGAAGTAGCCTGGGAAGAATATTTAAACCTCCGTATAAGTGCTGTATGGAAACAAAATAACAAACTTTTTCAATCAGAATTATTCACAGAATAATAACAACTAATAGGCTTTTTCATGGACATTAAAGAATCAGACAAGGTTTAAAGATGTGTAGATAGTATTGCTACAATAGAGTACGGGTTTTATAAGTGCAATAGTTGCTAGCGATTCAGGGACTCTTTCCAAAATTGGAGGTCCAGTCTTTATAATGATGTACACCTGAGTGACCAAGATGTTATATTTAGATGTATAATTCGACCCTTTCCATACATCTTTTGGTATTTTTACAGAAAAATATTTTATACATGTTCAGTTAAAAACAGATCAAAACACCTTAAAATTTTGCAGCTTATTTAAAGTTACTACAAAGAAAATTACAAGCTATTAGAACTATTATGTTGAAAAACGACACAATGCTTGTATATGAGAGAAACTGGCCACAAATTGTATATAGCCTGGAAAGTATATGGCAACATTGTTGTACTGTGTTTCTATAGGATGCATGAGCAGGTAAGCCACCACATATCGTAAAAGGAATGAATAGAGATTATTTAAAAAATACATGCAAACACACATAGAAGAAATGGGTATTACAATCATATCATGATGTCATAGACTTTATTGAGAGGAATTGGTCGGACTTACCATAAGGAAAATGTTAAGGTACACTTGCACAGGTCCCTGGTGCATGTCCCTCTTTTCTCATCCCACGGTCCCACCCAGAACTGTGATACATTTTCTTCTCCACAAAGTTAGCTGTATAATATTATGCCAACTACATAGTGTAGTGTTATTAAGTAGGCCCTACTGTCATTTTTCTTTTTAACTGGTCGACACTGCTGCCGTACCGGTTTCATTAGTAGCAGCTATTGAGTCCAAGTCAGTTCTAATTCCATTATCATTGTGAGAAGGCTAAGTGGTAATTTATGTGGTCTTTGATGAAGGCGTGGTTATATTAGTCAATGACCACTCAAGCGAGACAAAGCTGACCGTCTCATTTGCGGCTGCTGGCACTGGACGCCCGCCGCCTGACGCGGTGCACTGCAATTGATCCTTCATTACACACTTACTCAATTAAATTATGGTGTTAAACTAACAAATTTTTGTACTGTAAATTTATTTACCGCACATGTTTATGAAACCAGAGAATTACAGAAAATTCAGCGACGTGCCTGGACCAAATCATAAGTAACAGGCCAAATTTTCTTCATCATATAAATGTAACAGCTCTTATAGTAGACTTGCTCAAGTCTCAATGGACGGTCTGCCGTATTTTATTTAAAATCAAATCAACTGCAAAATAAAATTTTAAGTAAACACACGTCGTAGCCTTATTCTGTTACAATACAGGTAGGCCCTTAAACCTAGCTAATTGGCGTGTGAGGTGTCTATAACCAGAAAACATTGAATCCAGATGTGATGAAGGATAAATTGCAGTGCAACGCGTCAGGCGGAGGGCGTCCAGTGGTGTCGGCAGCTGGAGGGAGACGGTCAGCTTTGTCTCGCTTGAGTGGCCAGTGACTAGCCATGTATTCATTGAAGACCACTTTCCACTTTCCTGATCGCAATGGTAATGGAATTAGGACTGACTAGGACTCAATAGCTGCTACTGTTGAAACCGGCATGGTGGCAGTGTCGACCAGTTAAAAAAAATAATAACAGTAGGACCTGCTTAATAACACCGTGTGGTTGGCATAATATTATACAGTTAACTTTGTGGAGGGGAAAATGTATCGCATTTCTGGGTGGGACCGCGGGATGGGAAAAAAGGGACATGCACCAGGGACTTATGTAAGTCTACTCCGATAGCGAACTGTGATCATTGCCTTGTGAGCGCAAGTTTTCTTTTCAGATGTTAACAGACTCCTGCTTTCTCGAGATTAGTGTGGGACTTTGAAAAAGCTGATTTTTACACCTTCAGAGACAAATTATTGTCATGTAATTGGGAAACCTGCTTTGACTCCGACGACATTGATACAATCTGTGACAAACGGTCAAATACCTTCCTATCAGCATCTAAGGACTGCATACCCTGTCGCACTGTTATCATACGTCCAGGTGACGCACCCTGTTACACGTCAGCCCACTGCACCACCACCAAGCGAAAGGTAGAGCGTATCCATAAGCGTGCCAAACTCAGACCGCAACTCTGGCCATACTTTAGGCAACCAAGAAATAAATGTATTGAAGATTTGAGACTCGCTGAAGAACACATGACAAGGGCCTGGGAGATTTTATTGACAATACAAACAAAAGAGGGAAACGTTGGTGGCGCACAGTAACATTCTTTTTACACAAAAATGAGGCGTCTGATATCCCAGCACTGCTCCATGAAAATAAAACGTTTACTGACAACGAAGCTAAAGCCCTAATTCTGAACGATTTCTTTCTTGACCAAACCAAAGTTAATGATACGAATTTTACGCCCCCAACGTGCCAACCGAATCATCTGGTTACATTTAAAAAACTGTTTCAATAAGTAGCAACGACGTGTTTTGGGTTCTGAAAAGTTTGGATATTTCAAAAGCCAATGGTCCAGATGGCATAAGTGCCCGCTTACTCAGGGAAGGTACCCCTGCTATTACAGATTCTCTGGCAAAGCTCTTTAACATTTCTTTGATCAATAGTAAATTCCCAGGAGAATGGAAGAAGGCTAATGTAGTCTCAATTTTCAAAAAAGGATCACCGAATTACTGTAGTAATTATAGATCAATACCATTATTTAGTTCCGTTAGCAATATTTTCGAGAGAGTAGTATTTAAATACGTATTTAACTTTTTCCGAGACAACATTGACATATAGGAATCACAGTCCGGATTCATACCGGGTGACAGTGCTGTCAATCAAATCGCATTTTGTATCATCATTTTTGTGAAGCAGTAGATCTTCAGAAGGATGTAAGGGTTATATTTTGTGATATAACGAAAGCTTCTGATCGCGTCCATCACTCGGGACTTAAACATCAATTAGAAAAAGCGGGAATAAGCGGCACACTGCAGCAGTGGTTCGGTGATTACTTAGACGAACGTGAGCAAAGAGTTGTTGTCCAGCGTGCGACTTCGCGTTGGGGACGAGTCAAAGCAGGTGTTCCCCAAGATTCTGTATTAGGACCGCTTCTGTTCCTGATATATATAAATGATATGGTAGATATAGTTCGCTCATCCATTCGGCTCTTTGCCGATGACGCAACTCTGTTCATCAAAGTGGATGACGCCTTTGCTGCGACCAATGTTCTCAATACTGACTTGCAGGCAGTTAAGGGTTGGTCGCGGCAATGGCTTGTTTCATTCAACCCTGTGAAATCTACCAGATTGGTCATCTCCAAGAAGAGGAATCCTTTAAATTACCCCGATCTAGTTTTTATGAATGAAAAGCTTGCCGAAGTTTCTGATCACAAACATTTAGGTTTTACAATTCGCAGTGATCTGTCCTGGTCTAGCCATATCAAAAATATCACAACTAAGGGAATGAAAATGGTGAATATCCGTAAATATCTGCAGCTTCGTACTAATAGGAAATCCTTGGAGATTCTTTATCTCTCATTTATCAGACCTCTCTTGGAGTATGGGTCAGGGGCATGGGACAATTGCACGCTGCGACAGTCTCAACAACTTGAAAACGCCCAATTGGCAGCAGCCAGAGCTATTACTGGGGCCACCTCTAGGACTAGTCATGATCTAATTTATCAAGAAACAGGCTTTGAAACATTGTCTCGGCGCCGTGAAAAAAAAAAGCTGATCTTATTTTACAAGATCATGTACGGTGTAGCTCCTTCATACTTATGCAGCCTCATTCCTAACCTGGTCAATGAAAGAAACAGGTACAATGTCAGATCTGGTACAAATCTCTGTGTTTTACGAGCACGAATAAACCCATATAACACTTCTTTCTTTCCATCGGTTGTACGATTGTGGAATAACTTGCCTAATTCCGAAGACCTTACATCTTTTAAGAAAACATAAACCAGGGGGAGAAAGTGCAAACAAGCTATACTACAGAGGTGACAAAATGCTTGCTGTTTCCCACGCACGGCTGCGTATGGCATGCAGCAAGCTAAACTCGGATCTGTTCAAAAAGGGCCTGATCAAGGAGCCTTCTAGACTCCTTGGTCTGATAGACTCCCCTCAGTGTGCCTGTGGCAACAGAAATGAAGATGTTTTTCATTTTTGTTGCGAGTATCCTTTTTATATAAGTCAGAGAAATACACTTCAGAACCAAATTATGTCCTTTATATGGGTCCAAAACATGTACCTCCAAGCAAAATGAAATTATTTTTGACGCAGTCCACAACTTTATTAAAAAAACAGGCAGACTGGAAGCTGTCACGGAGTTCATACTATGGTCAAAATCTTGAAACCAGAAATGTACCCTCTATCTGTGAAGTCTTGTGTCGTTCTAGTTATGCTCGTGTGGCGCCGCCACTCTACCTGTCCTCGTCTTGTGGCGATCTTTCTTATGGTGAATTGTCTCTGAATCTGTGATACGTGCGCCTCTTCTGTAATCTTTTTCATGTGCAAGAGAGATTTATATAGGGCTTTACCCTTTTTCCAAATTGTATCCCTACGGAAATAAAAAAATATGTTTAAATCAACACGCTCATTAGACCTTTTCCAAAATGACGACGTCGAGCCGTTCGCTTCATCAAGCATTAATCACACATGGGAGCATACGATGTTTACGACAAATGTTTATGTTGCCCTGCCCTAAGACTGGCCATGTGATTTCTTGCCAATGAATTACGCTCGGTATAAAAGCGACAAAAATGTGCACATTTTCACACAAAACTACGATATCAATATTGAATCTGACAGATGTAATTATGACATATTAAGCCTATTTGTATCCATGCTTGGATTCATATGCTTTGGCGGGCATAAAAACTTCCATTGAGCAATTCTTTCTTTAAAATGTGGATTTGGACAAGTGCATATGTTCGTTTCTTATTGGTCGGCTTGGCGATAGGTTGCTGGATCGAGACCCGGCTGTTGCCGTGGTCAAATAACATTTTTTTTTCTGGAGATGGCGCAAATGTTTGGAGACCCAGTGTATGCACGTATGTATGCACGTATGTATGCACGTATGTATGCATGTATATATATATATATATATATTGGGTGTCGAAGGTTTTGCACCACTTCCAAATATTTGGTTTACAAAAATGTTTTAGAAAATGTGCAGTTTTATTTACAGATCAACATCGGATAACCTCTCCCCGTTGCATGGAAGCAGTTTTTTGTGCATCTCTGGTCATTTGTAACATGCACAAAATAAAATGTTACTTGCATGGGATGACCAAAGTTGAAAAATTCGTAATGACTCAGTGTATCCTGCTTCTCATGCAACAAAACAAAAAGGGTGAACAGCGTATGTGAATAAGATTCAAAAGAGATAAACAACACAGACACCGGTAAGCGTACTTCAGATAATCAGTGCGCATCTCATTTAAAGTAATATGTGTGTCCATCATTATTATTAATATCCCACTCCTTACAGTTTCGCTATACTGATCTTTTCAACACAATATTGTTCCGGCACTTGCCTGGCAAACTCGAGAGACTTAAATGGACTAAATGTTGCTTCAAAGTATGTTTCTTATGTGACATCAAGGCAGTTTTTTCCATGAACTCGAGGTCTGGTCAGTATAACTATGTCAGGGGATCAGGTTGCCTGCTTAACAGATCTTGGGTCTTTGTCTTTGGTGGACCGGGATCATAGGCCACCAGCCAGAAAAAAAACATAGCACAAGAGAAAGCTAAGTAGGAATCCTGCACCAGAAATGTAACACAAACTCCATGATAACACCTCCTCCTCAAACAATTAAGCTCTATTTCACTGCTTACCCTGAGTCAATTTACAACGTAATGTGCCAGGTTTGTGACATTTGAGAAAATACTGTCAATTGTGAGTATTTTTTAGTATTGAGTAAATGTGCATATAGGCATGGAAGAAAAGAATGAAAATCACGAGCATTTATGCCAAAAACATGTTATAAAAACAATATTTCTTAACAGGATTTTAAGTACAATTAGTCAAACATATAACTGTCATAGGCTGCTATATATATATATATATATATATATCAGTTCTAACATTTAACTATACAAATATTAAGGTGGACTCCTGATATCAAAGGGAAGGATCTAAATATGTCATTTTTTTAATTGTATAGAAAATGACGCTCTTAGTGTCATATGTAAAGTAAATCTACTGGTGGGGATATTTTACAGTGGCTGAAAAATGTTGGAAGTAAAATTTTACTTAATCCACTGTTGATAAAAATGTTTTCAGAAAATTCGCGCATCTAGGCAAACCAGTCGATCAAAGCTTGACAAACCAATTTTTCAGAAACAATAACGAACCATCATTACTCATCGATTCTCAAATTTCCTTCATAAATGGTACAGGGAAATAGCAAGTGATGGATGATGTGGTGGTACATCTGTTCCACTGATTGCTTCTTCTCATCCTGTCATTCGTCATCGTTGTCTCCAAATCTTTTATCCGCTCACCTTGCTATATTCGTTTTTAAGCAGAATATTCACCAATTGTTCGGGTTTTTTTCGGTGAACTGACTTTCTCTGTTTGGGACTTGGTGGATAACGATGTCATTTTCTTCATTGTAATCATTAGCCACAGCCTCATGTCTGCCTACCGCAGTGTTCACGGTAGCTTCTTGTTCATCTTGGCGCGCTACGTTTTCGCGCCACTGGTTGCGCTCGCCCTTGTCAGTAGGGCGCTTGCGCACATCCTCGTCGGTAGGACAGTCACCCTAGAGGCGGTTGCGCACGTCCTCTTCAGTGGGGCGGTCGCCATGAGTGTGGTTGTCATTAACCTGTGCTCCCGGACTCTGTGCCCGATCATCAACATGTCTTGTGGGCGGAGTGGCTGCATGTTCCTGTGGCATCAATTAATGTTGTGAATGGGGAACCATAAACGCTGGTGTATCCCAGGGCTCTGTTCTAGGGCCTTTATTGTTCTTGATATTTATTAATGATATAGTAGACATTGTGCGGTCGAATAAAACACTTTTTGCGGATGATACTTCTCTGTTCCTCTCGGTTGATAATCCAAATTTAACTGCAAGTATGATTAATAGTGATCTCTTATCTATTGAATCTTGGTCTGATGACTGGATAGTGACATTTAATGCCCAGAAAACTGATGCTATGTTAATCTCTCGGAAAAGAGACCCGGTACATCACCCTCCGTTAGTATTCAAAGATCACCAGCTTGAACATGTGGATCAACATAAGCATTTAGGGCTTGTATTTCGGAATGACTTAAGATGGAACGATCATATTAATACTATCGTGGCAAAGGCCACTAAACAACTAAATATTTTGAAAACCCTCCAATTTCGTCTCGACAGGAAGACGTTAGAAATAATCTACACCTCCTTTATTCGACCTGGTCTCACGCTTACCATAATATGACAAAACAAACGAAATGTGATTTTCTTCGGCCCGATTTTGACCAGAGAGAAGCAGCAACAACTGAAACACGTCTGACTTGTGTTCAGGAAACGAACCAACTCTACTCAAGTTTTATTAAAAGCTATGTACATAAATTTCTGTGGAATTTTCCCACGGAAACTTAAGCGGTGTTCTGGGTGCACACGTGTTCACAGAGATCGGGCTGCCTCCATCAGCTTGACAGTTTGTATATTATCCGAAGATAGGAGCTGATATATTTCTGCCATGTGGTCGCCTGGCATCACTTTACATGGTCTGATTTAACCAATTACGTTAATTCAATTACCTTCAGAACACGACCTTTAAAGAAATATGGTAATGTTGTTTGGGATGGCTGCACCCAATCAGATGCATTGAAACTTGAAGGTATTCAATTGGCTACTGCACGTGTTATTTCTGGTGCCATGCGCACCACATCTAATGCTAAACTATATGAAGAAACTGGTCTTTCTACATTGGCAAAACGTAGGGAAGCTAGTAAACTAATTTTTATGTACAAAATTACTAATAATCTGGTTCCCGAATATCTTAGTAATATAATCTCCAATGAACAAAACCTTAACAGAAGGTATATAACAAGACAGGCCCCAGACTTGGCCTCAATTCAGAACCAGAACCGAATTATTTGAGAATTCTTTCTTTCCTTCTACGATAAAACTATGGAACCAATTACCTCTTGATGTGAGAAACTCTACTATTTCAAGTGAATTTAAAAACAAAATTTCTTCAAATGTGCCTCGGTCACTCAAGCAAACAGAATTGTACTATGTCGGCAACAGAATTGCCGCAGTTTTGCATACAAGACTGCGTCTGGGCCGCAGCCAATTGGATGCCCATCTATTTGATATTAGTGTCACTCAATCGCCAAACTGTCGTTGCGATCAAGGGATTGAAGACGTTTGGCATTTCTTCCTTGTTTTTCCTTATTATGCTGTTACTCGTGATCGTCTTCATACGATAGTAACAAACTATGCCCCTTTCGGCCTTAAACCGTTTTATATGCCGTTTCCGATGGCCCTCTCGAAATTAATGAGAAAATATTCCTGGCAGTCCAAGATTACATTCTAAAAACCAAACGTTTTCAAACCGGTGTTGTTACATGATGAATTGATTTACAATTAATCCTGCATTTGTATTATATAACAGCACTACATAATTATGAATCTTCAATGAGACGGTTGTTAATTAGCAATTTCATTGCTTCTTTATAATGAATCGCCCCACTGTGTGTCTGGTGACTTGTGGTGTCCTTCTTTACTTGGTTGATCCAGGGCGGAGCTCTTCTTCCTGGCGGTGTCTTTTAAGTGCCAGCAGTTTAGAGCTTCGCTCTGGAGCCTTGACGTCTCGTTTGTCCTGTGATATTGTCTTCTTCCGACAAGAGGGGTTAATATAGGGCATTGCCCTTCTCCCCAATTGTTTTCTTTGGAAGAAAATATGTTTAAACCAATGTTGTGATTTAATATGCCGACTATTATATATACCTTCTCTCTGCTTATCCTCTCGACAAGACACATGTAAAGGAAAACTAGAAAAGAAGATTTGCTTGACAGCAAATCTGTCTGGGTGTCTTCAAAATGAAAACAGTTTGAAATGCTACATTTTGCCATTGTTCAATATAAACTATAGTTTTTGTATTACGCGAATTTCCATTTATTAGAATGCTGAAACTTTGGTCCTTGGTTTATTGGATGTGGCCATGTCCCAAACTTATTAAGTGAAGTTTGAATGATACTACTATCTGTAATAGTTTTGAAGTGATTCAAGACTTTAATTTTGTGCATTTGCCTAATTTTCATAAATTAAAAGCCTGCAACATTGGTTTATGGTTCATTGGATGCGGTTATGTCACATAACTATGAATATCAGTTGGAATGGCACCTCTATGTATAAAGGTTTTGAAGTTATTCAAAGATTTAAATTTCTTGTAAACATCCTAGTTGCATAAATTTAAATTGTACAATTTTGAATCATGGTTCAGTGCATGCAGTTATGCCCCAAACCGACAAATTGAAGTTTGAATGCACCTCCATCTATAAAAGTCTGAAGCTATTAAAAAAATTTGCACATTCACCTAATTTTTGCATAAATTAAAATCCTATAACATTGGTTCATAGTTTAATGGATTTGTCTTTGCCACAAACCTATAAATTGAAGTCGGAATGACATCTCTATCTATAATTATTTTGCAGATATTCAACTTTTAATTTTTTGAATGCCCTTTATTAGCATAATGTGAAATTCTACAACTTTCATATACTGTCCATTATATTGGCGGGTTTCACACACTTATATTTGCCCATTACAATCCTGTGTCTAAAGTCAGATAGTCAACTTCCCTAATAGCTCTGTTACCAGGGTTTGCAAGGTGATTATGAGCTTTTTAAACAAAAAGTATTGAGTGATGGTTGTTCCATTAAAACTTCAACATGTGAATCTGACTTGAAATCATATATAATTCATGATTACAGTGTAAATTATCTTGTGTCAATGTAACAAATCATTTTATATTCAACACAATGCGCCCCATTTTCCCCTTTCCACAAACATATATTCACACAATTAACATGGCAAAAAAGCTTCAAACTTGCCACATTTAGTTGCACTTCTAGAACGTTTGTTCACTGTCCATTGACAGATGTGTCAAACCTATTCGCGTAAGTTAGAACTTTGTGTCTATCTGCAACAGTTTGAAAGATGAGGTGCTTTTAAAATTGGAATTGCCCCTAATTTGCATAATTTTAAACATCATGACTATTCTAAGTCAGGTGCCTAATTTCACTGGTAGGTCAGTCACCTTGGCAAGTTTGGTGGTTTTCGAAATAGTAGGGTACGAGAAAAACTCCGGACAAATCTGGTCGTAAAGAAAGAAAGAAAGAAAGAATTCTTGGAGAACAAAATGTCTCGGTTGCCACCCAGACATAATACACTTACAGGCCGACAGTGTTAGGGGAGACTGGGAGAAGTGGGACACTAACGAAGGTGTGTGATTTTTTTATTCTTACTGTTGAACAAATCAACTTCCCGTGCTGGTTATACATCCAAATGTAACTGTGGCACTTTGCTCAAAAGTAAACTACTTTCTTACCAGTCTCCCTAGTCTCTCCCCAAGGTGACTACCGCCATTTCACATGAGTGAGCGAGCGGCAAATAAAACGGATCGTGTTTGCTCATTTACTTGCCTGCGAAACAGACTCTACTGTTCTTGTTTATGTATGTTGCACTTAGTCTAGTTGTGTAGCACTAGGCTGCTTCGCAGCTAACTTGGTTAAGTAGTGAGCTCACCCTCATTTCCATCGTAATCAGAGTTATCTGGGCAAGTATTTTGCTTTTTGCACATTGTATTTTGATCACTATGGGCAATTTGGAACAGCTGCCTTTTTGTAACAAACAATGAGCAGAAATCTGCATTAGTTTGTAATACTTGCTGCAATTTGTAATAAGTTGTGGCAAAATGTAACAAATCAAATATGCCCGGTTTGTAATAACAGTGGGCTGAAAGATTGTAAGAAAATGTAACAATTGTATGGAAGTATCATTTTATCTCTTTTTCTTTACAATCATTCTTAGGTACAACGTTTTCTTGAAAGCTTAATAATATTTGCCCAGAATGGCTAGACATTGTGACGTTCTCTGGCAAACTGATTAAATTCTCATTGGCTTCCTTTGTGTAAAGGGATGTAAGGTTTTGTTGCGACGCCCCCTGTTAGCAACGTTGTTAAAGATGGACATTCTCTGCATGACGAAGGGAATTTAATGTTGGTTATTCATAACCGTAGTTAAATATTGAACGTGTGGAACTTGGCCCTCATTCGATACCCCTCATTAGTCTACGAGATTGCGCGAGAATCGAGTCGTGCCATATGAAAAGCGATTCCCGCCAAGTTCGTCATTGTCAGTTCAGTTTTCGTCTGGTTCTGTTCGTCCTGTGATGTTCCAAAGCAGTGTCGTCCTTGCACGCAAATTAGGCGCCCGTTCCTAGAAACTGTGTTTTTTGTGCAGAGCTGACAGTCAGAATTAACCCTTGTAAGGGACTATGGGGAAGAGTAAGCACCGTGGCACCAAGTAGAAAAATGTTCAGTTCGTAAGAAGTTGGTACGTGGCCACATGGGACCACATGGACCCGGAATGTGCCGCAGTACAGCGCGATTGGGGTTGCAGTCTAGAGATCCGAATTTGTTTGGAGGTGCCATGCCGGCACAGCAACAGTCTGTGGATAGCTAACAGCACGGTGAAGACAGTTCAACTATCTTGCCCACGCCCCAAGTTCTATTGATAGACTCTCACTTGGCCACGACAGGTCCAGGTGCTGGAGAACAGTCAGAATTGTTACAACACGGACATTAACGTAATCCATTTCTGGACAGCGGTACTGATTAAATTCTCATTTGCTTGTTTTGTGTAAAGGGATTTAAGGTTTTGTTGAGAAGCCCCTTGTTAGCAACGTTGTTAAAGATGGACATTCTCTACATGACGAAGGAATTTTACATCGATTAAATATATATTCATATAAAAGGTAAGAAAGGTTTCTAGCTGATTTTTTTTTTAAAATTTAAAAATGGGAATGAGTAATGGACAGAAATAGTCTTAAAACAGATATCAACTAACAAATTTTGTATTAGAATTATACAACACTTTCAAAACTCAGAAGTTTACACGGATACTGCATTTTAATATAACAACGGACGGTGCCACTGAAAGAGGTTAGAGTTTTTTATTATAGACCTGTGCATTTGATTAGTTCTCCAGTAATGCTCTAATGAGATCCTGTCCTTTAAATTCTGTTGTTGTTTCCAGTCTGTCTGTTGCTTTGATAATTAAACTTATGGATTGTATAAGTATATTTTGACATGCAACCTAATTTTCATGATATGATTTAAAGATCATTTCGGCCGAAACCTTTTATATTTTACCTGATAGGTCTAAAGATGGTATGCCTACTTATTCAAAAAGGCAGATATTTGTTCATGATGTTCTCTAAATAGGCCTACTATTATTTCCCATGAAAGGGGCGTATTTAGAATTTAATTCCTGACATATTTCGCCATTGCAAACAACTGTAAACATGTTTGACATCTTAAGATGCGGGCGACGATAAACACAGTGGAAATAATAAAAACTGTAGGCTTACCTATTTTCCTACAGGTTCCTGTGTTGTTAATTTTATCTTCTTTTGAAACAGAAATTTGTTTGTTCCTAGAACAATGTCTAGACATGAGAAATAGATGCCTAAAAAATTATCATAATGTTTCACGGTGTATTCTTATTATTTCCATATACATTCATCTGTTGCTACTTTTTTGTGCCATTTTTGATGAGTTCTGTGATTAGGTCTATTTTCTTATGATAAGGCCTAACACAGTTTTAGGGACTTCACAAAGAAACTTATCAAGGCCTGGCCGTGTTTAACTTTTCGTTTATGGGGGGTACCAAATTATGCATCATGATGCATAACATGTGATTTGGGCTATCCATGCTATATGTGATTGCGATATGCCAAAGTATCTTGTCGATAAGTCTAAATGTGATAAAATTTGTGACAGGCTTAAAGATCGATGGGTTAGCCACGATATGGAGAAGCGTTTTACTAATCACTGTGCCCTGTAAGCCTAATCAAAAACGGATACCCCCCCCCCCCACCCCCCGAAATGAACTTTCGAACAAGTCCAAGTGGGCAAAGCTTAGATCGGAAATGTTGATCCTAGTGTTTGGTGTTTACTGGCCGTGTGATCAAAATGCCAAAACGCAACAGAGATCCCACTGGGATTTTGGATGTAAGCCTGGAATGGGCAGGGCGGTATAGTAAATATGCAAAAGTCTGTATCAATCATAAAACAAGAAAAGAGAATGAAACTTGCGTTCCATAGAAGGCCATACTATTCATCTTTGTGTGTAAAGTTTGAATTGATATAGGATCGCAAAGTCCATGAGATGACCCTTGTAAGCAGAGTATCGGACGTTCAGGACTTGACTGATTTATATCGATACGAATCGCAATTTATTTCTATCCAGTCAGGAGACGTCACTCTTTGTGTACTGAAAGCTAACGTTTTAAGAGTAAAGGTTCATCTTGAAAAAGCGTGTGAATGAACATGCTTGTGAAGTGGTTTGGCCGTGCAAGCCTTCAACTTGCTGTTAAAAACCAAGGGCCTAGAATAGGAAGGAGGGGAGGAGAATTTGCCTCTCCGATTGTGCCCGACATATTCCCTGTATTCGGCAATTTTTATAAAGATCGATAGTTTAGACATTTAGTCATAGTGTGAAGTTGTTTTGACTCAATGTGGAAAAAATTAGGTTTGCTTTATATTTAGGTACAGGGGATTACACGTTTTCCGGGTTCTTATAACTAAAATTGATACACCAATCGATGTGATTAATTAAAAAAAAATTGTACATCATTCAGAACTTCAACAACTGACGGGATTATCTCTACGATACCTTTTACATTGGTGTGGGCAATCATAGCACCTCGGAACAACTGGAAGTCTTTGCATTTAGTGAAAATAATCGAGCTTGAAAGAAAACGCTTGATATGAGTTTTAAAGGAAACGTTTTTCTCGGACACTTCGGTATGATTATTACATTTTATTACACCCGTATTACACACATGATTATTACATTTTATTACACCCGTATTACACACATGATTATTACATTTTATTACACCCGTATTACACACATGATTATTACATTTTATTACACCCGTATTACACACATGATTATTACATTTTATTACACCCGTATTACACACATGATTTATTACATTTTGCTGGAAGATATAACTCATGAACTTTGTGATAGATTTTAATGCATTGGTCACCGCAATATCCAAGTTCAGAAACACACCTCTGAAACCATCTATATTGTTATCTTCAAAACTATATTTTTCGGGTAGCTTTATTCAGCAAATTCACTGAAATTTTGTACATTTATGCAACCAATGGCACCGATACATTTTGCGTAGTATTATAATTTTGTGGCCATCCGAAAGTTCTTTTTTATCAATTTGTTTATATACTAAATTCCTACCAGGTAAAACATACTCAGCAAGTAGCGCGGAGCAGTCCCTACTCATTGGAATGCCTTTTACTGTTGAAAGCCATTCGTTCACATTGAAAAAGAAGTATTATACACAAAAGGAATTTTATAGCATCTCTCAAAGTTTCAACAGTGTAAGATTTAACGTTAATTGTTTTTTTTTGCGACCAATATGCTTCCATGGAATGCGAATTAGTATTTATATACGGTTCACCATTATGTTGAAACATGTTTTGCTGATTTATTCTGTGAGAAAACGTCTGACTTTATCTATGGGTAGATTTGTGTAGAGTATAGAAAAATCGAAACATTTGATATTTTCGGCTTTTAAATCTACTTTCAGATGCGCACCCAGAAGAATTGTTAATATCATAATAGGAATACATTTCACAGTTTCTAGAAATTGCATTATAGTATTAAACGGAAATTAATCTGAATTGCAGTCAAACACAGTGTTACATCATCCGATAGTTGTTCTGTTGTACAGTTTGAACCACGATCTGTGATTCTTGATTTAAAAGGGGTCTAATGTGAATTGATTAATTTCAATGGAATGTTTGTGTAATCCACATGCGTTATTTCCTCTTATGTCTGAAACATTGTTTATGCAAAGTTTTTTTTTTTTAAACATGCAGATATTCTCTTGTACACGATCCACAAACCGTTAACTGCCTTATCGATGCCAGTGATTATAAATCTGTCTTGTAGCTGTTTGACTGCTTTTGAAACTTTAGGCTGCTTTAAATTTACATTCAGAAATATTCAATGTGAGATATGGAACCGTAAATTATATTTTTAAAGTCTCTTTTTCAAGTTTGATAACCATCCTTCAAATTTCTGAAATTCTAGTTTTTCCTATTTTGCCCGTTTTCATCTTGCCATTTATCTATATTCATGTCCCTAAATATTATCATGATTCGTCATTAATAAGTCCACAGAGTAACAAAATTGACAACAATAACAATAGCTAAAATAAGTCCAAAATGGGTGCTAGACTAAAGACATTACCTGAAATTACAGTATGCTTCGGAAATAAAAAGATCGGGGACCATCCCGCGCAGTCGTATCCACCAAGCATGACTGGCTCAAAGCTAGCAGAATTGTGTGTACATGTGCATTTTTGTATAAAGGTAAACCGGATCTTGGACAAGAATGATAGGACGATACACGGGGCGGCTCTGTTGTAACATTTTGTGATAATGTAATTAAAGCCGTGGTTTGATGATATGTTTCACTGTTACCTACGGTTTGTTTCATTTTATTTATACCCAGGAAATGTTTCAGTAAAAACAGGCAGATGTCATTTGTTGAGTACCATCAAGACTGATTTTTTTGATCTCTTCTAGCTGCAGAGCAAATCACCTTAATTTCACTCGACACACAAGCAGAGTTCATTTTGGGTTGGGGCCGGAGGAATTGGATGCTATGGCATGAGTAGGGTAGCCCTACTTAAAATTCTGGGCCTAGTCGTACTACTCACTGACAGTGACTCAGGTCATCTGGAGGATTGTTCACCAATTGCCTGTATCAATGCACATGCATCGACTTGTCAGTACATGTGTGAAAATCATTGGGATAATAATAATTGTGGAGTAATAGCATCATAAGGTTTGTAAGTTTTCTACATTTGGTTGTCGCAGCATTGGCAGTTAGTGCAGATGGGCAGTACATATGCACCTGAATTACCGCGCCATTTATTATCGACCATGGTAACTACCATAGGCACGCAGAACCAAAAGTAATTTAAACATTGCATTTTCGTGAAAGATATTTTATGAACACTTGCTGTAATTGTTTTATAAAATGAACGAAGTAGTCACATATTTCTACGTACTGTATTAATGATGGTGAAATGGAAATCTAGGGACTAATTTGGGGTTGTAATTCAGTGGGGGTAAGCACAACAAAAGAAGGGTCATCGTGATATAGCTTATCAGATGTTATATCACGGCAAACAAAGCATTTAATCACAGTAGCCACGTTTTCACAGTCCACTATATTATAATTTGCAACATGGAATCACCCATACACAAACACACACGCACGCACGCACACACACACGACCGAGAGTAAATCTTAGCGGATAAGTAATCGATTGACAGGAGAAAATAGACAAAAGGAGAATAACAATAAACCATACCCCATGATCATGATTACAGCTGTTTTCTTTTCTCTTTTTTTGTATTCATCGCTTTTCTTTTTAAACAACAACTCAACGTATTCATATTATCAGCAATCAATATGGAAACAGAAAACACTGTTGCCTCCCTTGACACGGCAAAAAGAAAACAAAAACAAAAACGAAAAACAAAAACAAAACAAAACAAAAAAAAAAAAAAAAAAAAAAAAAAAAAATGACTAGAGCAATATGCATCCGTGTTTCTCCACGGTTTTTTGTAAATTCTATAAGTCTATGATATAAGTCATGAAACTTGCTAAAGAAAACCCAATACATCCTCCTTATGGGGTATTTTTCAAAAGTAAAACATTTCGACAAGAGAATAGGGGAAATTTCAAGAGCCCCCCCCCCCAAAAAAAACCCCAACAAATACTCTGGTGATAAATTGTACTCTGTGTTCCAAATGAAAGGGTTATGAACGCAACTAGTGTTAATTACCACATGGCAAATCTGTTGTATCAGAGATCAAGATCATATTAATTTGTTAGCATGGAAAACGTCATCGATTGGAGATAAGTAATATTATTCAAAGAGAGGTGAAATTCAGGTAAACGAGGAAACCTTCAAATTTTTTTTAAAGATCTGTCACAGTCATATTGCTAGATAGGTCTAGTGTACGAATTTATAAACAAGATCTATCTCACACATGGGTAAAGTTTGCTGTACTACGCTGATATTCGGGTTCTTCACATGTACAATTAACACCTGATGCTACAGAATCACTCATTATGCCTGACAGAACCACGAACCTCCCCATCAAGCCGCCAATCAAAAAGCAGGGAATTGGCATTGGGCATACTGTGCAATGGCGACTGGTCGATGTCATATGTTACGTGTTTTCCTGTTATGGTATATGCAGTGCACATTTTGTTATATTAGTTCAAATCAACATTGGTCATCTCTATGTAACCCCCAAAAGTTACATTCCACAAGGATAAACGATAGCAAACCATCTTGGCGTATCGCAATTTATCGATGTATCAGAAACATTATATTCTTACTGTGTATCATTTGTATAAGCAAGATGCTTCCTTCGTTTTTACTGCAGCACATATAATTTTCTTGCATGATAGATAGCTGAACATTTTATAGTGAAAGGTACGGAGGACATAATTCTTATACACTCAAGCTTTAGTATTATTGATATCCATGCCTTGGTTTAATACAGACCTTTGTGTAGTGCAAATAATTGACAAAACACATGTATGAAAAAAATACACGTCTGTAAAATAATGTTTCGATAGCCACTCTGATGTTCAATTAATCGCAGGGAGAAGCTCTATATGAACTCGCCAACATCTTAATTTAAAATCAGTCATGCTGACTTTGCTGAGCTGTTGAGCTCATCAGCATATTATTTTCAAATAATGAATCAATTTATATCCATTAATATGGATAACAGCACTTATGAACTGCAGATTTTAAAACTTTTACCGAACTAGTGTACATATGTGGCAAAACATGAGAACTTACACATACAACCACATATAATTACACGATTTTCAGAAAGTGAAACAAGGTAAAAATAAATTAACTTCCATTCAACACTTGCCTGAAAACACTTCTGCCTGATAATTGGATTGATAATCGGATGCTTATCAAATTTAAAATCAGAGCACTTGTAAATACAAATATGTATTTATGATATTGGAGCAACTGTACAAACTGTTGTCATTTTCTTTCTAATATGTGCACATACATCAGAAACCATGTCAATAAACCTCAACTTATGCAGTCTATTGCAGAAAAAAGGCGTAGCACCATTGGTTTGTGGAAGCTGGATCACCCCAACTGCCCCCCCCCCCAATGTTCAAACAATGGGGGCATTGAAATTCGATAATTTTAGTACCAAAAACACAATTTGCTGAATACTGCTACTCTAATCTGTGACCTACTGGTCTTAAACTGTGCATTTTAATGGGCCAATAATGTTTAAACACTGAATCTATTCCATTGTCTGCCACAATTCAGATTATATTAAGAAAATGCTGCCATAATGCCTGGTATGAGATGCTGACTTGGTGTAACTGATACTCCCCCCATTCCCCATTAATGTCTCAGCAATGATACATGTCATATTTTACCTAAAAATTAATAAAATGTTACTAATATTTTCAAAATTCGGGTCAAAATTAAGGGGTGCGGCATTGTAATTTGATCTCTCATTGTAAGGGCCGGACATGCAGGCAAGTGATTTATATGTTTGCATCATAGCCCATTGTGTATGGTATTCATATTGAACAGAAAAGAATTGATTGGATGCAATTATAGAATTTTCCTCGAATTTTAAATTATTTCATTTGTCACAACAGCAAATTTTTCAGATCTACATGTTGCTTCCAAAAAGTTGATATATTCCTAATGTTGAAGTTTGGTAAAGGTAATGCAAATCCTTAGCAGCAAACAAGTTGTTGCTTCGGTTTAACAAGTTTTTAATATTTTGATAAGTCTATTAGGTTACAGTGATTGGCTGGTTGCGCACCCCAAAGGAGATAGTCCGTAATTGTGAAAATATTGTGTTTTCAGCATGCTGTACCTTCTGTTAAAATAAAGTTAGCTAAGTCAGGTTTGCTGCTTCACAGAGTTGCTTCATTGGTGGTCATATAGATGCAGTGACTTCCAGGCCAGGTGGGAACTTGATGGTGGGTAAGGACAATAATGTTACCCTGGCAAGAGCACAGTTCATACACCTGTATAAAGCTGACATCCAGGTGTTGTTTCGTATTTCTATTATCACAAATTAACGAGCTGGGAATTATAGGACAAAAATCCATCCGTGTTTCTGACATTTGTATCTGTTAAATGCCGTTCGTGGAATTTTAAAACACCAAAATGCTGATTTTTAGACTGTAAAATCCAATATGAAAAATAGAAGGACTTATAACTGTCGTCTGTGGCCAAACATGGCACCTGTGCGGAGAGAAATATTACTCTAATAACTAATATCATTGTGCCGCAACGTTCAAAATCCCCAATACGGTCTAGTATACTAGTAAAAAATGGGTTTTCCTATTCGATTCCATGACAGGGCAATGACCGAAACATAACAGATCAATATATTTTGAAAGAGTTGATGCCCATACATGGACTCTCTAACAACATTAAGATAGTGGTCACGGCTGTTAAGGCTATTCTGTGTACATTGGCCGTAACTGAAAGCCGTCAATATCAGTCCAGCAAGGTTTAAATCATCTCTTGAGCAGAAAAATGCTCTTATCATCCTGGACATTTATTTTCATTATGCACAACATGTAAAGAAAAATAACGGGGACCAGATTGTTGGGAGTTTTGTCCCTCATATTCACAAGCAATGTTGTCTGGAGAAGGATGTTCCCAAACTACCGAGTCATAACTTTGCAGCCGAACGAAGTAACACCCACCTCACCTCCTGAGTCACATGTTGTAGATTTCTAGCACCAAGTAAATGTGTTTTTTGAAAAACAGTTCAAAAGGTTTGGGACCAATCGTGGTGACCATAAAGATACCTTTAGTAAATTGATGCAATGATATTTTTCATCTATTTCTCCTTATTTGTACAAGATAGCATTGGTAAAGCATGTTCTGTTGTTTACCAGGTGTATATTTCACCCTTTCTTTTGTTTCCCTTATTACAAAGGCAACTAAGGTTTTGAAAGAGGCAGTAGAAATGTATCTGGTTGCTGTGTGCACTCGAACCTGCAGTCGGCCATGATTCATTCAGGATTAGAGTTTGTTAAGACAACGGAAGCTAAATATCCGCCATGTCATTCTCGCTTGTAGGCTACTGGTTCACCCTGTACTTGTCAAAAGGTTACATTTTTCAGTCGAATTTAAAGAACATTCTGTGAGGTGTTATTTTTCTGCCTATTACACTGAAATATTTTTCAAATCAGTATTTTACAAATCACAGTGTTTGTATGTAGCTAGTGAATTCCAGTCCAGCTTGAAGACGTACTCGGACTTAGCCGAATTACAAATAATCTTGCAAAGCCATGGCGTTTAAGGTTGCAACGCCAGGAAGAACTCAGTAAGAGTTGAACTTCCTTGTTTATTTTATTGTCCACATACAATTTTATCTTAAATGTTACAAAATTGATGGTATAAGCATCAGGCCAATAATGAGCTCTCTGGATGGTATCTTTTCTGGTGTCTTGCTTTAAATTATACTTTTAACTGCATGATTTTTGGCTGTTTTGCAGGACATCCTCTTAATTAACCCCTATGTCCCATATGACGAAAAACATTGAAAAAGAGTTTAAAATGAATTGGTTGTAAAATTCAACCTGATAACTGGTCGATATATAATATTGTTGTCCGTTTTTTAATGTGCCTCTTACTGTGACGTTTAATTGTATTACTCTCTGTTAAACAGGGTATGACATTACACAGAACTGACATTCAAGGAATTCCATGCATATTAGGTTTTGTCACAAATGATGACTTGAATGTATAGATGACAAGTAGAAAGGGCATTATATCACCTAAATGGGTATAACATCCAAATATTAGGTAGTTTTAATTATAATGTTTTACAACGAAGTTAGAATTTACTGTGTGAGGTTTTTTTAATAGCATGATTTCAAACAAAACGTGATTACCTCCACCATGATACCATCTAAGTATCAGTAACCAGTTATTGTGAGCTAACAACATTGTATTAAATTGTTTGCTTTTGTCTCAAGCAGAGATATCTGTGGGTTACCGTATCACATTTATATTTTTTTCTTCATACATTTTATATTCTATAAAGATATACAACATTTGAAAAAGCTACGGAAAGGTGTCAAATGCAAAGAAGACCCTCAATACATTTGCCCTATGTCTGCCAAATGCGAATGAAAAATCTATGTTTATCGTGCGTAATGGTCACATATAAATTCCAAACTGCGACATATTTGAATGACTATATTTGACAAAATGTTTTTCCTTAATGCTAGTTTCATTTTGAATACCTGGCTGGCTACTCAACTTGGAAATAATGTGTGTCAAACCAGACTGTTGCTTACAGAAAACATGCTATTTATGATCTGCTTTGCGCTGCGCTTCTTGCATGTTAAATAGGTGGGGTGTTTAATTGCTCGCTCTCTATATTTTTTTTTCAATTAGTATTCAACAGCCTGATATACTGTTTCGTCTGGCAGCAATATGGAAATAATCAGAATATTTTTTTGCCTTTATTTTGTTCTAAATACGGTGAAATAGATGGCGATTTTTACCTGTTTTCTCTTTGGAAATATGGAAATAGGATAGTTGCATCATTTTTCCAAATAAAAATGGAAGGGAAAATGATGGTAAAAATAAATTCCAGTGGGTTTATTTACTTCACCAAAACATATCCCACCACATGAACTTAACTGGAAAGAAAAAAATTCTCCATTAAATAAAGCACATAGAGGTACGGATTTACCAATCATTTCCCATAAGCACATGTAAGGCTATACTGTTTAAAATTAGAAAAGCGACATAAAACTTTCCACCACTGATGTTTGGTAGGAACAGCTCCATGATAGCAATGACAGAGGAATTTGTGTTTATGTTGTATTTTATGGTGATCGTAATGTTTGCTAGTCTTCCTCATGTGGGCTCAGATGATGCCGTTCCAAGGTTGTAACGGTGCGGTTATTGGTGGTAGCATCAATGACTACTATTATAATTATAAGTATTTGGAATGGATATTTAAATAGCCAGCTTTTGCAAACAATGTATTCAAACCAAAGGTTTTCTATGATTCGAGGGATCAGAATTCTGGTAAAATATCTTATCCTGTGACTATGGACTAGCATACAGACCATCTTTAATCACCCTAATTGGCTTGATTATATACGCCAGTTCCTTGTGGCCCTATATTTACCAGGTGCTATACTCCGTAGCGAATGACAAAGAGTACATCACTGGATTACAAAAAAAAACTTACGATAGAGTAGTGTTTTTTGTGCTAACAGTAAGCCCACATATGCATGATGCAGAATGTTTTGTGCATTTCTGCAATAGTGTATGAACATGCAAATGAGTGCCAACAGTCATACATGTAGGTATTCCACCCACCTTAAAATGGAGATAGAGTGTGTTGAAAATGTTTCAGATTCATTTATAGCACTAAAACGATGACTCAGACTCACATATCTTTTATTTGGCTGAATATACATATATTTTATTGCATAAACATAGATAGTCATAAGACCTTCATTAAGGCCACAACCGGCGCCATCATGTGGACCACCAAAACTACCATAGGTATCCCAACATTGTACTTAGCATACAGGGTTGAGAGATGTTAGTACCGTGCCCAGTAAGCAGGGAAAAATAAAAATATACATATTGGCAAAGGCAAAGGGGGGGGGCTGTCTATGGAGCGTTGCAAACATAAGAGTTTGGAATAGAAAAAATGATTTTACATAGAGGGCAAAACCATCTTTTCTATGATAATGAACCTTGTTCACAATGGTTTCAGGGGTTGAGTTCATTATTTTTATGATTTCATGTCTTGGTCAATTTTCTGTCCCAATGTACGCCTAATTTCTTGTTTTTCTGTAAACTCAGCTGACTGACTAGTCAGGATAACAATAAAATAACAGCTCCACCTTTTTTCTTTTTACCTGGGTATAAGTGATAACATTTGGGTTTTTATTGGTTACGCCTATATCTTTTGGGAAAAAAATAAGTCTGAAGTTTATGAAACTTATTTCAATGGTTCAGAGGACCGGTATAAAACCACCAGATGCCCTTAATGGATGGCTGCCTGTCTCAAGTCTGGAGTGAAATTTGCTTCTTCACACTGTTATTGCAGATGATTTAGTAACACTTGAATATCTTTGCTGTCATTGTTGGATTGAAATTTATGACTATAGGTAATGTTTTTCTGAACTATTATCTTAACTTTTAAGATTATTTTATGAAATTAATCTATACAGGCAAAGATATTGTTGAAAATTTGCATGCATGATTTCTGGAGAATGTTATTTCGCTTAGTTACCATGGTTTCCTAATAAGGTACATATGTGGTTTATTTTGTTCCTGAATTAAAAAAAGGTGTTACGATAGGAAAACGTACCATCATACCACAGTGACTTCGAATTTATTGTATGCGTATTGCTTCAGTTTTTAATAAATCACATGTGCTTCATTCGACTTGGACTATTCTTAGGTTTGCATCTACCAAGGTTGTGAATGAGATAAACAGCCAAGTTTGATTTCTCTTCTATTCTTGAAACGTTTTTGTGTCTTTTTTTAAAAATTCTAATTCCTTTTCTCAAGATCCACCTGGCCAATTATTATGATATTACACACAAGGTCACCAGCATTGACCTAGCTGTGGTTGTTTCAACCAGGTTGTACGGTAATATTTCTGTTCTTCTTACCAGTGTGGTCAGTTAGGTCATATAACATTGTTTTATTTTTTTTAACATTGTTTTATTCTCTCTACTGAATATCTAGGGGCTTTTTATCGAAAGTAGACCTGAATCATGACCAATGCCATTGGCCAGTCAACAGAAATAACATGTAAGGAAAATACTCGTTCAATTTTCTATCATGACAACATATCTTTGATAATAGCGGAATATTTATGAAGGAATTGTAACGTTTGAATGTGTTGATTTTTCCTATTGCTGATCACAATATAATGGTCCCCTTCTTATGAATCTGATATTGGTCAGTTTTCATGCATCGAGCTTGGTGTCTTTATTTGATTCCACCTCAAGAGATGCCAAATCTCAGATAAAATCACATTTCTGGTACACACGTGATCTGTTAAAGAGGGGGGCCACGTTATTGGTGCATTTGGTTTCCATGACAACTGCATTATCCCATCGCACAAGAGAGAGGAACAGCTATTTACAACCTTATCTCAAGTATTTCACGGTATAACACTCATTGATATGTGTCCTTCAGCATGGATAATACTCAATGAAACCAGGTGAATTTGGCAAAAATTAAAAGATAAGAATAATACATATATAGTCTAGATCTACCCAATGCTCTCCATCCAAACAAAATTTTTATTTCAAAATCTGAGTTTGTGAATGTCAATATTTGACCGTCACGATAGCATAATTTTTATACTGAAAGCCAGACTGGACAGATCATACGTACTTAAAATAAATAAACAAATAAGTCAATACATAAGTAAACAAAGAAACAAATGAAAAACAGACAAATAAACAAACATACAGATAAATAAATAAATGAATGAATAAATAAATAAATAAATGAATAAATAAATAAATAAATAGATAAATAAATAAATAAATAAATAAATAAATTCACCTTTCTCACGCTGTTTCTTAAAATCATTCGTTGATGTTTTAACTGCAAATTTCCCTCCTCATTATGAGCATTTGCTCTTAATTAAGATTCATTTCTCGTAAATAAGCGTTTCCTCATAACTACGTGTTATAAAATCACAAAGATTTGTCGTGCCATTTGGAATATCACCAAAAACACGTTTGTCTTTTTATCTCCTAATTTCGAGTTATATTTTCTCATAGTTGCGACTTTCTCCCATTTCAACCCTTTTATCTCGTAATTTTGACACTCCCGACTGCCTTTGTAGCTTTTTAATAATGGCTGCAGTAATTATTCTTGGCGGAGCCATCTCTGGAAGTCATCGTGCGACAATATCAAAACAACAACGTCAGCTACACCATTCGCTGATCTTGCACTGGATTTTTTTCACTTATAGATTAAGATTCAAACCCGTACAATCTATTTCTTTGAAAAATTCAGGGGCATGGTGATACAATTGGTTCTCTTGGAAATGTAAAAGAGGTATTATCAAAATAAAATCATATATGAATTCCAAATTGGTGTGTTTCTGATAGATTCAAATTGAAATTATCAGTCGTGGAATCACTGTTGACACAAATTTAAAGGTATGAATACATGCATGCATTATATTCCCAAACCACCATGCTCACTGTGAGATGGCTGTACTAGCGCTGAAACAAAACTTTATCTCATCTCATTTCATTTTGAATAAAAGACACAATAAACAATCTTACATTAAACATTTTTTTCATCACACAAGGGAGGTTGTCAACATTGTGTCGTCATAATACGGAAAACAACTAACAGTCATGTCAGGTCTTCAGCAATATAAAAGCTAGGAATTGCACCCAAGTACATATACTACTTTTTGTGTATCGGCTGAGATACTTATGTTTTTGTTTGTGACATTGTGCGGGTAACAAGCAATCTCTCATGATCTCGTCATCATATGGTCAAATTTTGCCCTCCGCAGTCCATATTGCATGCCAACTGTTGCAATGGATTTTTTTTTCTGCGTCAATATTTTCCCATTTATGCCAAAATGATGGTTCTAAGAAAAAATTGTTGTCATTGTAAGGGAATATTATAAATTGTCTCTGCATCAGCACTGGTGAACAAAGACCTATACTATTTGCCTACCTTAATCCCTTCCTTCCTAGTCAAATGAAGCTACAATAATGTCATGTTCACGACAATAAACGGCAAACAGGTACAAAAGTCACTTTATAGGTTTGTATTCTATACGTCATCTTATTAAATCACTGTCGATGTCGATCCAGTGAAAATTAAGGTGGAGTCGGGGTCGATATACTGGCATAACGCTCAGAAAGATGGAGGATAAATCAGTGTCATTCCAGACGGTGACCGACAGTGCTAGTAATAAGGGACTAGTGTTGACATGGAAGCAATGTATTCCGATATTAGTTGAAACTGGCAAAACCTGGCGACAGGGCTCTTTTAAATTGATAATACAATAAAGTAGTACACAGAAGTCAACATGTGTTAGCTTTTGTGTTTCGATAAAAAATGGTTACGTCAAATGATCAATAGCACAAGTGATTAAAAGCAGCCATTCCTTATTGCACAGAACCGCCATTCCTTATTGCACAAAACGAAGAAAAAGTCATGGTATTTTTGGGTCCGACTCCGGTCAATTTCGTACGTTCGATGAAACCGCTAGAAGAATTTTATGACAGGGCAGGCACACTCGACACTGGGTTTGGTTTGAAACTATCCTATGAAAGTCTTGCCCATCTTACTTGCAAGGAACATCCATCGCCCTATATCTTGTCTACTGAGCAGTTCGGAGCCGTTGCCCGACATTGAAGAATTTTGCTGCACACTTTGCCCAAGTCTCCCATATCAAGTGGCTGTTCGTTCACATATCTTTTGACAACATTAGGTATTCCACGCAAGGCCACTATAAGGACATTCTACAATGATAATACGCATTAGTTGTATTCAGAAAGAAACCAGTGTTGTTCCCTCGCAATCATTGCTTCTTATGTGACGGGTTTTGGTCTTTTTGTTTCAATAAATATGTGTACTGCCCAGTTCGTTTATTGGAATGTAGGATTAATATTATTTTTTATCATTAAGATATACCACGAAAAAGTTAATCCACAAGAAATAAAACAATGAAGTCAAGAAATATTTCACCCGACAAGTTGTGTGATCAGTTAGTACATAATCATGCAGCACCTCAATGAAAAATTCATTTGTTGATCCAAACTATTTGTGGCAGAATATGTTCCCGTGGCTAATGGAAAGACAAATGAATTTTGCAGGTTATCGAATTTATAAATGTAGTTTATAAATCAGGTTACACTTGCAACCGAGAGGAGGTACTGAGAAGAAAAAATGTTGATACTTTACCATTTTGCATTCATGGCTACACAAAAACTGTTGATCATCATACGATTTTAAAAGGTTACTAACTACATGGAACATGCAAGCAAGTTCAGACAAAAAATCACCACGTTCTATTTTTAAATGCCCAACTTGACGATAATTATCTCTGGCTCAGCCTTGCCCTGCTCGTTTAAGATTTGTAACTAGTCTTTATTTTCTTAAACTGTAATTCACTGCATTGGATTATCCCTTGTATCTTGAATTATAACACATATAACTTGATCTTAGCGCAGATCTGTCAGTCAGTTGTTGTATATGTAAGCTGATATGCAAAAAAAAAAAAAAAGACACCATGCGGGAAACAGTTTGCATAATACAAGCTTTCTGCATAACATCACGGCTTTTAGACCTGGAATCAATTATAAAATAACTTGATAAAACACACAAAACTACTCATGTGCACGTAATGGTTTATAGTGGTAAAGATTTTTCACTGCAATAAAGCAAAAACTACCAGTAAAGGGACACATATGAATAGGGCTTTTAGGGACTCTGGCTCAGAGCTTAATTGCGAAAGATTTGAACTGTAGTGACATGTAACTTTATTATATTGTCGCCAATATTTCTACCTAAATATTACTTTCCTATGGCACAATATACCACCAGCCAAGTAGAAGGACTTCCACAAGTGACCATTTAATGTTCTGCTGATAAATACCTTTTGCTGTCGCACAATGACGTCATCAACGTCTATCCCCGCCATACAAAGACCAGCGTCATGCAAAGTTGACACTGTATTCACAAATGCCTTCATTAAGCTGTAGCACATTTTGATATCAGTGATCTCATTCTGGGTAAGGAGCTCTCTCAGTGTCCTATTTCCAAATCCTTGCTCATGGCAGATATCAACTGAAAAGGTTAAAAATTCACGCCAAGTATTCGTATTCCATGCCATATTGTTCTGGTGACCGGGAATTATAGTACATTCGCAGTTGGTCCTACGTTTCTGTGTGAAAAGTTAAGAGGAATGAAAAACCACAATTGGCCTTTATGGGTAATTTCCTGAAGTGAGGAGTGAAATTTTGTTTTCATACTTGTATTGAAAGATGAACGTTGATGGTTCAATAACACTTGATTTTGCTCTTTGATTTTTATAGTATTGCTGTCATTGCTGGGTTGAAATGTGTGAGCGTGGGTCATGTTTCTCTCAACTAGTTGACAAGCACTTTATTTGCAATGTTTTGCTGTTGGCTGAGCTCCTGGACACATAATTATGGTGGAGGTAGAACGTTTTTATAATGTTGAACATTGATTAATATCACAAGAACCATACAGGCCAACATTCTTCTTTTGCTGTCACCTCCACTGGCTGACTAATCAGGAGACCCAAATGGTCCGTGCATGTTTTTTTTTTTTTTTTTTTTCATCTGTGATGCAAGTGATCAAAATTGGATTTTATGTGGCTAGGCCCCTGTATGTTTTGAGAAGAATAAAAGCTGATATTTCATGAAGAATCTATTTAAAAGTTTGAAAATACTGGTCACAAAGTCCCAAAAGCCGAAAGATTTATTTTTGGTTCAAAAGGAAGGAATTGGAGTGTTGCATCACTTTTGTGAAGAAAATTTGCCATATTCACACAGGAAAATAACTATATTTGCAAAAGTATTTTGTTGCCCATGACTGACCCGAAATTGGCAAGCTCGTGCCCTTCTTGGCCTATTGAGGGGGCTCTGGGCCGTAATGTTACTGAAGGGAGTCGATGGGAAACAATGGAGTATTGTGATTGATAAAGCATGAAAATGAGCTGGATGTCAATTTTAGCTGTTCCGTTTCCGAAGTGGAACCTACTGAGGACAAAGGGAAAGATGGAGAGTTAGGAAGGAAAAAGGACACAGAAATTAGGTCTTACTGGAAGGAGCCATCACTGGGCTATGACAAAGTCACTGATCATGCCGTAGCTGCCACGGAAGATCACATCACTGACCAAAGACAAGAAGTGCCACAATTACAGCAAATCACACAGAGAATAAATGGCCTGTCACCTTATTATTGGCAATAATCTGGTAGTACTCAGAAACCTTAATTTCAACCAGACACTTATATAGGATTTTTCGTACAAAGACTTTTGAAGCGCATCTTATGCCAGTCTTAACTTCCCAACCACCAGTTTTGGTCATATTTCGGCAAATACTGGATTTGTCGAAGCCCATAGCTCCTTCCAACATCAGAGACATCAAAACACCAACAAGTCCACGCTTAGGAATAGAGGGATGTTTTATCACAGTGTCGTACAAGTATATATATATATATATATATATATACATATATATATATATATATATATATATATATATATATATATATATATACATATATATATGTATATATATACATATATATGTATATATATATATATATATATATATATATATATACTTGTACGACACTGTGATAAAACATCCCTCTATTCAGTGTCGTACAAGTATATATATATATATATGTATATATATATATATATATATATATATATATATATATATGTATATCTATATATATACAAATATATGCGTGTGTGTTATGCTACATGACACTTAATGTACAGTAAGGTCATTAAGGGAAGTTGCCTTATTCAAACGGACTATGCAAAATATATTCATTAAAATAATGTGAAGATTGCTTGAATTTATCAAGCAATTTCTGTAATAATTCAAAATACCAGTATGTAGGGATGGGTGGTTACCTGAGTGTGTTGATTTAAATTATGTCAACTGGTAGACGTAATCAATGTTGACTTTAAAATTCATTGTGTTTACTGTAATGTACGGTTCCAGATTATCTTTGCGTGGTGGCTCAGTTCACTTGTCACTGAGGTAAGCTAATGGAGTGGTAAAGCATCTGTCATCCTAGAGTCTTTCAATCCATCGTCCACAATTTGCATTTTGACTTCTCCAAAAACTACTGACCATATTCACTTCAAACTTAGTAGATGTGCACCTTGAGTGGCTCCCACCCGTGTTGATTCAAATGGTCAGACACCAGTGATATTTGGATTTTTAATGAATTGCTTTATTTATTATCCGCCAAATTGAGGACCTTGGCAGTCTTGTGCCCAGCTAACCTTACATACATAGCGTAAAGGTGTTCTATTACCTTCTAAATGATACAAGGTCACAGCTTCCGCAAGACTATGAACACACATTCCAATTCCAAAGTCTTCATTCACTCATTCATTCACATACTCACTCACTCCCTGACGCACTCATGGTGTTGGAGTCGTTGTAATATGAAATAAAAAACCCAAAACGTGTGTTTGTGAGATTCTCAACGTCATTAAAGGTCGAAATTAACAATTTCCTGACTTTTAACAAAGTTTTTATTTGGGAGGAGGTTTTCTGTTCATATTTTTGGCAAACTTTTTTTTAGGTTTTAAGATTTCTGCTGTTCATTTTACGCCAAACGCGTACCATGTTAATACTCTGTTACTGCATAGGGACCCTTCTGGGCAGCAGAGTGAGGCTTACATAACACCTGGGTGCACTTTACCTCATTCACATACTTAGAGGGACATTTTGGGGCATTAACTCTACAGCTGATACTAACTACTTCAGCCAAGGTTTTGATGTTTTACTTGGCAGTGGTCGTGTTTTAGGGGCATAGTAAGACAGGGTATGAGACTTTGACCTTATGCCCAGGGTACAGGGCCACGAACATTAAACTTAATTAGATGAGAACTATTTACCCAGGACCAGGTTAGTGTTCTTCCATGAAGGTCCGACTTGCAAAGCACATGGGTGACCTTTACACTATCCCAAGGCACATGTCCACTGGTGTAACGGATTTTTTGGTCAACTGAGCATTTCTGTACTCACAGCTCTCTTTCGTATCTTATTTTTTATCAGTTCCTCGTCAGTCAGGGTAACTTACCCAAAGTTCCTTCGTCATCTGTGTTGCCATGGCATTCCCCTATCTTTCAACAAGTGCAAAGACTTCTCTAAAACTGTGGTCACATTGTTTTCAGAGTAGGCGATTGTGCTAATTGGGATGTTCAATACTATGCTATTTGAACAGCTCATATTCATATTTACATTTTTTATCATTTTTATACCTCCTATTTACAATCATTGGGGTTTTGCTGAAAAAAATACCAGTGCTTTTCCTAATTAATCTAAGCAATTGATTCTTAAAAACACACAAACTCTTTTATGTACGTTTTTATATTTTATAGTTGTGTTTAATTAGTTTAAAGCTTTTTTTTAAACACCTTCCATGCACGCTTACAAATTTGGGTAAAATATATCTTGATTTACATGTGTTGTTCTCATATCTAGGGTGGTGTGAGAATACACGAAATTACATAATGATGGAGACGATTAGGAATTGTAAGGAATACTTTCTATCTGTATGGCTTTATCTGAAACAGTCGCCAAGATAGTATCCACAGTTGCTGTAAATATACACAAGCTTTCCTTTTTCTGTGTAGCCACAAAAGATCAGTCGTTGGTTATTAAGAATTTTTTTTTCAGGGACACTTCAAACAGCATATATAATTCGGCAGAAAAGTTGTATATTCGTGCATAGTGGCATCTGGGGATGTTATGGGTTTTGATTTGTTCAAATGGTTGCACTGTGAATTTTCTTACTCTACTAAAGTTTACTATTCGAAGCTTCCATTTTCCATCAAAATCATTGGCAATATCTCCATCGAAGTACATATGTAAGAGACTTGCTCTCGTTTAATAGATGGACAAAGTGCGCTGCTGAGTCTCTACGTTGCACTGATTTAATGAACATAATATACTTAACAAACACAATTAGGGATACTAGTGTAAATGGATGTGCACTTGTATAAGATTGTCGCCAATTTTGTTCGAAGTTAATTGAAACATTCTAGTTGCATACAGTAGGTATTATCTAGAACGCCGCAGAAAAATGCCTGCACGTAATCTGCACTACTTGGTTTAGTTTGTATTTCTACTGGCATTTCCTGACTTTAACAAATTAACGGTAAGGGCGCAGACGATTGTTTCTATTGCTACTATAGGGATAGCAGCCAATATAATATGTCAGATTATATATCTGTAGTGGTTGATCCTGGGCCCATGATTAATACTAAATGCTTACAAAAGGGCATCTATGTTTTCCCCTTTTTAAATTTGGCCTTGAGTGACCCTGAAAGGTCAAAGCTCACATATCGCTTTATATCCTGAAATAAGAGTATCCTAAGCCCTTGGTTACAATTAGGCACTTACAGAGAGGTACTTGCGGGATACTCTGGTGTTGCTTAGGCATTAAGAGCCTCGAAAAACCAAACTGACAACCTACATTTAGGCACTAAGAGGGAGGTACTTGTGGAATTGCACTGGTGTTGCTTAGAGTCAGGTAGCCTTGCAAAGTCAAAATTACATATTTTCTAGTGGATGCTGTCACCTTCAGTTCGAAGAATGAATCCAAAAATGTTTGAACGAAGGCTTGGGTGTTCAAAACAGAGATGGGCATCCTAAGGTGAAATTATTCACAGGTTTCAGCATCTATATATTCTGTGTCAACTAGGTCACCTAGGTACATGACTTTCACAGTCCTCTTTATTTTTCCGTTGTTCTCACACTAGAGTATAATGATACAGTGTTTTCCAGGCTACAATGCGCTTATCGTTGAAAAATATCGCAGCTCTGTTCAAAGGAAGCAATAATATTTTATGCAGTTTTACTTACCACGTGTTCGTTTTATGGTACTTGCAGATGTGTTGGTATTGTCACTTTTCTTCATACAGTACTGTAACATATATCATGAAGAGTACATTTTTATAATTGAACCTTTGCATGCCAAAACTAAATGAGAAAGCTCACGCTGAGGTGAAAACATAGATGTTACACTCACACGGAACAGCTGGACTGATGAAATTGTATATAATATGGGATTGATGGCCGAATTGACGGGCAAAAGGAAAACAACAGTCCACGCATAAACCTCTCCTGGAATGCGGGTACCGCTTATGGCTAAAACTCCTGAAGTGAAACTATTAATTGTTACAAATGACATTCCTTAAAACTTTTAGTAGTAGGCATGGTAATATTTCATGTTAAGAATTTCGATTTATTATATTAAAACTATATATTAAAATTATGGATGTAACTGATTCATTTTATCTCATATGTATCATTATAAATGTGAAACTAAATGGTTAATCTTATTTACTGAAACAAAGAGCATAAACCATACAGGTCTGTTGTATTACTGCCGATATAGGCGGCTTAACATCATTCCAAAGATTGCCTTTGTCTGTATCTATTTTAAAAAAGCGCAAAGTCAAACTTAATGAAATTTGTAGCACCAAAATGAAGAGCCATAAAGAAAATATACGGGATTTGGTGTTAAAATAAACTTACCCATAAGGTTTATAGGTACCCAACAACAGAAATCAGTAAAAACTATCAAGGTCATTTTTCTTGCAACCACTAAGTCTGATTTCCTCTGATGACTGCCAGCTTCCGAACCAGCCACCTTAATCACTTGATACATGTACCCATATGCGGTAAATATGAATACAAACGTAAAAAAGTTCAAACCATGGAAAAGTGCTACAGAATATTCCCAGCCAGGTGTAGTTTCACTCGTGATGTGCAGTGACACGCACACGCCTGATCGGGAATAAAATTGATTGGAGAAATATGGAAAAGGTAGCAGAGGGATTACGGCGGCAGTGAATACAAAACCCCACATTGCGACAAATGTAAGCTTAGCTTTCCTCATATTCAATGTTGTGCCGCTGAATGGTAAAACAATATTTGTAAAGCGATCCCCAGTTATAACACAAAGACTCAGCACTGATGCCTCACTTGAAACAGTGGAAATAAAACCAAGAAACTGACACCAAACACTATGTTTCCATTTTGCAGCATTTTCTATGTAAATACCTCTATACATAGTATCAACACAACCAATACCTATAAGATAGAAACCCATAAGAAAATCCGCAAAAGCTAAGTTGGCTACCAAGAAAGCTGCGACTGTCCTCCTACTCTTTGTGTACAGGCGCCAGACCAAAACAAAACCATTGCCTATAAAAGCTAGAATTCCTAAGATCCAAAGAGCTGTTCGGAGAACATTGTTCTTGAGCAGATCGTCACATGAAGAAAACTCATCTCTTCTGGGAAGGCAGTTTTCCTCTGTCACCATTTCAGCGAAGCAACAAAACTTAAAATCATCAGAATGCAAGTAAATGAGTTGGGGGACATCTCTAAACACTAGTTTAGGAAATCCCTGGAGAACATTGCCAGACAAATTGAGTCGCCTTAAGTTGAAAAGACCTTTAAATGCACCATGTGAAACAGAAGCAATCATATTATTAGATAGATCAAGGTGTTCCAATACAGACAGACCACTGAAGGTATTGGAGGCTAATTTTTTGATAGACAAACCTTTTAAAGACAGATGGGGAAGTTTTGATAAACCTTGAAACACACCAGGCTCTAATTGATTCAGTCTTGTGTTACCTTTCAAATTTAAAAACGTAAGACAGTTTAGGCCAGCAAAAGTGTCATTTGACAGCATAACAAACATATTTAATGAGAGATCAAGTGCATATAAATTTGGTAGCCTTGCAAATATCCTCGGTTGGAGAAAAGAAATACCATTGAACGAAAGGTCTAACTCAGCCAAATGAGGAAAATTTAAAAAGGTTTTAGCATTTGTCAGAATGACATTTCCAGCCAGGTTTAGTCTTCGCGCTTCGGAAGAAACTCCAGGCGGTACACGACTTAAATTCGCTGCAGGACACTGATACTCGTAGCCTACACATGTACAGTTAGAGGGGCACTTTATGTCACAGAACCACTCATCATCCTTATGTGCACAATGGACCTCCCCATCACATCGCTGCCAAAGTGGCAGGCAGTTGTTCATTCCACGACACCTGTACATGCCCGGGCAGAAATAGGACCCTAAAAGCATAAGCAAAGGGTTTTACATAAAGGATTCTGTTCCTGTTTTAGAAAGGGTTCTGTTGTTTCTTATTGTCGTATTTTTTCTTGTTATGCATATGATTTGAGATTGCTGATAAAGGTGTCTAAAACGATGTTTTTATTATAAAAGTTCCACTTAATAGATAAATTTCACAATCAAGATGCATTGAACATTTTCTTGGATTTGTCTATTACATATTCTTCTTGTATTCGCGATACGTCGGTCTTTTGTGTATGTCAGTTACATTTGTAAGATCCTTGTTGGATTTTATGTACACATGACATTGCATATGTTTGGCCCATTAGATGTGGAATTAGAAGCTAATATCTAATGGTAAAAACAAGTTGAACTAAACCTTATGTGCAATAACGGTTACCGTTAATTAAAAATCGGGATACATTCAATGTGACCCTATAATATTTCGATCAATTGTAGTAGACAGGATTCTGTGAGTCCCCATGTTCTTTGTCCTAAGGAACATGTCGCACATGACGTCTGAATCGGAAAATTGTTACATGCACCTGAATTGCAGCCCACTGATATCATCTTACTAAGGTCAACTTGCCTCCCCGACTGTTATATGCCAAAGGTGTGCATGTGCCTATATTTACCACATTTGATTTCATCATCTCCATGCGGGCAATCATATGTCCCATCGCATATCATCCTGTGTGGTATACAGTAACTCCCTGGACACTTTGAGAAGAATTCAGGACATGTTATGTTTGCTGTGTTAAAAGTAAATGTATGAAGTATCAGTCTATTTAACATGCCTAAGAATACGCAAGGGAACCATAACTGAAACCGCGTCAGAGCAATGCAGCATGTGTTTGTTTTTATAGTTTCATGTCATGATCTCCAATTTCATATTTGCTTTAGGGAAGTTGGACAGGCTATGCAGGTTCATGGGGGACTCTCCGCTGAGCATTAAAACATAAATGGTGTTTTAATGTGAAAATGGCTCCAAAGTATGTGTGTAAGTGACCCAGTCGTTCCATTCAATGGATCAGTAGTTTAAAGCCTTTTATTAAGGTTTGTCAATTTTGAGTAGTGCTGAAGATTTAATCTCAAATATGAGGTTGGTGTCTACAACAGTTGACCAATCAAGCTTGCCACCTATCAAAAGTAAAAAATGTAATAGATTTCTATAGCATTGTATAGTTAATATTTACTGCATAAACACTTTTAACACACAGAGGGGCGTTAGGAAAATGGTATTTCGGAGGTGTTTTTGTTGTTTGTGTTTGTCTGCTTTCCTTGGATGGGGGTGGGGGTGGGGGTGGCATTTGGACTCTGCGCTAAGGAAATATAAATCACTGTTCTGCAGCTTTGATCCACTGTTTATTAAATTGGTTGTTCTGTATGTACATGCGACATGCAGGGGCCCAAATATTTTTGATAATCTGGTGGTTATGATAAGAGGTTTTTCACGCTTGTGTTACTTTTATATAAATATCTTTTACATAGACGCTCCCATTACAAGACTTGTTTTTCCTACATTCGTAGAATTGCTTTACAAACCGTGCGTCATAGAATCTTAATCCTGAACAGATAGTATTTGGGACGCTGAGTGTGGATGGGAATGCATGGGCTGTAATGGTTATTTTGTAATACTTCTAAGAACGTAATGCAACGACTGCCAACATTTTCCTCATACGAGTTTTAAGCTGATAATAAAACTGACATTGTTATTATAAATCGATTTGATTGTTATCTGATCAAATATTTGACGGTGTGAGAGGAATAAACCGGAACATCTTTCCTGTAGTATTAGTATTTTGCGCATAAATATATTTAGTACGTAAACGTGAGGATGGCATAATGAGCGCAACAGATGTTAACCTACATTTGAAACAGAATGATGCTGTTCTTGCTTTTATCAAACATGATTGGTTTGTGTGTAATGATGATGAAAACATATATGATTGCATAAAAGAGCATTTGAATAATCCAAAATTAATGACTTACATTTTGCCTGCAAATTTGTTGATTTGTTTACGACAGTTGAGCCAGGGCCCACAATACCATAAATTCATGCAAAAGACTCAAATTGGCACCTAAACTTTTTAGCAGTGGCTATGAGTGGAAAATTGAAACTTGCCGCTGAAATGTGTTCAAATGACCTGCTAAAGTTTTATGTTTCGCCAATGTACCTACAGACCAGACTTGGCTTTTTATCGAAAAAAGTTCAGATTGTATTTCATAACATCAATATTAAATGTTAAACCGTCATTAAGATCAACTTACACAACTGAGCATTTGATTTCATCATCTCCATGCAGGCAATCAGTTGCTGTGTTTAATGGCTTTTTGGCTGGGTTGGAATTTTTGAATGTGGGTAAAGGTTTTCTTAATTTTTTTATCAAAACTTCATTTACTATATTGTGCTGTATTCTCCAGCTCATAAATAAAATGGAGGTAGAGCATAGTTGTAATGTTCAAGGTTCACCATTGGCACATACACAATCTAGTGCTGTTTTCTTCTTATGCTGTCAGCTAAGCAGAGTGACTAGTCAGGAACACCAAAAAGTGGCAGGCTTACCATGTATCTTTTTATCTTTGGCACAAGTGATATCTTTTTTAAATGGATAGACATTTATGTTTTGAAAAAAAAACTTGTAGTTAAGAAATGTTTCACATGTGACTCTGTCTCAAGTCAGGAGTGCAATTTGTTTCCTCACATTGGATTTGAAAGCTGAAAATTAGAGTTTTGCTAATTCTCGAATCTCAGCCTTTTGCCTTATTTAACTTTGCTGTCACTTTTCGTTGGAATTGATGCATGTGGGTAAAGTTATTGTCAACTTTTTATAACCTTGAATACTAAATTATTTCTTATTATTACGGCTGTAATCCGACAAAACAACTAACCACATTTTTGGAGATGTGTTGCATCTCGGCATCCCTTTAGTATTCCATAGTGATCCTTATCATATAGACAGTGCTGTTGCGGAAAGTAGGACTGCCCATTCCTACACATTAGCTTTGCTTTAGTCCTGTTATATCCTACAATCCAAGATTGCAAGACTTTTTTTCAATATACATGGTTAGGACAGATTTAATTAGTTATTAATTACATTAAAATTCACCTGATAATTAAGGAGTTATGTCATTCAACCACAAAATATTCACATTGGCTGATACAAGTACCATACATAGTAATGTTGTTTTCCGAAGAATAACATGCTGTTTAATGTACGATTGAATAAAAAAAATGTTCAAAGGTAAAACCAAATACGATACAATACAAAACGTATAGCTGCCAGTTTCCTCTCTTGCACTCAAAGACATACACATATTTGCATAAAAAAACTAGAACTTGGAATGAAAAATAAATAAAAGAACCATTGAACTCAGAAAAAGCAGCTCTCCCTTTAAAAGCCCTTAAAATACTCACTTTTGTAGCATCTCAGTGGACCAAGAACATGATAAATGTATTCTCCATAGTCCCCTGTGTCACTCAGTGTAAACATGGTGACAGGCAGTTTTGTGGCGTTTCGTAGGTATCCCTTATCCGTCCCATGTCCTTCATAACACAAACAACTGTAAAGGCAAAGATACTACATAAGGTGAGAGTCTGTTAAATATGACTGCATGTCTCTTTTTCATTTTTACACCCGAAGTGACCATATCTTGTGACATATGCAATTTGACTAAATTAAAAGTGACAACCAAGGACTAAATGGAATAAATGAACGAATGAAGGAATGAAGGAGTGAATTAATCAATAAACAATTAAACAAACAAACAACTAAATACAAAACACTCTTTGAATTATATTTTTTTAACTATGTATTTGGGATGTAAAACCTTGCTCTGCTGTGGCACAGACCTCGCAAACCCAACTAAATATACCCAAAATGCAATTTAAGTTTACAAAAGTAAACTTTTTTAGTGTCTTATGTTTTTGCTAATTAATGAATATCTGACTTACTCTGGTATATTAAATATAAGTGCTTGGAGGTTTCAGGAAATGTACTTTTGGGACATGAGAGAGTGAAATGCCCTGCGAAGGCATGCCAGGAACTGGTTGAGTGATATTCGCTCTTGCTTAAGTCTGATTGGTCAAGAAGGGCCTACTTTATAGGTTCAGTTTGTAAAACGTAATCGTAGGGGTTATAGGATTAAGCTTGCAGGGCAGTCTGTCTCTAATATATAGGCACGGGCGCTGCTGATCAGTGTCAGACATCGAAATTTGTCTGGCCCATGCACAAAGGGAGCAAGATGCACGTTAAATTTTTTTGAAGTGTCCGTGATGTGACCTGGCGTTTACCATGTGAGCACTGGTGCATTGGGAGCTCTTGTATGCTCCAATACATCTTATATTTTGTAAAATTATGTGTGGTTCACCATTGAATAACGTGAGCTTCTAAATAGGCCATTTTCAGGTATCCTGTAGAAAGTGCTTCTGGACAAAAAGACAAATACAATCATATGCTCTAATATAATATACTGAACCCCAATGAAAAGTATCCACATAAAAAAATTAACACATTAATTTTGTAAGTTACTAAGTACTGTGTGTGCATATATGCATGGTTTGGAGCCTACATCAGGGTCATTCAGGACAACTTTTTAACTTTTGCTGGGTTGTTACATAATGCATGTGACTTTTGTGCACCGAATATGGCTTCTGACCACCACTCCTATTGGATGGCTAAAATGACCTGATGTTTTCAGTGGCTTTAAAAAGGGATGTTCAGCCAAGAAAAAAGCCAGTGGTCTCATGTGTGTTGAGGCGATCATGCCGCGTCTGAGCCAAGGTCAAAGACACCATGCTTTGGGGCTTGCAGAGGGTGGAGTCCCAATCACTCAAATCGCACAAAGAATGGGGTGTACTCGGCGCACCATCCAACGACTAATTGAACGGCAACAAGAAACTGGATCCGTAGATGATCGGCCTAGGCCTGGCCGAGAAAGAGTGACAACACCTGGCCAAGACCGTCACATCCGGCTGATGCACCTGCGAGACCGTTTCCGTACAGCAGCCCAAACAGCCCATGAGACTCAAGGGGTGAATCACCGTCCTGTCAGTAGTTCTACTGTGGAGAGGCGACTGAGGAGCAGTGGCCTAACAGCCAGAAGACCTTACAGGGGTAACCTGCTGACCCAACCCAGAAGAGAAAGACGACTGCAGTGGTGTAGAGCACACTCCAGGTGGACTCGCCAGCAGTGGAATACCGTCCTTTTTACTGACGAGTCCCGTTTTTGTGTCAGCAGAGCAGATGGCAGAGAACGTGTGTGGCGCCGGACTGGGGAGAGATATGCAGATGCCTGTGTCCGTCAGGCAGATCGATGGGGTGGACCCTCTGTCATGGTGTGGGCAGGCATCAGCAACCGCTACCGGACACCCCCAGTGGTCATTCAAGGGATCCTCAATGCTAGGCAGTACATTGATGAGGTGCTGGAGCCGCACATGGTCCCATTTATGGAGCAGCATCAAGATCTGGCGATCTTTCAGCAGGACAATGCACGTGCACACTCTGCAAGATTAACAATGAACTTTCTCAATGAGAACAACATCAATGTCATGGAATGGCCAGCGTTCTCACCCGATCTGAGCCCTATTGAACATTTGTGGGATCAGTTAGGCCAAGGTATTCAACGGAGGACACCTAGGCCTACTACCCGAAACCAGCTGATCCAAGCTCTGCAGGAAGAATGGAATAATGTTCCCCAACACAGAATTCAAACCCTGGTCAGCAGTATGCGCCGCAGATGTATAGCATGTGTTGATGCTCGAGGTGGCCACATCCCATATTGAACAGAAAAATTTGTGTGACTTTCAATTAGGGCAGTTAATGACATTTTTTGCCTGTAAGTGACGTTAATGTCGGTAGAGCGTGACATTATTTTTACGCCAGAAAAGTGAATGCTTTGTTAAGTTCTAAGCACGTCTAGGTATGAAATGTTTCAAGTATAAACAATAAAATACTTCAAAATTGGCATGTGGATACTTTTCATTGGGGTTCAGTATATGTATTTGGTGGTTCTCTGTGTGATTCACCATAAAATAATGTAGGCTTTAAAAAAGGCCATTTTTGGTCACAGGGGTCCAGACAGAGAGTTTTTTTCTGAGTTCTTTTAAGCTCTACAATGTAGCGTTTTGTGCAGAATATTCGTCAAGTGTTTGTCGTGAAATATCACAACAAATATTTTAAATTCAAATGTCTTATTTTTTTTGGTGATTGATAAGGCCAGAAGTAGGGAAGGTTAAAAATCAGTTTGGGCATAACAATTGAAATGGAGTTTTCGCACAAATTACAAACTACAAGATAATGTTTCAGGTAAATATTCTACACTGATACTGCTTTTTTATTCTAAAATGCAGCCCTAAGCTTGACCGGTCAAGAAAGGACGTGGCACCCACCATTTCATTTTCAACCACAACCAGACCAGTGTAACACAAGTTAACATGGATAGTTGAAAAGACGAACCTGTTTTCAGATATGCTATTCTTATTTGTGTGTTGTAAGTGAATAAATATTTAAACAAAGTTTCTGTCATTGTATTCTGTTCACGGCAATACAATGTAACTCTTTTCTTCTCTGCTTTTGAGGGCCTCGTTAGCACAAGATGTGCTACATAAAGCCACCTGGTAACGACTGTCATTACAGGTTACAGACCACAGTTGTGATTGGCTGGTTGCGCATCCCAACGGAGATAGTCCGTAATTGTGAAAATACGGTGTTTTCAGCATGCTGTAGCTTCTGTTTAAATAAAGTTAGCAAAGTCAGGTTTGCTGCATCACAGAGTTGCTTCATTGGTGGTCATATAGGTGCACTGTCTTCCAGGCCAGGTGGGAACTTTATGGTGAGGAAGGACAATGATGTGACCCCGGCCAGAGCACAGTTCATACACCTGTATAAAGCTGACATCCAGGTGTTGTTTCGTATTTCAATTATCACGAAATAATGAGCTGGGAATTGTATGACAAAAATTTGTCCGTTTTTTTCTCACATTTTTATCTATAAAATACCGTTGAAGAAATTTTAAAATACCAAAATGCTGATTTTTTACACTGGAAAATGCCAATATGAAAAATAGAAGGATTTATAACTGTAGTCTGTGGCCTATTAGGGCTAGCTCTGTATGTACTGGAACGCACATGGTGATGTTGTAGTTCTTTTATCGTCCATCAAGCAAGTTCGAAATGGAAGGTCAGCGCTTTTTGACAGATGCCAGGACAATTTTAAGTGATCCTGACAACTTTTACATGGATGGTGCATGCAAGATATGGCGTGGGACAGTAGATTACAAGGCAAATGGATTGGGCTATGGTATTGTGTACCTGAGGCCAGCTCACGAAAGAAAAAAAAAAGTTTTACACCCACAGATTGGCTGTGAATATCAAGTTTCATTGTCTCAACATTCCAAAAAGTCATGAAGTATCACATTTATGTCACAAATCATTGTGTATAGAAATGTTGCACCTATCGGTCGAACCTCACCACATAAATAACAACAGGATTCACTGTAAGACATTTAACAAGTGTACAGGCCATGCTCCCTTTGATGACTGCTTGGTAGATAGATAGCAAGCTTTTGTAGTCTTTAGTTTCGTGATACCTCCCTCTCAGGTGTCCAAGAAGTCTTCCCCAGGTAATTTTATAAAAATTAACAATGCAAATATGATATGAATAAATTATGCTAATCCCATTAATATGATCAAACTGTGACATTGACATTGTAGGCCTACTGTTTGCATTTATCACTGCATCCACCAAGTACATGTATTTATTTGCTGCAAGCATGATCCTTATTTCATTGTCTTTTTTTTTTCTTGGACAGACTGTAATTTAACAGTTTTTGGTTGTCACAGTCTCTTTTGTAAGATACTCTCCCCTTTGATTTTTTATGTGTGTGCAGCCATTCTAAAGTGTGTCTTCTTTCACGTATTGCCTGCTTGTACTTGATGCTACCTGTATACTTTTTATTATATTCAAACTGAGTGGTAACACTTCTCAGTTGTTTTACTTGTGTAGACCCATGTGTTATGGGAGCTCCAAGTGTTTCCAATCTTGCTAAAGTGGAGTTGCCAAACCCCAAATTTAACATATGTACAGCAGAATGCAATCTGCCAGTCACATTTCTACACCAAGTTACATTTTTTGGATTTGTCCTAGAATAAGACCTGTTTACCGATTCAACACGCTGTGTATCAGTTTTGAATTTTGTTGCCTGTATTGCAGGCTGTCCTAACCTGTACATTACAAGATGCTTCAATTTTTCTAAATCTGATACAGAAGGAGTAAGATACACACCAGCAGGCAAGAAAGAAACTTTCCATGTACCTTTTTTAAGTCCTGTACAAGCATATGAATGTCTAACACAGAGTGAGTGATCACCTTGATAACACAATATTATTGCATTTATTACATATTCAAATTTTATGTTCATGCGCTTCACATTGCCACACAGTTTTTCATAACAGACATTATATTCATGTGTACACCTTCTTGATAAATTGTACCCAAATTGCCTGATCATAGAATTTACACTATTTTTATCTCTTGCAGGGAACATTGCAGAACTCCACTTGACCTTTTGTGCACGTCTATGCTGTGACTGTGACAAATGTCTTGTACACTTTAAGTTTCCTGGTGCCAAGCCATCCTTTTTATGCACAGACTTGACAGCTTCCCCAGCTCGACTGTCAAGGTCAGTTGTCAGTTGACTTATTTTAAGTGGCACCTCATCTTTTTCAAAAAGTTCAAAACTTTCCTTGCACCATTGGAATTCATCACCAATGCTTGCATCCATGGGTACATTTGCAGTGCATTTTCCCCCATGGTCTGGGCAAGCTGGTCTGTACAAATTATGTTTCCTTGCATGCATATGACCAACTTTGCACAGTTTATTTTTCACAATGACCCCAATGATTTTTTTTGCAAAGTTTGATTTTCACAAACAGTGTAAACACACTGCATCGCAGGTTGGAAGGGTGTCTTTCCACCACCAGATGTCAGGGCGTTGTTGTATCTGCAGTCTGCCTCCATCATAATTGGTGTTTTTTCAGAAAGTCCCAGCAATTTGTTATTGCGTATGATTTGGCCTCTCTGCTCCCTCATGTTTTTTTCATTAAGCTTTGTGATAATGTCATTCACTCTGTTTGAATTTCTCTGCATTGATTTTCTTGCAGGAGCTGGAATATTCATATGGAGTAGAATATTCCTCAGTGCTGTGTTCCCAATGCTTGTAGTCATGAGGCCAGCTTGAGCTGCCAAATTAATGTTGGCTGCTTTCTGGCCTGGCTGAGAATTGTTACTTGTGGCTTCTTTGTACAGTTTTTGTTTTTCTTGAAATGTAATCACACACTGTACATTTCAGCGACTCCTGCCATGCTAGCCCCACCTTTTTTTCTTTTTCAGCATCAAATATTAACTGACCTGTACAATCTGGCTTGTGCAGTAAATGTTCCCTCATGGAATCATTCCATAATTTCTCTGTCCTTTCAGCATGTAAAATTCTATAGGAACCCATGTTTGGTTTGTCATGCTTTGGTGAAGCATACCAATCAAGATACGTGGTGCTGGGTGGAGCTGGTCTAAGCAGTTTTACATTCAACTCTGCCTCCAGGCCTGGCTCCTGTTGTAGCCCTTCATTCAGATTTTCTTGTAATTCACGAGGCAGGCGTGTCCACCTCTCTGGTGTATTGGTTGTGGGTTCTGTTGTCACCTTGCATCCCTTGTTGTGGGGAATATGGCCCCTCTGAAAACTAGTTTTGTTTCTTCTGTGACCAGCTTTCATTGTGTCAGTCAGTAGGCTGCAGTAGTCTTCAATATAGCTATGTTGTAGTGACTTATCAAGGCTGAAAAGCTTATGAAATATTTGGAAATTTCTGATTCTTATAAATCTTAAAGTTCGTGTGGGTATGGGTCTTTGTGTAGGAAAGGAAAATGCCACGAATGGGGTTGCTTGATGAATCAGAACCCACCCCTCTGTGATGCAAGTAACTTCCAGGATTCACACAGCATCAGCAGCAGGGTGAAATGTGATACCCCTGTCTGCCCCCACAGATGGGTCAAGCTGACCAGATCCTGTTTGCAGTTACACAAGTGATGGATGTCTTATGATTAATCAAAAAAGTCATCAAATTCACAATATTTCTTATGAAATTTCAACTTTATACTAAAAATCAATGTTAAAATTAATGGGTGGGGTGTGGTAATTTGATCTGTCATTGTAGGAAGAGGGCTTGCAAGCAAGTGAACTTGGCTTGAATGCATAGCCCATACGCTTATGTATTGATGCCAGGTCAAAGACTTTTGTTATAATCATGTCTCATAATTTTTTCCCAATTTTACATCTTTTACAATTATTTCACCTAAAACTGATTTTTCTCATTTTAAACGTTATTAGTGTCAGGGCCATTATTTTGCTTCTTATTGAAGTCAGATAGAAATGAATGAAACCATGCACACAAAACAAGTCAGGAATTCAGTTTAACAAGTTTTAATAATTTTGATAAGCGTATTAGGTTACAGACCACAGTTGTGATTGGCTGGTTGTGCATCCCTACGGAGATAGTCCGTAATTGTGAAAATACGGTGTTTTCAGCATGCTCCAGCTTCTGTTTAAATAAAGTTAGCAAAGTCAGGCTTGCTGCATCACAGAGTTGCTTCATTGGTGGTCATACAGGTGCACTGTCTTCCAGGCCAGGTGGGAACTTTATGGTGAGGAAGGACAATGATGTGACCCCGGCCAGAGCACAGTTCATACACCTGTATAAAGCTGACATCCAGGTGTTGTTTCGTATTTCAATTATCACGAAATAATGAGCTGGGAATTGTATGACAAAAATTTGTCCGTTTTTTTCTCACATTTTTATCTATTAAATACCGTTGAAGAAATTTTAAAATACCAAAATGCTGATTTTTTACACTGGAAAATGCTAATATGAAAAATAGAAGGATTTATAACTGTAGTCTGTGGCCTACAACTAATAACCTTTAGGACAATTTTGAAATTTTTCACTTACTCTTTTCAAAAATAAAAGCATTTCCGTGTTAGTCTTAGGCACCTTGTTACTGATATGGAACATTTCTTTGGGCTGGTCTCCCAACGGTTACATGAACAACTGGAAAACACTCATTGCTAGCATAATTTATGTTACTGACTAAAGCACCATCCAGTCTGCTTTTAGTTATCAATGTGACATTTACCTGATGTAATGTTCAGAGTTAACACTTGAATCTCGCCCCCAGGCACTACATATGCAACATTTTTGGCATTTTTAAAGGTTTAATTAGTATTTCAATATTTTCAGCAGAATTTGTGCAGTCCCTAGTATATGTCGACTAAATATATGAGCAACACCTCCTGGAGTGCCATACTTATACACATATTATAATATCACTTCTTCAAGTTTTCATAGAGATTGTATATTTCAAGCTTCGCCTGGGTCAGTGCATTTAATACGAGAGTACCGGTTGTTCTTGAGGTGTCATTGTTTAATAATATGTACTTAACCCTTAAAGCGCTGATTTAAGATTGAGTCAACAGCTTTCCTTGGGGCACTTTGCGTGCAAAGTGCCCCAAGGAAAGCTGTTGACTAAGACTACCTTTTGCTTTAGACTAAGCTTGCTGGTATTTGAATGAAAGGTCTCTTCATGAGGAATTTGAATCTTTTAACCGTTATATGTTTAATGGTAGTCAGAAAACAACTATAGCCGTGATTAGCACTTTAGGGGTTAATGTCCATTTTGTTTTTAGTTTTCATGTGTGCTCCATACGGTGACACAGGCCGAAAATAATAGCCGTTGCAAGGTATATGGCAAATGTATGTGCAATCTCTGGTGATGATGAATAAAATATTTATTGTTTTAGCATTATATGATGACAAGAATGTTAAAATATTTGATGTGTTTATTAATATGTTAATGGATAGCTACATGTTTTCAAAGAATCTGCCTAATATTTTGGAAGGTGCCCTTCATGAATGTAATATTTAGCTATTCTAGAATTTTAATGTCAGAATGAAATTGTTCTGTCAAACGTGCCACAATGACTGATAGATGCTAGAATGTTAAGAACAGCAACACCACTGAGTATTGTTCCAATACCACTCAAACTTCATGTAGTTTTGCACCAGTACACATATTCTGTTTAACTCATTCCACCCTGATGACGCTTTTTCCCGCTAATATCTAAATGTCGTCTGTTAATTGTATTTTACTAATTTAGGGATTATTTTTCAATATTTTGGATGAAACTTGCATGGAAGATCATTCCAAATTATATGCCCATGGTCAACAGCTTTCCTTGGCGCTCTCTGGGCGCATTGCGCCCAGAGCGCGCCAAGGAAAGCTGTTGACTCAGTCTTCTATCAGGGTGGAATGAGTTGAGGGTGATTAAAACTGGAATTGGTAAAGTCTGGGTAAGCACAATTATTGAATATTAATACGGATACTCAAAGCATGGTTAAAATATAGATGTTTTCTCATATACAAAAAGAACGAAGCACACCAAAAACAAAACAAAACAAACCTATAATCAAAGTTTTTACTAAGAAGACAAAATATATTGGTAATTAACTTTTAGTATTTTTGGATATAGTTAGCAAGAATTTTAAAAGGGTGTGGTGTGTAAAGTCTATTCATATTTTTTACTGGTGTCCATCCTGTCCCGCTTGAACATGCCCGATGTAGAAGGTTTTCATGGTATTTTGTAATCATCTTGTGAACTTTTTTTAAAGAAGGGATTCTTCTTCTTCTCATCATCATCATCATCATCATCATCATCATCATCATCATCATCATCATCATCATCATCATCATCATCATTATTATAATTGTTATGATTTTTATTATTATTCGGCTTTCAAGGGACATTTGTTCTTTATGATGTCCGTTTTGGTGTGACTGACTCTGAAATTTTCAACAATGGGTCATGGCTGATGACAGGTACTATGATAACAAATTACTTGGTGCTTTACTTTCTTATTTGCCTTACGCATGCAGTAGTATTTGGATTCTTACAAATGCATAGGTTATCTCAGCTTCTCTTCAAACAACTATGACAGTTTTAATGAACTTCAGAGTTACGTCAATCAGATTAAATATTCTAAGGCTACATTTTGTCGGGTACTGCTCATTTTAATCACGCGTCGGTTTACTTTAAAGAGCTCTATACAAAGTCACTTGTTCCCCACTTCTCGGCTTTGATCCTTGTTTCCAGATGTTGTTTTCTTTCTTGTGTAGCTCCTCTCATAACTTCACATATCTGACTCCATTCTACCGAGTATCCTTCTTATTTTTGTTCTTCATGCCCTCCATTTCCATGCTGTTGTCCCAAAAATAAGATGTAACCATGCACTTGTCTGGTTCATTTTCAGAGAACGCAAGTATTTGCCTTTTTACGTCAATTTATATATGGAGATACTGCTCCTTGAAGCACTAGTGTGATTCTGGTTTGCGCCAATCATCGTTAATATTTCTCTGACAATAAATTAAACACCAGGGCAAGGAACAGTCAGTCTAGTTAATGTGCTATAGGCTGTGAAGGGTCCAGCATACAAAATCAACAATAGTGCACAGTTCAACACTCGGGTCATATCATATTGCAATGATTGGTAGTCCTTTGTCTCTATCATGCCTTCATGCTAGTGTACCGTCGAGAAGAGCATAATACAGGTGTTGTCCGACTATTTAAAATTCACCACAACTGTATCTGCAGCTTGGCCAGGACAATTTGTTGTGTGGTGTAAGAGATTTCTTTGAATTGCATAATTGCAGAGATATTATGTGATGCTCATGTAATTTTGACAATCTGTAACTTGTGAAACAGTATTAAAAAGCTGTAACTGACATATGTCTTGTCAATGCAAAAATGAAATGTGACAAGGTGGCTGTGAGGGTAATAAGTGCAAATCATAATTCACAGGTTTATTTTTACTAGTATGGCTCGAGGCAAGAAAAAGGGAGAGACAAAGTCACATTCATAAGGGTACATCTGCAGTGGGGTTAACTGACTCAGGTTGCATCAGGAGAAATATATTCCAGTTGATGTACAGATCTATGCAACTAATTTCCTAGAGTATATCTAAAGAATATTTCACGTATAAGGTCTTCCTGTTGCAAGGTTACGTCCCACTGCGATTAAGCACATGTTCTAATTGGTTTTCAAATTCAGTTTAAACTAATATCCTTTCATATATCCAGGATAAAGGTTTGTGGGCATTTTGGTTTGTTTGCTGATTTGAGGACTTTCTTTTGTTCTAATTAAACTTGAATTTACAATGTTTTCAATTACATTTAAGATATTTTCGAAATAAATTTTTTTTCATAAATGTTACAATCAATTCAATATATCTGAACTTCATTTAAACATAGAGAGTATGTATAACATTTAGTTTGATTTGCACTTTACATGCTTTAAATTTGATGTACTTATATCCACCTTCAACAATCTCAATATATCGTAAAATTTTTGACGATACATACCTATCACTTCTTAATTTTTGACAAAAAGACAATTCATATTATGATATCTATATTATGCATGTCATAGTAAAACGACCAGCCCGAGATGCACCAGTGGACATATTGAAACTGAAACGGCATTTCAGCTTTTCACATCCATTGGCCAAATTCCATTTAAAGAGGTTCATACAAATTTCTCTAGATTGCTATTGTGTTACGCATACCTGGTTTATTCTCAATGTTGTGCAACTTAAAATGGAGCACAAAAATGTACGACTAGCCCCCCTGCCCTCTCGGCCCTAGAAGTGACCACTTGACTGCGCAATGGCTTGGTGGGACATGTTCGGGTTACCAGTGCTTGATCATGTGAGCGAAACGATGAAGGTGGCTACCAGTCTCCTGATTAAGTGGTGGCTGGTATAAAAAAGTGCACTCACAATAGGTAACTGATAACACATGCCTGAATGGTTTATTGCGTGGCAGAGCGCCCACGGGGAGATAAGGGTACCTTTCCTTGTCTGTCTGTCTGCCTAAATGTCTGTTTCTCATGTATGTGTCTATCTGTCTATCTATCTATCCTTCTATCTATCTATCTATCTATCTATCTATCTATCTATCTATCTATCTATCTATCTATCTATCTATCTATCTATCTATCTATCTATCTATCTATCTATCTATCTCTCTATCTATCTCTATCTATCTATCTATCTATCTATCTATCTATCTATCTATCTATCTATCCTTGTCTTCTATATTCTCACAATGCAAGTTCAATCTTGGAGTGGTGCAGAGGATGACAAAGAGAGGGAGAAGAGAAGATTTTTGGCCTCTCTTCCTGTGCAGATTTCAATCAGAAGTGGGTTGTGCAGGAGTTCAACCCATCTGGTCAGGGAATCAGCTAACTGCTCAAAAATGAAGGAAAGTGCACGTAAAGACAACATGGCTGTGTGAACAGCCCATGCTCAACTGACCTAGACATTCACCACATTTGCAGCTCTGTGAACCTGGGATAGGATCAAGGCCACCCATCAACTCAGTAAGTCTGACCTTTATAGAAGAACACTAACATGGGCTACATCAAGCTCCCAGTTCAAGTAGTTCTCAAGTTATAGTGAAGGGTAAAATCCATGTATATTGCACTGTGACCCCTGAAACGAGTTGAAAGTCACTTATGTACTGTCTAAAGATGACTTTAATAAAAAAACCATCAACATGTGCAACATTAAGGTCCTAACTCCAAACAGGTCTCAAGTTATCAAGTGAACAGTAAATTTCGTGTCAGTTGTCCTGTGGCCTTCGGAATGAGGTCAAAGTCCAAACATCATTGGAGCATAACCATTTGCACAAAATATATGGCCAGTTATGAAAGGTACATCCTCACCAAGTTTGGTAATAATCTGGCCAAAATTTTTCAATTTATAGCTATTACAAGAAATTCCCAATTTCAACTTTCCTATTAAAACTTTTTTCAAGATTTATAAAAAAAATCATAAAAAGTCAAAATTCATTAAAGCGTAACCATTCGATCAAACTTGGTACAGACCTATCCAAGGTATAACGCAACCAATTTTGAAGATAAGCCCGCAAAAAGAAAAAAAAATTCATTTAAAATCCAAAAGTGGAGCGTGACCTTTTGAACAAACCTGGTTGAAACTGACCCAAGGTACATTGCCACCAACTTTGAAGTCAATCTGAATGACGGTTTTTGAGAAGTTAAAAATGTGAATTAGCATTGGAATGCCCATTGACTTGTATAGTCATGAATAGGAACTGTATTGACCCGTAAGGTACCCGAATTGGAAAAAAAAATCGTTTAAATTCAGGAACCCACTGGAGTGTCACCTAGTGAAAAATTTTGTTTGACCCGTTCACAAGGAACATATCCATCAAGTTCTAGCTTAATCTGAGAGACGATTCTAGAGAAGAAGTTGAAAGTAGCATAAACACACAAAAAAAAAAAAAAAAATCATAAAAAATAGAAAAAAATTGCAACGCCACCTGGTGAACAAATTCGGAACTAAGAGTCCCCGGGAGTGTCCCTATAACATATCAAAGTAATTGGGTCAGCGGTTTTGGAGAAGATTTCCCTCCCCCCCCCCCGAGAAAAAGAACAATAAAAATTCATAAAACATCTAAAAATCACTGGGGTGTGAGCATTTGAAAAAAATTGGTAGAGACCCACCCAAGACACATCCCCACTAAGTTTGAAATAAGTCTGGTTGACGGTTTTGGCGAAGAACTTGAAAATGTGAATTGTGGATGACAGTAGTGGATTGCCAGGCATAACATATGCTCAGCTGAGTGACAAGTCAGCTGAGCTTAAAGGGTGGCCGACCAAGAAAGGGTTACCAACATCAGTGGTACGTGTCTCAGGTGGTAAACGAAAGCAACACACACAGCACTTGTATGAACTTTTGGTAATATTTCGTAATGGAGCTGTTTTGTTTTAAACATATTGTATTTAGCAATTGGGAAATAGGCCAGGCCAAGCTTTCTACAAATCCCTCATGCAGAAAAGACAAGTGGCACAGGACAAAAACGTTACAAAACAATCCTAGAGGTGATTGGCACCATGAAAAACATGATAATAGTGAGACGTATATAAGCTAACATGCCCCCCCCCCCCGATTGACACTGAACAGAGATAACGCAATGAGAACAAGACAGACAGTGGGCATGTATCTCTGACCTTTCTGAATCTTGCATGCTGGATTGCAACTGTTTTTTTTTCCAACATAATTGAGGTGAGTATGCTTGATTAGGTGAGGAACATGAGATTCAATTCTGAGTTTGAAGCAATGCGAGTGTCTGAGGGGAGAACGTAACACAGTCTGGTAGCAAATGTAACAAATTTCGATCAAACATGCCGGTGCAGGCTCTAAAATCAGGAATGTCCAATAGTCGACGGCTGTCATGGTTGAAGTTCAGTTTATCATCTGGAATGTATGAAAAGCCGTTTCTCAGGTAAAGGGATCAATGTTATGAATAATTTGGTACATAAGAATTAGTTTGGACTTTTTAGATGTTCTGCTAGCGTTTCCCAACCAGTTTCTTGGTACAATTTCGCTAATGAAGGAATTTTCATTGCTCCTGTTACTACCTGGACAGCAGGCAGCAGAATTTTTAACAATTGACATCGAAATCAAACGATTAAATCAAACTTCGCGCTTCCATCGCAGACTATGCAAGCATATTCTAATAGTGGTCTTATGAAGGAGACATAAATCACTTCTCGTGCTTCACGATTGAGACGATATTGTCGAGATTTCAAACTGTTTGGCTGTCTGGATGACATCAATTCTAGATGATTTCCATGATCAGTCCATTGCAAATCGGATCTAAATGTTACACCTCAATACTTATGTTCACTTACACTAGTAATAGTACGGCATTGAAAGATTAGTAGAGGATGGATAGGATATTCAAGTTTGCTAGAACAAGCAAGTCTTGAGTCTGTTTTTAAAGTGTTAAATGTAATAAGCCTTTGTTTGGACGACTCGTCAATAGAGGATAGATTAACATTGGATGTAGCAGATGTTGTCAGGTAGACAGTCATGTCATCAGCAAAATGATTGATTTTAGAATGCACTAGATAAAAATATAGTTAGTAAATACGAGGAACAGGAGGGAGCCAAGCACTGAGCCTTGAGGCGCACTTGCATTGAAAAAGCCCCCTTCAGAGTTCTGGCCTGCAATGGCGAATCGTTGCTGTTCATTTTAAAGATAGTCACGGGACCAGAGAATTTAATATCCGGGAATACAATTCTCTTTTATTTTATTCAGTAGACCGTCAGTTCAAACCTTATCGAAAGCTTTGCTAATAGCTAAAAACGTTACACGAACGTATTTCTGTTTGTCAACCGCCAAACACAGTTCGTGATAAAAGAGTAACAACTAATTAATAATTGAATCCCTAGAGATAAATCCAGACTGATTTGCCGAGATATCCAACGTTTCTTTGAAATAAACTTGTGAGAAACAAGTTTCTCCATAACTTTTCCTACAGAGCTTAAGAATCAAATTGGTCTGTAGCTATTACATAAACCTTCCTCACCTTTTGAGGTGACGAAAATTCATCTCCTTGCCTGCAACAGCGCCATCTATGAACCATTGTTTTGAGGTTGAATTACATAATCGAAAAGGAACTATTGGCATGAATTCGTACATGGATAAATGCATTTAGCCTAAATGATGGAACATAAATGAATGTGCCAAACGTTTCACTTATTACAACACCAACAAGAATGAACAAAAAATTCTATGTGACCCCCCAGTGGCATTTACCCCTGAACATGTATTGCCAAAACATGTTCTTTTCTGTGCAGCAGGCAGACCTTGCAGGTTTAGGATTTATTATTCCACTTACTTTGTCGAGTTTGATTTGGTCTGTCTGCATATTTCATCCAGAAAACATTTACAATGGTGTGGATCATATTGCCTGTAGGTATTTTTGTTTCCATGAAAATCAACCCAGTATTCACCATATCCAACTGTTGTAGCCGCCTTGCATTCTATGCTCATGAATTGTTCACACCTGAGGTGAATGACACAGAAGCTTTATAATAGGTGCAAAAATTAATATGAGTATATTTTCGAAATCTGACTTTTTGAGGAGAAATGTTGCATAAGGAATTAGGCGAAGTAATTGAAAATATGACACAAGGTTTCCATAATTTCATCTGTTAACCTCTAGAAAACATAAGCAAACAACAACAAAACTGATGCCCATGTCTCGTGAAATTACTTGATATCCCTGTTTTTGGCCAGCACAAGTGGGCATATTATTAGCGTCGAAAATTTTTGTATTCTATTAAAAACCAAATACCGGGATAGGGCTATAACTGTGAAACAATATAGAGGACATCGAGGAGTGTTGGAACAAGGGGTAACATGAAACTTAATTATATCTGCTTTCCATAAAGGTATTCCAATTTTTTGACTGTTGGTTTCACCCTTAGTCTTATCCCAAGTTCCCATGTTAAACCAAATTTGGAATTCAAGTATGATTTTTTAAAAATTGGAAATCATATGTTTGTTTTTCTCGCTTCCCATTAAATATTTCATGTCAGAAAGATTTTGTAACATTCTTTAAACAGTGAGGCGCTCAGCGAAATTACCCAGTAGGGAAAACTACCCAGGTGGTAGGCAGTCAACATCACAAAGTAAAATATTGATTGCTTTGTGTGTTCCTAAAGTATTGGTAATGTACATTAAATTGTCACACTTTGAGAATTGAAACATCGGAGAAAGGGTGTGTTTGAACAGTTGATCTTTCCCCAAGTTTCAACTTGCCTCTGCGGTAATATGGACCATGCTACAACCACACCAGGGTTCGATGAAACAGGTTCAACACACCTGGGGGTTTAACGAAACAGGTTTCAAACTGCACCTGCAGTTGGAAGGAACATCTACTGGGGGGGGGGGGGGTTGCACATATTTCAATTCCACTTTGTGTCCACATATGCATACATAATTACACGCATGCGGACACTCAGACAATCATGTATGTTACACGACAGATACAAACTCAATTAAAATATCAGAATATTTACTCACCTATCTGATTCTTTTTTCACTGCTGTCAACTGAGCTTTGCTCAGGAAATATTTTACGTATCTTTGGTAGGAGGCAACTTCTTCAAAGCCTTCCACATAATGACGCTCTTCACTGTTATGATGCATAATGGTCACAACTTCCTCTGGGTATGACGTCATATCACATTCAACTTGCATCCTGCCTTATGAATGAAATTTACTTATGTTAAAAGTAATTTTGTATTGTTGTCTGCCAATAGCATATATTTTAGTGTAGCTTTCTTCACTAATGTCATGCAACCCCCAATTACTGATACTGATCCCAGAGTTGCTTTTTCACGGACCTCTTATCCCGCTTTCAAAGCCTTGACTAGGAAGTTCTGATGGAGACTTATCATAATCTCGTTTAACTGTTTACTAAAAAATGTACTGCTGGGAAAAAGTACCCCCCGCGTTTTTTAATGTCATGTACGGATTATAAGGCTGTGTGTGGGGAGTTTGCTTGCCCTACCATCATTGTACCCGCTTGGTCTTTTGTGCAAGGCGGAGTGGGATGCCAAGGAAAGGGCGGTATGCCCTCAGTTTGGTGGACAGTAGTTTCGTATTGATGATAGACTGTATTGCTTTGATGTTTCAGGCCCGGCTCAATTGCTGATGATATCTGTGTCTCTTCATATAATGGATCAAGTGACGGTCAGTTGCCCCGATCCAGCCTTCCCCTGGCACCCTCTGGTTTCCCAGAAATGTTCCTGCTACCTCTTCACTGATGGCCAGAAGCAACCCATTCTCTTGGCCACCTACCGCTGGGAAAGGCCAGTCTCTAACATGCCATTGATTCTGGCCCTGTCAAATTTAGACAGATGTGAGTCACCAGAACGCCATGGCATTCTGGATTCACATTGGTCCAAGTAGTGCCATGGCCCCCTTATATAGCTGATTAGCATCCCAATCCCAGACACCCTTCTCGCTGGCTGTTGTTTAGGTTTTAAGGACTTTTTAGTGTGTGACTACTCAGGTGTACCCAAAGGTATCCTTTTGATGTTACATAATATTCCATGTGGCACCCATATTTTCCATATAAAGGCATGTTTCCCCAGCAGTATATGAGGTAATTACAAACAAAGTACCAAGTAATGACACAGGGTCAATTACTTATCTACTAGTTTGTTCGTCTAGAAAAACTGAAATCAAATTATGTACTTTTATATTAAATACAATAAAAAAAATCAAATCACGATAGTCATGGTAAAAATTTAAAACAACACAGTTAACTTCTTTATGAAAAGAACAGATTTTGGAGAATAGAAGCATGGAAGACAGCTGCCTTGCTCAGGGAATGAAACTGGAAGTAGAAGACAGGCCAAAATATGCTACGTGTGCATAGCTGATCAGCTCACAGGCTTCACCAGGGAAGAAAAGGATGTTAAGACCTAGGTAGGTGATACATATGGCAAGCCCTTTTGATGTTTAGTTTGACAATATTACTAAATCAGGTAGCGTTATCGCTAAATCGTTTAGCGATATTGCTGAATGAATAAGTGAAAATGTCTTGCCATGGGCACACCTCATACGCATAAATACAGCAATAAAGAAAAGTGCAGTTTAGAGCCTTGAACTCGGTCAATGATGTTGTCACTGGATCATCCCATACACATGCACGTTTTATTTTGCAAATTTACTTTGACCATAAAAAACTGAAAATATCCTTAGTTGACAAATCTGCTCTCTTTATGCTGAAACTTGATGTTGCTTGTACGTCCTACAGGCATTGATGAGCAAACCTTAAGATTATGATACTGGAACCTCTGCAGTGTTTGAAAATGGATGAAAACCGCTGTACCTCTAGAATCGACATTCAAGATACCCTTGTGGAATTAAGTGGCCCTAAAATATTTTACTGTACCAAGAATCAATAAAATATTAAAAAGACTACCTTTCCTCCCAGGGTTAATATAGTACGTGCCTGACGTGAAGCCTTTCAATCTCCACGTAAGGCAAGACTCTGAACTATCCGTCACACACGTGGCTGATTCATCCTCTTTGAAGAAGCCTGAACAATCTACGTTGTTGTCACATTCACGATTTTGAGGTATGCATCTACCGTCAAAACACTGGAATGCTACATCTCTCGCACACGTAGCTGATATTATTTTTTAAAACAGAAATGAAAATGTCATTTAGGTATAATAACAGCTGATATACAATAACATGCTAAAATATTGTAGGCGGATCATAGCTATTTCAATATAACATGCTCGTATGGAATATGTTTGAATACATTAACAGTCGTGTGGAACAAAGCTCTGGAATAATAGAAGAAATATCATACTTTTAATTTGGTCATTCATACGATGTGTTCCTGGAGTGAAAGACACCACCCAATCTACACACATTTCTACCAATTCTTTCCAAATGTTACCAAAATGGACATAAGTGAGTAAAATCTGTAGTTGAAATACTGCCGTCATAATTCCCCATTAAGTGTATAGTTGTACATTAAGTATCTATTTGTTTTATTTTTGGGAAAGGGTGGAAATCGGGGTGCAACGGCAAAGAGTGCATGTTGAGCATCCGAAAGTAAAATGTACTATGTGATTCAATTTAACCACTAGGAGGGTTCTGGCGCCGTAACGTGATGTCATTTGTGTGAAAGTACTTACTGCATGTTTTTTCATCTGATCCATCTATGCAGTCTTTGGCAAGATTACACCACTTGCTTCGTTCAATGCATTGTCCATTTGTACATGCCCTTTCATCGGACCCACAAGACCGTCTTTCTGCATGAATGCATTGGAACAGAAATACTATTTTTAATACGAGTGCCAACACAAATCCTTATTACATCTAATCAGTATATATATATATAGAATATATAAGTTGGACGATTTATATGTTTATAAATGGTGACGTCACACTCCATGCATACTAATGAGTTGGCCGGCCCTGAGCTCACAAACAGCCTGGCCAGCGGAGGTTTTACAGTGTTGTGTGACAGTGCGGCTTCCATAAGAGACTATATATGAATTCTTCTGGAAAATTAGTGACTGTTGGCTTTTTGGTACTGCTCATGTCTTACCTGATACAGTGCAGCAGTTGCTTAAAAAAACACGAACGCCCTGGAGGTCGTTATTGCAAGTATTTGAACATGGGTGAGGACAGTAAAAAAGCCGCCATGGCCCAAGGCATACTGACCACTGGGAAAACGGACAGTGATTACGCAAGCTTGTTCCCAGGTGTTGACGCAAGTGATATACCTGACAGGGATTCCAAGGACTACATAAAGTTTCTTGAATATCAAGTGAAGACCAAAGAAGACAAAATTGTGAAATTACAGTATACTCGCCAAGTGGAAACATTAGAAAAAAAGTTGCTGAAATTTAATTTGGATTTGTCTTCACAGTCTGCTGGGGCGTCAAAGTCAGCCAGTGCACCAGATGACATCAGTGACGACAATGCGTTTATAAGGCAGGATTCGGTGTTGACCAGTGTACGTGCCAACACAAATCCTTATTACATCTAATCAGTATATATATATATATATGTATATATATATATATATATATATATATATATATATATATATATATATATATATATATATATATATATATATATATATATATGTTTGCCAGCAGCACAAAGTGTAGTTATATAGTTGTTCAGGCATACATTTTTCGTCTCGCAGAAAATCAGAACAGAAAGTTTTTCGTCCAATGGTAAAAGTGCTCACCTCTTAATGAACATTAGATTTAATTACAGTCACTGTTAAAAATGCACGTTAGGCCTGTATGACGTCAACATTTTAAACAACAGCAGTGGTAAAGTACATGAGCTGACCAAAAGAACATATTGAGTTCTTGCCAGTTTTTTTTCTTGTTTTGTGTCTGTCATTTGATATATCGATCAATTTTAATAAATGTGATGTGAAGTACAAATTAAACTAATTGCGATTTTGTATAGTAGACGCTTTGCTTGGTGTACAGACTCCCATATGGTATGATGCTATATGATTTGACATGGTATAAAACAAGGTATTATCACCACCTGCTCTTTCCCAAGAAACAATATTAAGACGTTGACTGCAGACCCCGGCACGATCACGATCGACTTTATTGTTTTACGAAACTGTATTAGTTTGGATCAACTGCATTATATTAGGAAGCTCTTAGGAGCTCAACAATAATGATGATGATGATGATGATAATAATAATGATGATGATGATGATGATGATGATGATGATTATTATTATTATTATTATTATTATTATTATTATTATTATTATTATTATTATTATTATTATCATTACATTTATCATTCTGTAAATTATGATTGGATATGTGCTTCAAAACATAAATTCTATGTAATAGGGCTCATCCAGAAGAAAGTTTATGATGTATTGAAGCACCACCACATGAATGGCGTTTGCAGCTTTGACAACAAAGAGGGTTGCATGAGTGGGTTATAAGTTCAATGGTTTATAGCACCGTACCACATCCTGATTCATCTGTGCCATCTTTACAATCATCCCGGAAGTCACAATACAAAGACAATGGTATGAGTTGTTTGCTTTTGCATCTGAATCTTCGAATTTGCATTGTGCCTGAAACAGTTATGTCCATACATGGGTATTGTCTCATTCATTACCATACACTCACTGGTGTTTTTTTCTGTAATAAACGGTAAAAGGTTTCCCCATACCCTTCATTATGGAGTTTTATTAAAAAAGACACCACCGGCAGAATTGGGCACTACACTTTGTGTAGAACTCTAAAATGACTATTGACAATCAGGGCCTATTTCTTATATACTTCCATCTGTGTCACCTGAGGTTAGACTCATATTTAGAACAAACAACAATTTTTAAAATTCAAAACAACATACCAACGATGTGCATATCTATTCATATTAGAAGAAGTCACGTCGAACTAAACATGCGGTGAAAAGTTTTGAATATAGTTTTAAACCATTTTGTTTCAGGCTCTATATATTGCATAGTAAATTGCAATGAGCATCATTGAAAAAATATCGAATATCCCATATATGACCATTGATTACCAGTCGCGACTCACTAAGCATTGCCTGAAAAATCATACAGGAATGGTTAGTTTTCCATAAAATTTTATTCCCTCATGCATAACTCACACAACACAACAATGGAAATATGACAAATATATTTTCTAAGGCTCTAAAGTCTTGTAACACAGTATGTGGACCACGCAACAAAGCAACATGAAGCTGACAGACTGAGTCTGAATAATAGGAGGTATTTATTGTACCTAACGAAAAAATGAAAGATTACTGTAAAATAACTAAGTGCACTCTTCTCTCGTGGAAAACAGTGAGATAAAGCTTCACGGCAGTTCCAAATTCTCCTTTGTCTTTCATATTGCCTATAATATTATTTAATGTGTTTTAATATAGTCAAGTAGAATTGGGCAGTAATTCCTTACATCTTGGGTGATTAAATTATTTCTAATAACGCTGCCTACATTGCAAATAAAGCACTACTTAAGGGTAACTGATGAGTGAAAACGACAGCACAAGCATTCAAAACTTTTTCTTAAGTTTCAAATCAACGTACTTACAACTGTAAAATTTTGAAAACTAAGGACAGAATCAGGCAAACAGCAATGGTGATTACAGAAAACACCTATGTGGATAGACATGAGAAGGATATGTAAAGTACATACTGCAATTCATCTCATCGGACCCAGAGCGACAATCCTTAATGCCATCACATACATAGAACCCATGTATGTATTCACCACCTTTACACCGAGTGAGTCCCGGATGTTCAGCTGTGTTATATCGTACTGATGGCGATAATCTATGCCTCTCCTTCTCTTCTTTGAACGTGATGACGATGATAATAATAACATATCATATATATATATATATATATATATATATATATATATATATATATATATATATATATATTTATCATTATTACATTATGATTCAGTAGACATACATGTAATCTGCATGGCATTGTACCGCTTTAGCTATTGAAACGAGCTATCAGCTGAAAAGGTATCTTTGATAATTGCTACGTTTTGCTTGTTCATTCTGCCCCTAACCTGAGCAACAGTTAAATGGATGCATTAACAAGTTACACTTAGAAAAGGATACCGTCAGATGGAACCACCTACAACTTTTTAGAGTTTCACATAAAATACAAGACAAGCTACTTTAACTCATTCCACCCTGATAGAAGACTGAGTCAACAGCTTTCCTTGGCGCGCTCTGGGCGCATTGCGCCCAGAGCGCGCCAAGGAAAGCTGTTGACCATGGGCATATAATTTGGAATGATCCTCCATTCAAGTTTCATCCAAAATATTGAAAAATAATCCCTAAATTAGTAAAATACAATTAGCAGAGGACATTTAGATATAAGCGGGAAAAAGCGTCATCAGGGTGGAATGAGTTAAAACTCATTTTTTTTACTTTCCTTTTTAACTTAAGTCATCTTTCCTATTCAAGCAAATTTTATTTGGCATTTCAAAACATTTGTACACATAAGATTCAATACACATATATGTGCTTGTGCTGATATCTCTTGTCATAGCTGACATCGTTTTTTATGTCACCTCACCCGATCTGAGTACAGTTAACACTATTCGCGTATAATACAGCATGCATCTCCCTTCCTCTGCCTCTGTGTGTAAAACATCTCTAATTGGGAAATTAGACTACTTGAGAAGCCTCAACATTAACTAATTAACCAGGATCGAGAGCCATGGGCCGAAGGTGCATCAGTTTCACTGTAAGATGCTCAATGAGTCTTTATTCTCATAACTGTCATTGAATAAATAAGGAAATACTAACACTACTTTTGTGACCAAAATGTATACCTATGGTACAGTAAACTTGATAACTGAACACAAACAGGGGTGGTACATCATTCTACGTGCTTAGTGACATGCTACAAGTCGTATATATACTTGCAAATGTCAGCCTATAAAGCGCAGTGGATTTGCCGTTCTGTGCTGATCTCTGGGACAATGTTAATTGGTATGTGAAATCTACCCAGTTTTATAGAGTGTACGGCAGGATGGCAGCTATTAAGACTGATTAAGTAATCCTTAGATCTATAAGAAAATAGAAACATGCTAGCACACCCCTGTATCTTTTATTTACTATTATCTTGATAGTACAGCGTATCTTATTATGCGCTATTGTGAAATGTATTTTGGATGATGAGAGTTCCAATGTAATAGTTTTGTTCTGCTGACTTGATAGCTAGCAGAGCTTATAGAATGGCCTATCGTCCATTGTCTGTTCTTTCGTCCATTTGCCATCTGTTCACAATTCGTATTTACAGCTCATCCAAATCCCTAAGACAAATACTTTTAGAACCTGGTGGGATGTACCTTAACTTTCTACCAAATATGCATGGAGCAGCTGTTATTTTCTGATTTTTTGTCTAATTATCAAAACTAGGGAAAATCGGCAAGCAGATATGTGCATGTTGCCAACAGTTATGATGGCCTTTCACAAATGTGGCTTTGGTATTATTTTGAAGTTCACAGTACCACTTGACACTTGTGTTCATATGTAAGGTGAGTTTGGCACAGTACCGTATAATTAATCTGATCTTGTTTACTTTCTATGACCAGTCGACTGTTCACTTGTTATGTCAAGTATGATGTACTTTGGGTCTAAGTGAAAACAATCTTTTCTGATTGTGCTACCCAGTATATACTTATATACGCATATAATTAAATCAATGAATAAAGAACCCATCTGGGAGAAAGTAAGCCACAGGCTGAAATATCCAGAATAGGGTGCAGATAATAAATTAGCTTGTGCGCTTCACCACACATACGCAAATACGTCTGGTTATTCTGTCAGACTAGAATATGACCCTGAACAAATTTTGAAAAAAGGGCATGGAGCGGCTGTTATTTTAAAATTAAAATTTCATTTGAAAAAAGGGCTTATCAGTGGTTTTGGGCGGAAATAGGATCAATTTTAGCATATGAAAGGTCCTCACAATCAAACATCGATTTATTGGCGAAATTTTAAAAAAAGGACCACGATATACTTTTGGGAAGGCAATATGCCTTTTTGCTGATTACACCGATCAGCTGTTTCTGAAACAAATGCTTTGGCCTCTTGGTGGGGTACATTAAGGGAAATATCCGTGTTGTTTTGAAATGTTTTGTTAAATTTCTAAAAGGTAAATTGACTGGCACTGTTCACTTTATCACCATTTATCTCTTATTCGTTGCCACACGTTGGCACTTCATCTGTGACATTCATTTCATTTGCCACTAGGTTGTACATGATAAAAACTTAAGGCACATTTGCAACACAAAAAGTGCCAAAAATAATATGGCTACTATTATGACACACTAATGTTCAATGAATCAAACCTCAATTTTTTAAAAGGTTATTAGAGTTGCGTTAATAATCACCTCCTTGGAATTATACACACAACGCAATGCGAGGTGCACAAACGCTGGTGCATAAGTCATGCATTGGGGTGCCTCCAGTGTGTGTGTGTGTGTGTATGTATGTCACAATTACAATCTGCTCTCCACCGGCTATGTATTTTGCAAATTATCCGATCTGGAGCTCATGAATCCATCACCTCGGATATATATATTGTGAAGCTGCACATAGTTGCTGGCACACTGGGGTTCTACATGGGATGCAGTTGTTGCTGTTTCTTCATAGAATCGCCTGTAAAGACAGTTTGTTAGGCTGTCTCCAACACTTGCCATTATACAAACGCAAAAGCCTTTTCAGCTGCAGCTGACACTATTGTTGGACATTAGTGATTGCATGAATACCTTGTCTTGGTCTCCAAAGATGGGATAATTTTTACTCTTTTAGGGTATTGTTTTACCATTACCCCATAGAGGAAAAAAAAGGCCAGAGCCACCTATTGTGTGGATGAACACCAAGTTGCTTCAAACATGTGGACCCAGTAACCCTGGCAGCATTGATGTCCTTCTCTGATTTATTCCTTTCCCATGGTTTTGGCTCGGCTTTACAAAATATATGGCAACTACAGGAGTCCTTTTGGATAATGATTTGCAATCAGCTATGATCTACGTTGCCTTCAAAGTGAAGTGTTGCTCTCCACCAGCTCTATCACTGAGTTTACACGAGCTATGGTTATCAGACCAAATTCCCTGTACAACTGAAGTGCCACCTTTGGCTGTTTCAATACACATACCGGTTCCTAAAGGACTCCTCCCATTTTCAAAGTTTCACCTCGAATTTGGTCTGTATGCTGTGCTCTTATTTGAAACTACTATCCTATCTTTTGAGGGGCGCCCACATCAGCCAGTTCATTATTTAAGTGATATGTTTCTTTCAAATCACCCTTTCACATTTCAGTGGGCTTTAAGATCATGAGAATACACATCTACTGTTTTGTTCAGCATTGTCAGTTTTCTTTTTATGTACACATTAGAACTGCTATATGTGGTCCATGGGGGCAATACTGTGAAGGAAGGCGATTTACCTATCATCATATTATCAATCCATATGCACAATACAGAGTCGGGTGGTATTTGGAGTCTCATCCTTAGCAAAATACTATGGTTGCAACAAATGTTCAGAAGTGTGGAATGTGTACACCTACAGCCTAGTTATATGATACTTTGCACCTTGAAAATATAATAATAGAATGGAAAAAACGTAAAGATAAAATAAGAGTCAGCAGATTTGCAGTTCAGCACAAACATACAGCATGTTGTTTTTGCAGCATAACTGCCCAAATAATCTTTTGTGGTCTGAAAATTTTTTACTTCTCGTTTTAAATCCCATACAAATTATCGTACAAGGTCGGAATAAAATGATATTCATTCAAGAGTTTTCCACCATAATGGCAGATGGAAACGGACTTACAAGGTCTGAAAATGATTTTACTGCCTCACCTTATGCTTCCTCCTTCCCCTTATAGCCACTGCCTTTCTTCACTTCATAGTAAAGGGTCCTGTCTGTTTTTTTTTCTCTGGGGTAGGGAAGTAGTAAAAAAACAGCAAGGAAAAATCCTTACCTAATTAGCAATTCCTACGAACGGGAGAACAATATCAGCCCTTCCGGAATGTATTATGTGAGAACTGTTGCGGTTTATGGAGTGTTAGCTTTGAGACATACTGCATTTAGGTGCCACTAAGTTACAGTACACCTGATAAAGCAGGTTTCTAATAAAATTAAGAATAATTTCAGTGTACATAAAAACTAGTTTGCTTACTTATCCAATGAGTGAACGAAATATAATTTTTTGTCTTGTCTGTCTGTCTCTTGGTTCCTCCGTCCAGCTGTTTACTGTCGATCTGCCTAACTATCCATCCATTCATGTGACTATCTCTCTATGTATACTGAACCAAACAAATAACGCAACCCTTAAACTTTTCAACTTAAATATTTATTGTTACTTTCATATCACAGAAGCAAATAAGATCCATATTCTGCAGTCTTTTTGGCATAACATGTGAAAAACAAAAACTTGAAACTGTCAACGAGGGCGCGACTAGCTGGCAATAAACAGGCCAACATTGATTTGTAAAGTTCACAAATTGGCATGTCCACTAATACTGTGTGTGACCACCATCAGCATCTGTAACTGCTATGCAACGTTGGCGCATGGATGACACTAGCCGCTGCACCATTTGCCTGGGCACACGATCCCACTCTTCTTGAAGAGCCTGGCGAAGCTGCTGGCGGTTGGCGGGCGCTGGATCCTGTCTCCGAACACGCTGGTCAAGGTAGTCCCAAAGATGCTCAATGGGATTAATATCAGGTGAGAAGGCTGGCCATGGCAAAACGTAAATTCCTTCTCCTTGCAGAAAATCCATCGTCAGTCTAGGGGCATGGGGCCGAGCATTGTCCTGTTGAAGCAAGTGGAGTTGGTGGTGTCTAATGAAAGGGACAGCAACAGGCTGAAGGATCTCATCCCTGTAACGGGCAGTGTCCTGATTGCCTTCAATTAAGATTAGCTGGGTTTTGGCTGTGAAGGAAATTCCATCCCACATCATCACTGATGCACCTCCAAATCGATCTGTTTCCAGCACACAGGCATCTGAGTAGCCTTCTACCCTTCGTCGCCAAACACGTGTCCTACCATCTGCATGATACAGGGTGAAGCAGGATTCATCGGTGAATAGCACATCCCTCCACTGTTGATGGGTCCAGCGAGTATGGGCAGTAGCCCATTGTCTCAGGCTTGCCTTCTTGCCTGTGTCAAAATTTGACCCCTGTAAGGACGCCTGGCGTGTAGATGGTGTGCTTGTAGTCTATTACGGACTGTCTGGGCAGATGTTCTGTTATTGGTTCTGCCAGGTGTCTGTTGTGCAGTTCTAGTGGCTGGTCGAGTTCTGTTCCGCAGATGTGACACCCTGATGTGTCTGTCTTGTGCAGGTGTGGTTTCTCTTGGTCTCCCAGGACGCTGTCTATCAGCTGTGGCTCCAGTCTCCTGGAATCTTGTAGCAAGTCTGGATATAGTGGATTTGTGGACTTGCAGTCTTCTTGCCACCTCTGCTGCAAATAAACCAGCCTGTAGCATGCCAATCCCTCTCTCCTGATCTACTGGTGATAATCGACCCATAGTTCTTGGAATACTATGCCAAATGAATCCCATGCTGCCCTTTTATTGTCCGTGAGGGGCTACACCCAACCACTAAAGGTGCGAATGTTTTAGTCATGTGGGTAACACTGAATCCTGCAGTTGTCCTTGATTCAGCACAACCACCAAACTTTGAAAGCCTCATATCCTCGCACACAGTTACGCTTGGGCTGATTTTAATGTGGCCTTTTCCTGTCCCAGAATCAAAGACTTGGAGAGCTTTATTTCAGGTGTCAGAGACTTGCGTAAATTAGCCTGCTGTAGTCACTCTTGATTCATGACAATGACCCCATGGCAAGGTCAGCGTACTCGACCTTGAGGTCACACTACTTGGTGCATTATTTTAGACTGATTCAACAATGGTTCGTATATTTCTGAACTTTAAATACAGTTCCAATGTGAAAATAAACCCAAATGAAAAAGTTGCGTTATTTGTTTGGTTCAGTATATGTATGTATGTATGTATGTATGTATGTATGTATGTATGTATGTATGTATGTATGTATGCATGTATCTATCTATCTATAATAAAGAAATATATCTCTTGGGAGAACAGATAGTAAAATGAAAACCAGGTTTCTGTCCAAACCTGTTCACTCTTTTGATGATATGTATACTGCTGTGAAAAAATGACCCCCTTGTTCAATATTATGCATGTGCTATGAGGATGTGTAAGGGGAGTTTGTCTACTTTATCATTCCACCGCTTTTCACATTTCTTTAGAAAGAAATGGTGGTCCTTAAAAGGATCTTTTTGGTTGTTGTTCTTGTTGTTGTTCAGAGGCTGCATGTATGTATAGTTGGTGTGACCAGCCCACTTCTGTAAGCAAGCCCAGTGTTGCCTTGGTATGCTGCCCATCAGCTTGATGATATCAGCCTTGGAAATTTTATATCAGTGGTCTGTGAGCCTCTCTGCCTGTTGGTCCAGGGTGGCTGTAGGTCTTCCATACTCAACCGTGATGGGATGGCCAAGCACTTACAAATGCATCATGGGCAACAGGTCAGGAGAACGGTCTGGCCATGGCAACAATGGGATATTGTGTTGCTGCAAATACTGCAGGCTGACTTGGGCAGTGTGTGATCATGCATTATCCTGCTGAAACAGTAGCCCTGGATATTGTCAGATCCGTTCATCAACTGTAGGCATGATCTCATTCACACAGTGCTGGCCTGTTAGTCCTATTCACCCTGAATAGAGCTGTTTGTCTTGTTGCTGTAATTGCCGCCACATTATGACACTGTCTCCTCCATGGTGGTCATGTTCAACTAAACATCCTTGTGCAAACCTCTTGGGAGGCATTCATCGAACCCCCATTCTTCCATCGTGGTAATTCCAAGCAGAATCGGAATTTATGTCACCATGCAGTTCCTTGGATTTCTGGTCCAGGCTGCATGCTCCTCACACCACTGTTCCTTGTCGTGACTTGTTTGGAGGACTTAAAAGGATGCAAATGGCACGGTGGTATGGCCTCAACTCGGCAGACACGAGTCTCCTGTTAATAGTAGACTGTGATGCATTTATGATGCAAGCCTGGCTCCACTGCTGACGGTACCTTTTGATGGAAAGAAACCCTAGGTTTCACACACTAGATCAAGTAACAGTCATCCATCTGATTCAGCTTCCCTTTTGCATCCTGGTTGGGGAAGGCCAGCCTCCAACATCTAAATAATTCTGCCCCTGACAAATTTAGACAGTTGTGAGTGACTCATATACTGTGGCATCATCGATTCACATTGAACCTAGTAGTGTCATGGCGCTCTTATAAGCTTGCAAATAAATGACACATATCCCCTTACTGGCTGCTGTCTTGCTTTCAGGATAGTATTTGTGTGTTTGACTGCTCAGGTATACTTTTAGCTATCATGTTATATAAAATTCCATGCAACACCTATATTTCCCATATAAAGGCATAGTTAGGGTGGTCGATGTCAAACCAATGGTGGTTGCATCTTTTTCCCACCAGTATATAAATTTATGTCAAAACAAGTTTCATGTTAAAACATACTTTTGCCGCCAGGTCTTTGCTTACCTTTCATAGCTGACACTTTGCAAACATACTGCTTTATGAAATGGTAAGAACATGGAATATCACGCCAGTTTATATACGAGTGCAGACTGTGTAACTGTATCATGGTGCAATCTTCACTTGCAGATCCATCAGGCTGAACAGAGTCTTCTCCTTGGTACCTACATATATCATAAGTAATACTGTGCAGAGATTAGAGACAACTTAAATATGTATGCAAGGATTTTGTGTTTAACAAACAGTTTTTTACTTTTTACAACATGAGCATTAAGTTACAAATAGTTAAGGTTGAATATGTGAAGTTGCTTCATAAGACTATGTGAACTCTACAAGTACATGTAAAATTGACAGCCTTGGAGCAAAGATCTGAAACCAGCACCTTTACATAAACTCTAATCACTTTTTAATATTTTTGAATGGTTTGATACCTAAACTACATGCTCCCAAAAACTCATGAACATAAAAGTATAATGAAGAGATGGAGCTCAAAACTTTTGTTTACACTGAAGAGTTTCAGTACTGCTCCGCAACAAGGGGTTTGTTTGCAGGGGCATGATAATGAACCATGTCATTATTTGCACAGCCATTGGTCCATGACAGCTGGGAACCAATTAAGCCACTGACAAGGGTCACCCACAGGAAACAGGACACCATTAGCCATGGGAAGAAGAATAGGCCAGTTGAGACTAATCACTACCATTGTTCTGACTACTTTGAAATTATCTATTGATGGAAAAACAAAGTAGCACAATCCCCATATTGGGCCCCAAATATGGAAAGCCGCGTGTGACCCACACCCGAACAAGCCATATATGGCTACGTTTGATGTTCTGAAATTAAAAAAGTCTAGGTTTAAGCTACAAAATATACTTTTTTTAATAACAACATCAGAGAGGAATAGCTACAAGTTTATTTCGCACAATAATAAAAACTCAGGACAAAAGAAGTAGGTGTTTTATTACAGCCATAAATGCACAAGAGGTGGCAACACGAATTTCTCGGACATGTTTTTTGCTCAAACTCTGCCATTTGTATCTCGTCTCAGAAACATACAAACTTACCTATCACACTCAAATCAACAGACATCAAAAGAGTATATATATATATATCATATCCAGGAACGTTTTCAAGAAATGTTTTTTTTTCAACCCCTTCGGTGACTTTTGGAGCAATATATAGAAAGAAGATGAACAACCTTTCAGGACGAACATAAAAAGTATATATAAATTTATTCATGCTATTTCAGGACTCACCATTGGATTCCATCCTGGACACATGTGTATATTTGTAATTTCTCTGATTTCAAATGGGAAAAAAAACAAAACTTTTGGTGAATTTAGCGCTAAAAATGTGAAAATCCTACCAAGTTAGAAAGAATGCTATAAAATGTCAAAGACGTCCAATCCCGCCAAAAAACTATACATACAAATTTATAGATGTGTAGTAATCAGAAAAAATATAGGCTTACTGTACTTATGCACAAATTAAATGGGTTATATTGATCCAAAGTTGCCAGTCTTACTGCGCACTCCACCTTAAACCGACATGTACCCATTCAGTGACTGCTTGTCTGACAGAAGAGATGCACTAGCATTGAGCCTAGCTTAATGTACAGACCATATAAAACTCCTGAAGATAATTGACATCTTAGGCAAAAGTGGACAGGATGCTGGTGTGAAAAAGGGTTGCATACGTATGCATATTTACATAGGACATTATATTGTGGGTAGATGCATCACCTACAGTCTTATTTTGGTCTGCGTGTTAAAAATGACCATAATCCCTATATCATATGACATTAATGTGATTTACACTACAGCTGCACAAGTAGACTGATCACAGAATTCATATAATAAATATGATCTATTGATACTTCACCAGTTGCTGTAGGTAAGTGGAGTTCCATCGGTCCAGACCCAGTTCCCTTCCCTTTTTCGATCATTTAGTCCTACAACAATACATCAATTAGATACTAATTTTTGAAATTCTGATCTGAAAGACCTGTTTTCTGGACGGAAGAAGACTTATTTTGAAGCTTTCCTAGACATGCGTTGGGGTTATTACACCAATGTGTTACTCTCAGCTACTTATGTCTGCCCCTCCCCCGCATATGTTGTTAAAACACATTTGTGTATATAAAACATGAAGAAACAAACGAATAAACATTTAAATAAACAAATTAAATAATATGGAACAGTTGATTTGGTTCCTGGGGATCAGTATTTTGTCTATTATAACAAGTCAGTATACTACTACAAACAAAAGTGGAATTTCAATTTCTGTTCAGGGCTTTGTCATATTTATCGTATCTACATTACTAAAAATGGCAATCAAAATTTCATTTGTTGTTGTTGTTAAATACAATAGAAATTTTAATCGGAATGAGACAAAGAACAAGTCAAGTGTAAAGCCAGTTCATTTTTCTGTCATATATCGCACCTATGAATACCATTCCTTCTTCTGGAAGCCATATTGTTGTTAACAAACGGTGTATAAGTTTGCTTTCTTCTTCGGAAAATATACTAAGAAGGTGAGCTCGGTGTTCTTTGCACAGATCCTCTGCGACTACCCATATAACTGTTTTATTGCTTCGGAAAGACTTGTAGCAATTGTTTTGAAAATACAGCCACCCATCAGAACATATTTCTGTAAGATAAAAATTAAGGTTTAGCGCGTTAGGACCTTCTCATGATAAGGATGAAGTACACTTTGTATGACTTAGTTCCACAGGCTTTTTTACCTTACGCAAACAAGACCTCACAATTTATTTACTGCCAAAAAATGCTCAAATATGTGGCAAAAGTTTTCAAATACCGTAATTCTACTCAGAAAAAAAGTGGAAAAGCACATTTACTGTCACACCCATTCTTCTTAAACCCCAATGTTGACCCCGACGGTTTTAAATGTTTCATGACCAAATTTTATTATGTTGGTATGGAAATGAAGAATAAATATGTCGCACGCAAGCTCCTTCTTTTTCTACCTATTTTGTTTATGGTGTTGCTGTACCAGGTCACAAACCTTCAACCTATTAAAGATAAGAATGGCCCTAACAATCTCAAGTTTTATTAAGATGATTAGGAATGGCACCTGATACATTTTTAGTAGCATATAATTTAACATTAGTTTGATATACAATCTGACAAGCAGGACCATTTTTTTTTTATAAGTTTATTTACACATCGTTGTGGTTATTAACTTTAAAATTCCATTATTAAGTTATAAAGCGTTACTTAAATTTCGGTTTACGGCCAAGTTTGTGTAGTTAATAGTTCTGACAACTTTATGTGGAACTGCAGAGGCAAATGCTATAGAATTACTACTAATCCAAAACAGTTCATTTCAGTGTGTTGGTATGCTGTATGTTGTACACTGCACCCATAAATGAAGTGTTATGGCATCTAAACATAGCGTAACTTTAATGGATAACTGGTTGAGGTCAAGGTTGATGCGGGGTTCATGAATCTTGACTTTTAGGATTCTTGTGCTTCGTAACATACACTAGAAATGCGCAATATTGAATTTTTATTACGGTGTTTGTATCAGGTACTTCGTGTGTTAAGATTATTTTTAGCATTTAAGGAAAAATCATTGTTTCATATGAAGTTAAAAATATCAGAAATCATTTTATTAATGTTATATAAAGCACATGTGTATAAACAGACATACGAGGATGATTATTACTTTAAAAACCTTCAACATACTGTCGGCACCTCCAATTTTACTTTTTAACTTTCTTTGATGTCCCTTCAAATATATACATTTAGAGCCTTTAAGTATTGGTTGGTAAGTTTGCATCAGCATATGTGATAAGCCTCTGGAACGCATGATCACAAAAATGTGATATACCTTACAGCTATACAATGGGCAAATGTCAGCATGGCATTAAATTCGACATTAAAGATTTGTAACATTATCTGTGACTTTCATAATATCAATCAAAAACAAACAAACAAACAAATTACATCTGCATTCCTGCCTTGGCGACAATATGAATTAAATGTTCAACATTGTTGCAAACTGGGAAGGCCTGTTATGTTGCAATTATTCAAATCTGCATGTTAACGTGCAAATTTCTGGTTTTGATATAGTAACTGTAAAATCGCACTGGCTAATAATCCAGATCATTTCAAATTCTTAAAATGACTAAGTGTCCTACTCAACAATAAATACAGATACATGTCGCCCTACCTGAATCATTGCCATAATACGGAAAGTTGTCAGGCAGGGAGTACATTTGTGATTCGTACAAGGCTTGAAAACCAACACGGCCATATTGAAGATCGGATAAAAACTCAATTTTCATTTGATTCCAACTAGAGAACACTTGACTTCGAGGTTTGATCATATTGCAGTATCTCCTCCTGTTTGTGCTAGTGCCCCTTTGGCTGAAGTCAGTGATTTGGATATAATCTCTGTTGCAAGCAGGTTCTTCTTCCTCGAAGATGTCAAATGTTTTGAAAGTAAGTCGAATAAACTTGGTCGCCTCAACTTTTATGACCCAGACACAGCGCAGGTTTGGAAAATAAGATACTGGAAATCCGGGAGAGACAATATAGCCACATTGTTGGCCACATTGGCTTATTCCTTCACATCGACCCTGCACATTACAGCCACCACAGTCTGCAGGACATTGAACATATACATATATATATATATATATATATATATATATATATATATATATATATATATATATATATATATATATATATATATATATATATATATATAAAACATCACATGAGGATAATCTTTTAATCACAAAAAATATGGAACTGACATCGCAGTTTTAATATGCATGGTGTATGACCAGTTGCAAGCATTATGTAAAAGCAACATTTCTCTTGATAAGCCTGAGTATTTAGTAAAATTTCAACTTACCTGAAAAGCTCACATTGGCTTTCAAACCGATCTTCTTCTTGTCTAACATGGGTTTATATTTGTAACACGTTAGCAAAGTAACTGTAATGGCATGGCGTGGAGAAATAAAGAGTTGGGGTTGGGTCACTGTTACATCATTATTTATGCCTTGGCCGATAGCGTAGGAAACTCGCACTTTGTCTTCACAGGTGCCTGGATCAATGTAGTAATTTCCTTCCTGTGTGTGTGTTTGTATATATATGTATAAATACTTGAATTTTAAGGATGTGCATTGAACAATATTGAATTCCTTTAACTATTCCACTTACTGAATACTCTGTTTATAAAATTTAAGTGCACTAGATTACAATAACCCAATAAGACCTAAGTTTATAATGAACGAGTTCCCAAAGGTTTTAAACCACAAAGTTAGACTTTCTCACAAAGGTACATAGAATGAGACAAAACTTAGCCAGCGAACAGCATGGCATGTCGTGAATATATGAATGGTGATTTCAAACATTGTTTTCGGAAGTGGTATCTCCGGTGTATTCTCTATGATTTGTCAGAAGGCTAAAATCTAAGACTTCAAGAAAATCGAGAATTACTACTGCGTTAAGTCGAACATCTGATTTTATTGGCTAAGTGAAAAACAGTTTAAACAAACTACAGTATGACTTACCAACCAGCCTGTCTCTCTCGGGACGAGTTGAAATTGTACGAAACTCAACTGTACATATTCATTAATGGGTGCCACTACTTTCCAAACACAAATGCGTGACCCGTCCACGTTTTCAAGGTAATCTGCAGTTCTTAGTAACACACCTGGCTTTCGTGCAATATGGGTGCAAGCTGCCCAATTAAAGATATGCATACGGCACAGTTGTATAATATATATGTGATTTAAGTGTTTGTCTGTTATACCACCAAAGTTATTGATTCAAGATGGGTGTGTCTATTAAAGATATACTGTGTTTATATTGAAGCTCCTCTATCAACTTGTCCGAGTAAATTTTCTGAACGTGCGTCTATAAATACATTCAAGAAAATTATACCAATTTCTAAAGAATTAGATATAATAAAACTGGCCCAGTCTCGCTCGGACTAAGTGTAAAAAGGGAATATAAGGCTCGATGGGTCAACGGCAAAAGTACTGATGGTGAGCCAGCGAATTTTTTTTTTTTGGGGGGGGGGGGTGAGACCAGTTTCATCCACAGGGTTTAACCGCAGCCGACAGGAAGCACGTACCCTGGGAAAAACACTACGATCAACCTCTAAAGCTAATCGGCCAATCAGAAGCCGTGTCACGATTTGACCTATTTGGCAGCAACTAAGGGGCATGGCGCTCTATAAACGGAGCCAGCTGACTGCAAGCGCAAACACAATTGCTCAAAAGCGTGGTCGCCCAAGTGTATCTGATGAACAATTGGACGTCCTGAAGTATATGAGCAAACAAGATCGCATTTGCCTGTCTTCTTATCGGTCCAGGGAAATCACTTACATATTGTCCTGTGGCCAGCTGTGTCTGTGACCCTGTGACCGCTGTCTGTCGATCTATCGCGGGATCTATCAAAGCTTCCACTTATTATTCAACTTTGAGGATATGTAGCACATTGATGGAAGGAACTTGTGCTTAACTCTTTCCATGCGGGTGACAAGTTAACTTGCACATACACCTTGTTGCATTATGCGGGCGACGATTTAACTCGCGATCGGGTCACTAGATAAGTTGTACAGTGCCACCATAATTCCGTCACAGTTATTGTATAGACATGTATGCCTATACTTCACTGTATAAACAAATCACAGGTTATAAAACATCGATGCATGTGTTGACGTTAAAAGATATTAGCGCAGAAAAAGACAAACAAATTGTTTGTCACGTGACTTAACGGTCTCTCTCAACATGGCGACGGCCGGCAGGTCACATAGGCAGATTCGCCCACCAGGACGATATAGGTTTGATGATGATGACGGCGTAGATGAAGTGATCCTAGAGCCTGACTCAGATGACTCCGGCTCTAGATTCTCATCTGATTCGGAATCGGATTCCGATGAATCAGACAATAATGTGCGGTCGAGAAATTCAGTTAATTAAGCCAGTCAACCTTGTTTACATTACCCACGTGACAGAGAGCAGTCGTTTTCTTGTGTAGAATATGCACGGTCATCAGTGGTCATTATAACAAACATCGAGAGGTTGCTCTGTAATGTAGTGGAAAATCACCAACTTGTGCCCTTTCGCACCGGCGGTATGAGATAACTTACCTTGTTGCATTATGCAGGCGACACATTATGAAGAATATTAGCGAAATACTACCAATGCCTCAATTTTAAAAATTTTGTCTAAAAATACCTTACAAACACGCGTGAAGAAAGTGAGTCACTCGCGGAATAGGATATTGACTACTAGGAAGTGGTTCTGGGCAAAAAGACACAAATACAATTCACGGTCAAGGAAGGGGGCATGGATGTACATGTTAGCAGGTCCCTGATTGTATCTGTTTACCAACGCAATAGTACATATTTTATTCTTTTTATGTATTATAGGCAGGGTAGGCCTAATACAGCTGTCTGTTTACCATGTATTTGAATATAGGTAATGAGTTAGCCATACATGTGAATGAATGAATAGTTAATGAGTTAGCCATACATGTGAATGAATGAGTGAATTATGTGAAAGAAAATTTTAAAGGCATGGCATTGCGATAGACAAAGTATCATTTTCATAAATGAATGAATGAAATTATGAGGAGAAAAATGTAAGCATGGCATCACATCAGGTTTAAGTTGATTTAATTATGTAGGCCTAGTAAATCAGATATAGTCCATGACTTTAATACTTCTTGTTTCAGCATAAATTAAAAATTCCTTCAGATTATAATACCAATGAAATAGTTAAGCCTTATCTTTCGGCTCTTCCTTGATGAAAGATTGGATGCAAGGTTCCAGCTGTCTGTTTACCAGGTATTTGAATAAAGGTATTTGAGTTAGCCATAAATGCGAATGAATGAATGAAGGGATAAATAAATGAATGAAATTATGTGGGATTTAATATAGGTATTTGAGTTAGTCCTAAATGTGAATGAATGAGTAAATAAATAAATGAATTAAATTATATGGAAGAAAATTTTAAAAGCATGGCATTGCAATGAATACACCATCATTTATAAATGAATGAATGAAATTATGAGGAGAACGATGTAAGCATGGCATCATATCAGGTTTAAGTTGATTCAATTATGTACAACTAGTAAATTAAATACAGTCCATGATTTTAATACTTCTTGTTTTAGCATTAATTAAAAATTCCTTTAGATTATAATACCAATGAAATAGTTAGGCCTAATCTTTCCGCTCTTCCTTGATGAAAAATGGGATGCAGGGTTCCAGGTAACTAATTCAATTAAGACTAAACTGGTCAAAAAGGAAGCATGGTAAAAGGCTTAAGTCGATTGCCCTATGGTAATATTATTATAACCCATGATTTTAATACTTCTTGTTTTAACCTAAATTTAAAATCCTCTAGATTATGATACCAGTGAAACAGTTAGTCCTGATCTAATACATGATTTTAATACTTCTTGTTTTTAGCATAAATCATAATAAGACACCCCAGGTTATAACAACATTGAAATTGGTAGACTTAATCTTTCAGCTCTTCCTTGATGAAGGATGCAGGACTCAAGATAATTAGCTCATTTAGAAAGAAAAAATATTCTGAATATATTCATATTCCTCTTTCTCTCTCTCTCTCTCTCTCTCTCTCTCTCTCTCTCTCTCTCTCTCTCTCTCTCTCTCTCTCTCCAGCCATGTGGCCGTAGGTGGGAATATTTATGTATTTACTTATATTATGTTGGAGGTTGCATAAAATTCTTTCAGTGGGCAAGCAGATGAAGGGTCTGTAGGGTTACCAGAACAGGAACTGTTTTTATTTTAAGCCTAATAAATAATATGACTTTGTGTCTTTTATCTGTGTAGCCATATCAGTGAGAAGCGCTGATGATAGGTGGACGGCAGAAGGCACTGAAACCCCCTTGACTGTTCCAGCATTTACCAGGAATCAAGGAATAAAGGTACAGATTGACCCTAATTCAAAACCATTGGACTATTTCAAACTATTCCTGGATGAAGACTTCTTTACGTCTCTTGCCACAGCAACAAATTCCTATGCAACAAAGGGCCATAGGGTCAAACATGTTTCAGCAGCATTCACGAGTCCATAAGTGGTCCGAAACAAATAGTACTGAAATGCAACACTTTGTTGGCTTATTGATGGCAATGGGGCTGAATGACAAGCCTTCTTTTGCCAGTTAAAGCTTTAAAGTTTGTTCCTTTGTTTATTTTTAACAGATGTTGCTAATTTGCTGTCAGTTAATCCTGACCACTCCCCATCCCCCCAAAAATAAAATAAAAATGTCGTCGTAGTATCACCACAGGTAGCGATCCTGCATGCAGGAGCAACAGTTGCGCAGCTTATTTCTACACGACTGAAAAACTATATCTGGCTGCAAGCAGTCTCGTACGTCAGCTTGGCTGACTCACCATCAGTACTTTGCCGTTGCCCACTGAAACCCTGTACATGTAGGTACTTCTGACTTGATTAGTGCTAGCGAAACTGGGCCAGTCTAGTATCCAATATGTGATATCGTTTTTTAATCAAACTCGAAACCTTTGTTTCCCTGAATGTGTTCCTAAAAATAGAAGCAAATCTATTCTGACATTAAAAATAATTATCATTAAAGATTTGCCCACCAGTTATATCCTGGTAAATTCCACATCCAAATATGAGCATCGTTTTGTGCAAGTAGGTGATGTTTGCTTTTCCTGCAGGAATGAAGCATTGTTGTTGCTCCATGCAATGGTTAACCATCATCGGCAAAGCTATGTCGCTGACAGGCAGACGGAATTCCCTGGGGTGATCGGTCTGATCTCGAAGGGTCCAGGTGAGAGCAAGATTCCCTTCAGAACATTTGAGATGTACGAGTTCTTTATCATTCTTTCCCACAACAGATATTCTTGCTGTAATAAAACAAACCAATCAAATCAAATTCATACACAAAACTCATTATGCTTGTAACTTCGTGATATGCGTAAAAGAAGAGGACTGTGCCAGTCCTGGGCTCGGCTAAACTTGGATACACAAAACAGTGGTCGTATGACTTTTCGAATAAAATTAAGGTCACCATTCTGTTTGAGCAATTTAGAACTATTCAGAGTTTTGCTTCCATTCGCAAAAAGGAAGAAAAATACAATACCAGACGAGAAATGATAAAACGCATACACCCACTGGACCATAGTGCGTTGAACAAGTTTTAAATTGACTCACCCAATGTAGATCCACACAACGTTCGAAGATGACCCGACTGCCTGTTTTGGAGAAGTCAAAAATGGTGTGTTGGGCAGACGGGTATCAGGCAGGCGGATGCATGACGGACAAACAACATTCATATAAACGCATTCAGCCGACATGTCAACTGTCTTCAAGACCGCACGATAAGCTGATGTATGTCTTGAAAAACTAACTCAACATTGCAACACAAAATGGCAACAAAGATCCTATATCAGATCTAGCTTGTCTATAAATTTATTATCAAAGTCCTTGTGATACCTTTCGAACTCTTCATTTTTTAAAAGAGTCTGGTAATATCCTAAATTTGGGAAAATAAATTTGGGAAAATAAATTTCTATTCTATGCATCAACCAGATTAACAAATATATGCACACATTGATCAATGAATGTGCGAATGAACAAATACATAAGGAAATAAATATACAAATCACAATAACAGGCCAAGTGAAGAAAAATTATCTATAAACATAAAATATAGATCAAACCATAATCATTTGCATGCTTCATTCTGGATTTGCTGATATTTTGTTGCAATTTCTATTTAATGCTGGGTCTGTTCTGATCAAGGTGAATATACCAAGCCAAGGAATATAATAAGAATACGGGTATAAACATTTTTAGTTCTTAATTTCAAACGCATGAAAACAAAAAACAAAAAACAAGAACAAAACCAAAAAACCCCCCCCATAAAAACAAAAACAAAAACCAAAAACCCACCCCCTCCAAAAAAAAAAACAAAAAAAAAAAAAAAAAAAAAACAAAAAAAAAAAACAAAAACAAAAAAAAAAACCACCCCCCCAAATGGAAACAAAAAAACCCCCCATGAATCTTACGGGGGTTCAGACAGCTAACGCACAAACTCCTACTTTGCGAACATCATGATAAACACATACACAGCGCCATAATCTAAGGCATTTAGTGGGTGTTATCATTGCAGTGAAATGCGTTTTTCATCGTTGTCTAGCGTATTTTGTTCAATGCATATATATTGAGCGAGCATTCTTTTTGTTGATTTCTAATATAAATGAAAATACATGATCAGCACAGACCCAAATGAGCACTATCAGGAACTATGGGTAAATAATTTTATCACTTTACTTAGAAATGGCAGCAAATGCATGCATGAGTGGGTAGGGAGATTAACACCATTTGCAACACATAATCATTATTTTTGTAATTATAGTGAAGTCTCTGGGATGTTATTGTGACTAACCCTGGCTATTACGACAATGATGCTCGTACAATAAACCAATTACATAGAATAGCTGGCCGTAACATATTAAGTTCTAGAATATGGTTAGGCAGAGCAATCTGGTGTCAGTATTTCTCAATGTCGTCAGAGTTGATGGAGAGGCAGAGAGGCACATATAACACACATGACAATCCCCACCGGAACTTTATATGCCAAGGGTGAAAAGAAAAGCATATCCTGCTGTCTTGTCAGTTATGAACATTTTCAACCATGTGACCATTTTCGCACAGATCACACAGTCTATGTACTTGACTATTATAAAAAGTGTCTTCTATAATAACACGTTTATTTGTAGGAGCATTATAATCAGGCCTAACAAACGGCTGTGTTATGTCGAACTTAAGATGAAGTTTTTGTGCCTTTGTTATTTTAAATGAAGAATTCAGAGATAGTCATTAATCGGCGATTTTGCACCTGTACTTTCTTTGTAACATCGTGATCATACGTATTTCTACGCAGGGGTGCCCCTCTATCATATTCATCTTTTCCCAACATTTGCAACTTATGGTTTGTGGTATCGTGCTATGATGTCTTACTTGTCATTTTTGTAGTGTATTCTATGCTAAACCATGTTGGAAATAACACCCAGTTTAGGTAATTCCTTAGACTGGTTACAAAACTGAGATCTGCACTTGCTTATGTTGTGCGATATTGATAAATGTACAAAAATATATGCCTTATGAATTGTCCAAATACCCCAAGACGGAAACCTTACCATTAAATTAAAGGTCACGCACGTTGTGTCCTGTTAATATTCCAAACATATTATAGATTTGGCTTTGTGTGAATAAATACAATGCATCCTACATTATGACTCGTAAGATGTCCAATAACTCACGAAATGTTCCAATAGTTATTTCTATTTCACAAACGTAGAAAAAGACAAGACCTCGTCCTCGGAGCATCACATATCGACCGCTTTGCAATTTCTTGCAATCAAACATCATTTCCTTGTGGTTTGCTACATTTGTTAATCGTGTGCATAACTTCCAGTCTGGGAGATCACGAGGGTTCAAGGTTGTGGACGAAATATACACGTCAATACTTCTCTGGTATGCGCCTGTAAAACATGGTTTTCAATCATGTTCATCAATGCACCTATGACAACATCGCTTTTAATCCCTAATTATTAATGGTACATTATCCAAAGCTACACCACGAAGGAAAAAAATCCAATGTAACGAAAAAGTCAGAACAAGTAACAGAATTCCTGCTGCACCATCTACTTATGTTTATATAAGAAAACATTTAATCTGTTTTCTTTGAGAATTCAGTGTGCAATATAACAAATAAAATGTCCTTCGAAATTTCGTTGCTTGTATTAAAGCTTAAACATAGATGCTTAGACCCTGTTGATGTTTCTTTGTTAATTGTGAAAGATGCTAGGACAAGTATCAAATGTATAAGCGAAAAAGAATGAAGCTCCATGTGCTCATCTAGGATCCGTGATTGTGTTCAGATCGTTTTAATGCTGCAGCATAACTAAGGCATTTTGGATTCAGTTTGTAAGCACACCATACTTTTAACATGTGATGTTCTTTGTAAAATTTGACAATCATTCCACATTTCGCATGATGGCTTTTACGCTGCGCATTATTATTATTGCTTCCAGGCAATGCAAATGCAACTAAAACCTTCTGAAATCACGCAAGGGAATTAATTGGATATTACATATTATGACTCGTAAGATGTCCAATAACTCACAAAATGTGAGGGTTCAGGGGTAAGTCAAATTGTTCTTATCGGAACCTGTACTATGAAAATTTGGTATTTATGGTTTGTTTGACAGGCATTCTTCTTTGATTTGAAGCTCTGCATTTACAAGCAAAACTTCACATATTTAGCTAATTCATCAATTGCCACGTTCATATTTATTCATTATTATGTGGGTTGTCTTTGCTGAATTTTTAGCTTAGGCAAGGAGCCGCTACTCAGAGAGACATGTACGGGTAAAAGGCTCCGAAACATGTTGAGTAGTTACCCGCTGAAGACCTTTTAATCTATTATGGCTGATACAGCCTATGTCAAAATTTTAGAGGAATGTGTGCAATATAGACAATAGTAATACCATATATATATATACAGGTTAGACAGGGACAGGTTAGCTTATGGAGAGTAAAGAGTTCGAACTGCGGAATAGGATATTGACTACTAGGAAGTGGTTCTGGGCAAAAAGACACAAATACAAATATGCTAACATGTAAAAGGAAATGTGTTCAGTGTACATCGGTATGTTCTAACTAAAAGGACGTACCGATTAAATTGTTCATTCTGATACCTACCAACATCTACATGAAGAATATAGCAACGACAACATGGGCACCTAACATGCCTTACAAATGCCAAATTATGTCATTTTATTTTCTGTATGTGTTTGAATGGTCGGTGTAATGTACTTATATATATATATATATATATATATATATATATATATATATATATATATATATATATATTACCTGTTTCGGCTAATTTTCTGAGAATTATTGACATGTTTTATAAGGAAGATGAATTTGTATAAGGCTCAATGAAGACATCTTTTACAATCCTTATTTTTCACGAAATAAAAATGTTTAAATCAAATCAAATCCAATGTTGCGATCAGAAAAGGTCAATGTGTATCAACCATAATTTAATAAAACGAAGTTACACACACACACACACACACACACTCTCTCTCTCTCTCTCGCTCTCTCTCACACACACACACATACATACATACATACATACATATATATATATATACATATATATATATATATATATATATATATATATATATATATATATATATATATATATATATATTTCACATTGATATGGTCCTATTTCTGCGAGTAATGCCGCACAACCCAGCCACATACTCACCAAAGTTGCAATGCCTTTTTAACACAAGCATGCCTTGCAACACTCTGTATGAGGGGGATACGGGAGGGGGGGGGGGTGATTGGCATGTGGTGCACCGTTGACTACAGGTCAAGGTCCAGTTCGGCTTTATTATTTACTAGTAAATCTTTTATTCTTTGGCAAAATGTTTAAAGATCCTCTCCAATGAAATCGTTTAACTATTCGTTTTTACACTAAAAAGGAACACGCAACATTGTTTGTCTCTACAATTTCAGACACAATTGCATAAAAGATAACATTTTTTTCAAACTGCTGTAATTTTAGCATATTTTTGCCATAGCAAAAACATTCATGTTCACAACCGTCACCAACCACATCGATGTGAGAGATTGTAAACACGCAACATTCCAAAACATAAACATCCATTTGCATGTGTTGCCTAACACCATGTGTACCATGTATCACCCTGGCTGTCCATCAGCTATTTCAGTGCTACATTGTGGGCTGAGTCAACAGCTTCTTCGGCGCGCTTTGGAAGCAGTGCGCGCAGAGCTCGCTCAGGAAAGCAGTTGACATGGAAAATGTTCTATGTACACACAGGCATGCCGATTATAGAAAAAAAAGGTCTTTTGGCAAGGAGTACAAATTTTGCACTCTCAATAATGGCATAATTGGCAAAAGGAGTTATGTTTTGGCCCCTTGCATTCCCTTTTGCAAAGTCCATCTACAGACATGAAAAATTCGAAAACTTGATCATTGCATAAATAAGCTGACATTGAGCCTGTTGGCTCAGTACTTCCGATCTTTGTGTCTAATACTTCAGAGTATGCAATACTAAATACCATTCAGAAAAAAGACACCGAGCATGGGATATATTAAACAGATTTTGGTCCGGGAAATGGAAGCTCTTGAGTTATATTTACAGCGACAGCAGATAATCTGATAAATTAGCTTATATCTCAGTCATGATACCCCAGGCTCCTGCTTGATATAAAACACTGTTAAATAGTACACCACCTATGAAGTTTCTGTTGGTGTCGATAATTAATGACCTCGAGTGGCTTTGAAGGGTAAAACGTATTGGCTCATATCTTGCAAATGGTAACTTTGAAGCCAATATTTGCATATTTTACCACGATTATGATCTAAAGGAAACGTGGTCTTGATCTTATTCCGAGGGTCACAGGGCCACTTCCCTCTGTGCATTCAAAGTAAGCTGAGGACAAGACTGTCAAATTCCTCATGTCGAATCTTTAACACTCTATTTTCTGGCCACATCATATTTTCGTTTGTACTTATGAACATGGACATTGATATTACACTTGTCCAAACCTATTAATATAGAACAATTCACTGTAGGAAGAACGTTTAACCAAACCATTTGGCTACAGTATAAGCATCATTCCCAACTAAATGATTATGATGATTCGGACTGAAATGCCACTAATAACTTTTCATTATGTATCTGATTTCCCCTTTCTTGTTGGGCTTATGCCAGAAAAACGTTATATATATATATATATATATATGTGTGTGTGTGTGTGTGTGTGTGTGTGTGTGTGTGTGTGTGTGTGCGAGTGTGGATTTGTTGTGTGTGAGTACTTATATACAAGTTATGATATTGTCCTCGAAGTCAATGTAGATGACTTGCACTTGGCAGCTCTGTTTATGCACAGGCGTACAGAAATATTTTGAGGCCGGAGGCATCGATGCTCCTTATCTAGTAATACCAGTTTTACGCGATAAGGAGCACCAATGCTCTCGCACTCAAAATACATATTTTCATACGCCTGTGAGTAGATATATTCATGTAAGAAGCTTACGTTGGCGACCTTGAAAACCACGAAACCATCGAACAGAAATGACGTGGGACACTTTTCCTATGTCAAGGACTATCCACGGATCTTGTTCAAGACGAGTTCTTATACATGTCTGCATAGTTTTATCTACAGCGTGCGGTGCAACCGCGGAGGAATCAACACTACTCTGCCCCACAGTCACATATCTGGCAGAAGTTTGTTCTGAATTGGAAAATTCAACATTAAGCTGCTACTCTATGCCCAATTAATTGTATTCGTTGTAAACACAACAATACTAGCACTGGACTATAATCATTAATTGCTGTGTATGCGGCATTGACAGCAATGTTATAACAGTGCACGTAACAGAGATATCTATATATAATGCATGCCAACAAGTATTTTAGCCAATGGCAGATTAACCCTGCCCTCTCCCAACGTAAATATCGCAGAGAAAATTGATCATAATTCCCTTCCTGGATCATTATGTTTCAACATTATGGGCATCCTAGTCAGTAACCTGTGAAAATAATAAATGTATTACCTCCTCCAAATTACATAATACAATATTCAACAACTGCTCCAATATGACATTATAACTAAAAATGTTGTTTTTTTAGAGAAATAAGTTATCTGCCAGAGCTATAAAGAAATGCGTACAAAAATGGTAAATATGTTCTAGGTCACAGAGTTGCAAAGAGTGATGCCAACATGAAATTGTTAAAAGTAAACATAAAGGCCTCCATATAGAAACTCTTTTGATTCAACCTAAACTTTATATTTTGTTTATTTGGCTGATGGCTTATTCTATCTTCGTGTCATCAACACCGGACTGAAGTCCCTAATGCAGTGTTTTTTTCTTTTCACCTACTTATATGAAAATATTAATGCAAAGTGTCCTCTTGTAGCCTGTGGACCATAATGAAATCATATTGTCTATTGAATCTCCTTGAATTTTTAAAAATGGTATTCTAGTGCCTATGACAATTGGCAATACGATTTGATCTGCATCAACTTCACATTTGACAGGTGTAGGTAAGTGTCACAAACTGTTTAACCATGTTTAAGCATAGAATTTATAAGCATTGTATATCACGTGTACTGTGGTCCACATTTGCTGAAATTTTATAATTTGCCAATATTGAAAAATTAATTTGGATCTATTAAATAATTATGTGTAAACTATTTTTTTCCAGTTCATTTGGATAAACGCGGGCCATTTTTTTAGAGGGAAAGAAAAGGTGAAGTATTGCGGCGAAAATACAGTTTTTTGAGTCTACAACACTTGCTAACTCATTAGTATCAGTTAATGATAAAGCAATGAATTCTACCTTGTGGGACGTCCTAATTCCTAAAACGAGCATGTTACTAATATTTCAATTATATCCACGTGTGCGCGCACATGCATTAACACCAATAAGGTGCACTGAAGCTTTTGAGGCATACGAACCTCCGGTTTTTAAATTTCTAAATTAGTTGCCAACAGAAGCCAGTAAGACGAGTATATGTTTATAACTAGTAATATTACAATATTACGTGATTTTGGCCGACAATGTAGTATTTGGAAGCGCAGACAGGGCGCACCCACGAAACTCAGAACATGGATACGCAGGACACGAGCGATGATATCATGTATGAACCAGTGCAGCTCTGGGGTGTTACTGTCCTCAAGTTTTGCAAATACCTACAAAAGATCATATACGCACTCAGATATAAATTAATGTGAATTGAGGAAACACTACTCTTCTTCCGCAAATGAATGGTCAAACTAAAGTTATCCCCTGAATGTCTAGATGTTTGGCCTGATCAAAACACCAGTATACATATCCGGCAAACTTTTATAAGTAGTTGCAATATTTGTTATTATTATTATTATTATTATTATTATTATTATTATTATTATTATTATTATTATTATTATTATTATTATTATTATTATTATTATTATTATTATTATTGGATTTCATATGATCATAAATTAGAAACAATTTACTTTCACTTGGCCAGAGCCATCTTCATAATCCATTAAGTATTCGCCCAGGATACCATACGATATGCTGAAAGACCGCACAGCGTTGGATGGGTCATTGAAATCCCCCTGTGTAGACAGACCATTAACTCTGTGCTGTTTTATGAAATCCACCTGCACAAATGGTCATAACATTACAATTGCGTGCGTAGTGGACAAGCTACGACATAGCCGCATAAATAATGAAAATCAGGCTGGCTATATCACATGTGGACAAAGCATTCATTCAATACTGTCATTTGATTTCAAATATATGTTCGGTGTGATGCATGTAATTGATGTACTGATTCGTCCATTCATTTATATTTCTTATCCTAACGAACCTGCTGCATATGATCTTTGACATTACCCGTGTGATCACATTAATATCTGCCTTTACACATAATAGGATTAATACAAATCATGCTTTAGTAGCTATAAACAAATCAGTGTAGTTTGAAAGATAAACACATTCTGCAGCATGTGCTCACCTGAATGAATGGCCGTATGTCTGTTCGTCTGGCGCACCAGGATTTATCGCCAAGCAACGCAAAGTGGATGCTGGATTTTTCATCTTCTCTACTTGATACAGTTATCCCTGTAGAGTCAAGATGTAATTTTCGCCCACACGCGAGACCTTGAGCAATAAAGGCAAAACTAAAAACATGCAAACTAACACACTGGAACACATTTGCTTGCTGTGAAACTGTATGTAGAAATGATGTTAATATATATATATATATATATATATATAATCAGATCACCTACCCCCGTCTGTTGCAATTCCAGCAAGGGTTACAAATTGGTCTATGACGATTGAAGATGAGGGTGACAAAGTTCGCCGTTACAACTGGCCTAGTAAGTGCAATGAAGATTTATGAAACTATTATATTGCTATTGACAAGTACTTAAAACAGGTTAATTTACCTCTTGATGCATTAACATGTCTAGACTTAGTGTGATTCCCCTAGCCTAACAGTATTGTATGAACACGTTGTTTCAGCTCTGAAGCAGGCCATAACAGAGACAGTGAAACAATGTAATGAGAGCAGATTTAATATTCATGGCTGGAATGATTTTGTTAAAGATGGTCACATTAAGTCAAAATAAGCCTTTACTCTGTGGAGACCTCATGGTAAGCCCCGTCGGGGACCTTTGTTTGATCTTATGTGCAAGTTAGAGCACAGTTATGGCTAAATCTGACGCTCTTGGTAAAGATCTTTTGCATAAAGACCGAAAGAAGTTCTAGAGAAATGTAAACAGTGTGCACAATAAGAAAATTTATGTTGCTTCCTGTGTAGGTGGAGCTACTGGTTCTCAGCAAATAGCTCTCATGTGGAGTTAATCCCTTCAGAAACATATTTAATACAGCTGCACAAGAGTCCACAGAGATGAGAAATACAAATGTGTTATTTGAAAATTCCATGATTGGCACTCATTTGGAAATAGATACAGCTATAGGTGACTTCCATAGAAATAAGGTACCTGGCAGTGATATTCTGAGTCCCGAAAATCTTATACACTGAAGTCCAAATTAAAAGTTTATGTATTCTATTGACTTCCACAGAAATAAGGTACCTGGCAGTGATATTCTGAGTCCCGAAAATCTTATACACTGAAGTCCAAATTAAAAGTCTATATATTCTTTTGACTTCCATAGAAATAAGGTACCTGGCAGTGATATTCTGAGTCCCGAAAATCTTATACACTGAAGTCCAAATTAAAAGTCTACATATACTATTGTCTATGATTTTTGCCAATATGTTAATCCATGGGCACACACCTGAATCTATGGTAGAGGCAGTTTTGGTACCTCTGTTGAATGATAAAGCTGGTGATCTTTCTGGTACAAATATCTACAGGCCCTTGGCCCCATGTAATATCGTTTCTTAGCCGGTAGAAATCATTATATTAGATCGTTGTAAGGTGCAGCTGTCTACCACAGACTACCAGTTTGGGTCTGAGTAAAAGCACGCAATTGATATGTGTATATATGTACTGAGGAAAATGATTGATTATTGTCGTGCACATGGTAATTTAGTGTACACAAGCTCACTAGATGCTTCTAAAACCTTTATTAAGGGTCATCATTCTACATTATGTGCTAATTTAGTTAACAGAAATGAGACTTTGTATACATTTCGTCTTCTGGGTGTGTGCAAAAGCAATCAGACGCTCAGCTATATGTGGGGTAAATGTTACTCTGAAACATTTAAGGGATCAAGTAGTTAACGTCAAGGTGGTGGTCTCTCACCGACATTTATGTGCAGGTAGATGACCTTAGTCTAAAATTAAATGCTAAATATGTTGGTTGTAGAATATTTCTGGTACTATGGTTAACCATATCTTATATGCTGATGACATTTTATTGCTGTATCCATCTGCAAAAGGATTAGAAACTTGATTAATTAATGTGCGAAACTATTCAACCAATCATGATATTGTGTTTGATCCTTCTAAAACATAGCTGTTTCAGAGTTTGCGAAACAAGGTAAAAAGTGTACCAGGTGTCTATCGCAATGGAACCTGTTTACTGTTTATTGAATCTCAGAAGTATTTGGTTATGGAATTGTAAAATTCATCAAAAGGATAACGAGGATGTGATGCGCCAAACACGGTAATTTTATATGAAAGCAAATAATATGATTAGAAAGTTTTCCAAATGTAATTTTGACGTTAACAGCAAATTATTTCATGTCTATTGCTCAGCTACGTATTGTGCTCATCTGTCGACAAATGCTAACACACAAAGTTTAAAGAAGGCACGAGTGAGTTACAAAAATGCTTTTAGAAAATTTTTTGATTATACACGAGATAGTACTGCTAGTGGTAGCTTGGAAGCATTAGGCTTAACACTTTTGACGCACTTTGGTGTCATCAGATATACAGATTTTTCAAAGAACGGAGTATGAAAATATTATGCTGGTACAATTGATCCTTTCTTGAGATTATTCCTGTGTTCTTCTTTCAGATCAAGGTGACGCAATCTTTGTATGTATGTACCTAACCGGTGACAGTATATAACATCAATATTGCAGCTACATGTATACACTCTTATATTTGTTTTCTTCTGTCTCACTCTCACGCTCTTTATTTGGTGCTTTGTGTGTGGGGTGAGATGTACGTAGGTTTTGTGTTTTGTGCGTGGTTCGTTATGGACTCTATCTGAAATAAACGATAGTCCTAATGACTTGAAATATATTACCTGCTCGCTTTAATTATTTGATCAATATAATGATAGAAAGTAACAAAGGCATTTAGGAGACTCCTACTACCCAAGGCCACCGAAAAGTACATACACAAACACAACAAAAATGCGGGTTTTATGCATTTTGTGAATACTAAGTTTGGCAACAAAGCTTCCCTGTATCGACTACTTAAAACACTTAGGAGTCAAACAAGAATTGCAATAGCCACTCTAGTATGAAATTGACACAAACATGTGTTTTAATCATATTTCCCATAGAATATAAATGATTGCCTTACGTTAAACACACAGTTCATGTGCATACATACGTTTCACGTACACTTTATTCTCACAAAAGAGAATACAGTCCGTCCACCTAGCATGCATGGTTCCATAGAAATCATACTCGATGTGTGCTAGATTTTCCACTGTCACATACCTTCCAACCACAGGCTGACTACATCTGGATATATATATATATATATATATATATATATATATATATATATATATATATATATATATATATATAAATATATATATATATATACATACATACATATATATATATATATATATATATGTATATATATGTGTGTGTGTTTTTTGAGGACTTTGTATTTTTGTGAGTCAACAATTGTTCTTCCGTGAAATTTCAAAACTCTTGAGGTGTTTTAATGGTCAGTGTTTTCGGTACAGACAACGAAGCACAGATATTATATGTCTACATAAAATAACTTGTTTTTCTCAACATGTCACATTTTTAGGTGGAGAAAATTGTGTATCCTGCTAATACAAGGAGAGAAAATATGTGCTAGGTATCAGATACAACTATCACAAATAATCAACATGCAGCATTATATCTGATATGTAACTGATAGGACTTAAAATCATTTTAACGACAGAGGTTATGAAACACTCACAAGTACTAGCGTATTTGGAAGTTTTATGCAACAAATTAGAAAGATAAATTTTGAAATGGTGGGAACAATATAAAATTTGAAATTGTCATTGCTTGAATGGCAAGACAGTGTAAAAAACATACCTGATCATCAACTTCATCTGTACGCCGCCTGTTACATTCCTTGCGCACAATAAAGCACTTCTGTCAGCAAAGTCATTTGCATGCAGCCCAACATGAATATCCGCCAACATCAATTTTGACAGACGGTTACATGACTGTTCTGAAGCAGTAGATATTTACATTTTACTTGTAATTTCACAATAAAATAGCAACATGACTAGAGTCTCTAGTCATAGTCACCAGATGTACCTGCGTTTTGACTGCATTACCCAAGCTATGAATGCAGGTAATCCACGTCAAACAAAGGTCAGTTTGGTTGCTAGTACCAGCAACATGAATGTTTGTTATTGTTAAAATTATGTGTTGGAAGAATAACAAGGAGAAACTTATTTTCAGGATGCCTCACACAAAAACCAACTTTTAGTCAGAAAATCAAGTTTTTATGGTCTGCAGGACGATATCTCACATCAGAAGTTTTATTGACAATAACCATTTGATCACGCAAACAAAGCACAAGGGAACAAAATATCGTCACGTTTAGATAACGCGCACAACAGCGTGCAATCCACTAAAAACAAACGCGATGTCTGCTGCATGCTAGCGTATAGTTGTTGCCCATCGACCTATAGGACACGTTCGGGATAGTTGCCGTAATATCGTCATTGACGATTGCACCACAATAGGCACGTCTAGACGTCAAGATGTTTGCAGTTGTTCTTCAAAGTTCCCCTTGATTAAAACTTGCTTTTTTATGTACATGAAAAGTCATTTTTCCCGTTCATGTCAGGATTTTTTCACAGTTGAGGTATCGAAATAGTACTTTATTTACTTTTTTAAGTTGCTATTTTCAAGTGCGCAATCTTTCGTTTCTGACACTTCCAAGTGGCCAGGGTGTGGCGTCACCAGCGAAAACATTTGCTAATGACCGTATAGCAATAATGGCGTATATACGGCGTACGGTGTACTTGTTGTCAAAGTATTACAAGTTTCTCTTGAAAGGGATAATATGTACACATAATTCGCCTGTGTATCCTTTGCAAATAGGTCAGTATATTGCTGTTTCATGCATCAAACATAACTTGCAACAGTAAGCCTTTTCCAATTTTTGAAGGAGACAAGCAACCTGCAAATGCGCCGTGCAAAGATTCATGTATGGCGCACTAAGTGGGCCAGGTGGGATGGATCTAGCAACAGAACCAGAATGTGGAGCGAATATTTTGTGAAGTCAGACTCTAATTTAAGCCAACTGACATGTTGAAGCTCTTTGATGTGCAAACAAATAGACAAACAAACAAGTAAGCAAGCAAACAAAACACAAAAATGAATGAATAAATAAATAAATGAATGAATGAATGAATAAATGAATGAATGAGTGAGTAAGTAAGTAAGTAAGTAACTAACTAACTAACTAAATGAATGAATGAATAAATAAATAAATAAATAAATAAATAAATAAATAAATAAATAAATAAATAATAAATAAATAAATAAGTAGGTAAAATAAATAAATAAAGCTTCAAGCTCTCTCCAAACAAATTGCGCCCGACAAATCTGGTAGACGTAGATCTTAAATCGTATTTTCTGCTAACTTTTCACCATATATCCCATATAAAAGTCAACGTCCTTTAACAGGCTACCTGCTAAACATACCAGTCTCTGTGTGTACCCTGGATCCATTGTCACAGAGAAGAGAGAACCGCAGTTTGGTTTGTTTTGGAGGCAATGAAGCGATCATTTGGAGTACTGCAACGGCATATTCTTACTGCAGTTTTCGGGTGTATAAAATGCTACAATAATATGATACTCTGTTCCCAAGGCACGCTATGGTGTAACTGGCCCGAGATAATTTATAATACTGACTGCAGTGGATACAAAGTATCCACTTAATATGAAGGAAACTACCTTGATTCCCTGTGCCTGTCATTTAATTATTTTCTGTTTTCAATGCCAAGGATATTCCCAAGCTGATGAGCCCATGGTTCTGCAAATGCATAATCAGCGCAAAAAACAAACAAAAAACAAAAAAAACAAAAAAACAAAAACAAAAACAAAAAAAACAAAAAAAACAAAAAAAAAAAAAGTAAAAAAAAAAAAAAAAAAAAAAAAACCAACCAACCAAACAAACAATTTTTTTTAAAAAAATCGAACAGACAGATAAAAAAAACCGACAAGAAATCCACAATCATTGGTGCATGCACCAATACTGGGCAATATTAGCCTGACAGAGAGTACTGGTACTAGTTTCATTACTGCTTGTCTATTGGCACATAATAGGCGACAGACTGCAGAGGTAACCGGCGTGTTCTTTAAGTCAAGTTTACTGGCAGCGAAGGCTCGAAGACCCATGCATGATTGCTTGTACAATATGGTAATAGGGCGTGATTAAACAACAGCCAAGTTTAGGCGGACCCATGTACAGTTTACAAAAGTATAATTGGTAAATTTCCTACATTTTTGTAAGGTGTTGGACCATAGAACAAGACCCGCTGTTTTCCCTTTGGTGCTGCCAAACGTCTCGTGCAAAGGTCCCTGCTGCCAACAAGCAAATTCTAGGGCAGGAAGTCAAAGTGATGACCGAAACAAAACAGTGAAAGAGGGGTCAATAATAGTTTAGATTACAATGTGTGCACGGGTAAAACGCGAAGTGCAAAATTTCAAAAGGTATAAATGTGAAGTTGGTATTTTAAAAGGCTTACGAGACGAAGCAAAAAAGAAAAAAAAACGGTGATCACAAATTAAAGTCATCACATTGGGTCCAGCTTTGCTGTCTCCTCATGAATTTTATGATCCGGTGTGTCACATATCTACACATGATAAATTTTATAGTGACCGTCTTAAGTCAACTCCCTCTTAAATATCTACTTTGGGGCAGAATATTTGGAGGTCTTATAAACGGGGGGTCACTGGCAAAAGCCTTACATACTACATTTTTGGAATTCTAAATTATTACCCTAATAATTGACTTATTAGATGATTTGTGGGATTATATGCTTTCTTGAACATTTAAATGTCCTTTCAAAAATACTTCTAGAAACCAACTTGAAATGTGACTGCTATCCTTACAAATTTTGACTATTGTAATGCATTTTTGACTACGGTTTAATGATTTGAGGCCTAATGTCACTTGCTTCTGGCTGATGTTTAACATTTGAACCAATGTACTTACTATATTTGAAAATTCAAACACTTTTCTTTTTGAAATACTCTTAGTTCATATCCTTTAAAACAACATCATATCTTTAACTACATGCCTAAAACACATCGAATTATATAATCATGTTGTTTAGATTCTTATTGATGGTCATTTTAGGCCTAGAGGGCTTTTCTGATGGATTGATGTTGGTGTTGGTGTCGCTTTGTGGACTTATATGGATGATGATCATTGTTGAGATGGTGGTTGCAAGTAGTACCTTTTTAAATACTGAATTTTATTGACATTTTCAACAAGTTAAGAACCTCCGCTTACAAATTCTCTGATGTGCTGCAAATGTTGGTCCCTTTTCATAAATTGTATGGTCCTGTGTGTGCATGAATGATGCAACTGTTCAAGCCAATTTACTGAAATAGGCCTATAATTTTAAACAAAACTTTTTGCATTATGTCATGTGAAAACTAGATAAGGTTTTTTCCCCCTATGGACCTTTGCACTTACGTTTTGGTCTCTTTTGGGTAAATACGAACTATAAATTTATATGTTTCAGCTATACATACCAAGGAACATTGTCTTTGGTCGGAATTGACTTGGATTTGTTTCGTTAGGACAACGGTTTGGATATGGTAATGAAACTGTCTAATTAAGTGGTGTTAAGAGATATCTTAAGGATTTGTGAAGTTAAATATTTTCACAAAAAAAAGGGAAGTCGACAAAAATTATCTCATTTAAAAATTTAGCAAAGTAAAAAATATTTGTAAAATAAAGTGGAAAAAAGCCTTACTTTTCAGGACCAATGTGTTGGCCCTTTCTTCAAGCTGATCTGTGTGTTTCCGGCATCACGTGGGCGTTGTACCTGGTATGCGATTGGTTCATGCCTAATCAAATTGTTTCCCCTCTGTCATAATGACCCTTTCTATTAACGCTTGCTCTTTCTTGTCAGAAAAAGTAAATGGACAAATTCAAGCAACCATTACCATCGCACTCGGTATCATTAAAGTTCTTTTGTCCACTGCAGTCTTCTTCCACCCCTTAGTTGGAAGGGGTACGTTTGTTAGAAGGTGATTCGCGCCTGTGACAAAGCTGTCAGGAAAAAAGCCACAACCATGGCTTGCTAAAGTGACTCATTTGAAGGTATCGCAAACATCACTTTTTTGTTTAAATTTTGCTAAATATCATTTCTCGGACATCTGAACAACACTTTTATAGATGCTGCAAATTCATAAATCCTTTGAGCGGCATACGACCTCGTAAAGGAGAGAAGTCCAACAATGTAATACATAAGTCGAAAAATATGGACAGATATAATTCTTCATCCCGTACGTGATGCAATGCACCTTCAAACCGTGTACAAAGTAGGGGCAGGCCTTGAATATTGCTGTGATCATTATTTTAGGATTTTACATAGAGACTGAAAAATTCACAATAAGAAGTCAAAAATAGAGAAAACACACAAAAGTGGAAAAAAGAAGGGGAAAATGTGAAGTACGAGCTGTTGAACAAATGATAGGTCCGAAAGTCCCTGGAGAGTCTCTATAAAATTTAGAAGCGGTGAGTCAAGGGGTTTCAGAGATGTTTATCCAATATATATATATATATATATATATATATATATATATATATATATATATATATATATATATATATATATACATATATATACATATATATACATATGTATATATATATATATATATATATATATATATATATATATATATATATATATATATATATATATATATATATATATATATATATTTATACTTGCCAGTCTTATAATTGGGTTACAATTGCCAGGCATGTAACTCTGACAGTTCATGTAGAAAATAGCACAATAGGAAATTAAAGGACTCGCAGCTTAAGTTTTATTATAAGCTGCTCAACTAGTTCGATTATTATAACAGTTAATGTTAGGATCAAAAAAGTATTTTTGACAATCAATTGGGCAAGATTTTTGGCAATTAACTCTCTATTACGTTACTCTTGATATTAAACACAATTTAATCTCATATTATTTTCCTTTTCTTTTTTCTGTACAAAGCATGTGCTATTGACAATGCATTTTTTTTCATGCTCTAGATAATTCTTCTTTAACATTCGAGTATCAAAGAAGATCATAACATATCTGTCGGTTTGGATCGTCTAGTGAGCATAATGCAAAGGTCAGTATGCAGAAACATTTTCGTTGTCTTACACTTTATGTTAATTATGCAACTTTCTCCTTTTCAATCAAATTAAAGAAAGTATACTTCACGAGAGAACGTTGCCTTAAGTTTATAACATGATATTACATGGCCTTGTTGTAAGTAATGAAAACCAATAGGCGCATATCCAAGGTAAATGGCTGCGAAAAATATTTCTGATTTAACGCTAATAGAGGAACTACATCATTTTCTTACCTACTGACCTTACTACCTTTAGTACATTAGTTCTATTCAAAATTGGTTCACTTTGTACGTTTATGCATGTTAACCCTTAAAGCGCTAATTTAAACAGCTTTCCTCGGGACACTTTCACGCAGTGCGCGCAAAGTGTCCCGAGGAAAGCTTGTGACTAAGAGTAGTTTTTGCTTTAGACTAGGCTTGCTGGTATTTGAATGAAAGGTATCTTCGTGCGTAATTTGAATATTTGAACCATTGTATGTTTAACCGCAAGAAAAAAGCAACTATAGTAATGATTAGCACTTTAAAGTTTAGCCTTCACAATGGACATAAGGCCTACCTTAGGGCCTTGACAGCCGACGAACTTCCTATTAGTGCTAAAATAAAATCAGTCTATCAATCAGCCAATCGGGGAACTGCAGACCGTCTTAATTTTCACTCGTATTGCCTGCTTCCTTATTTGGACATGGTTCAGTGATTTGTGTGACTGACGTAGTGTTGGCTTGTTATGCATAATGTGGTAGTGGTAATATATTATATTATATCATATTATATCATATATATATATATATATATATATATATATATATATATATATATATATATATATATATATATATGTATGTATGTATTTGTGTGAGAGTGTGTTTATGTGAGTGTGTGTTGGCAGGTGCGTATGAAAGTAAGATATGAAGCTGTACATGCAAGGTATGAAAATTCCCTTGATTCCATTATCGGGAACAAGCCAAAAATCCTCAGGTCAAGTGACCTTAATCTTCGCTTGTCTGACGTGTAAGTTCATAAAATTTGCATCTGCAGTGCGCCAAGGTGAAGTCACAATTATGGTTAAAATCATCAGCAACAGTTGTAGGCCCGATTGGACATCACCAAACTCTATGCACTATGTTCATTTCCCTCAAAATGTGTTAGGTACCACGGCAAGCAATTTTTATTAAGGTGCATATGGAACTTCGAAATCACATGTCCTGTAGACAAGCGGACGATGAAGGCTTGACATCAGGGGATCTGGGTTACTTTTCCGTAAAACTAGTTTGTTTAAAATCCAATCAAGTATACTGTATGATAACTGTATTGAGCTGATACATTTACTTGCCCATGACATCATGAGGGAGTGTCAATTTCTGATGTACTCAACATCAAAAGCAGTCGCGGTGGTGATAGAACAAATGCAAACAATTAGTGGTAATATACATTGCCTTAATATCTGCAAAATAGAAAATGAGTAAAATTCGGAGGTTTTCTTAATTGTAGATGGTCGAGTATTATAAAACCCCAGAAGTATCTTCCGAAGAATTTATCGCAAAAATTAAACTATTAAGTTAATTTTCCTGTTAACAAGTGAATATAGATCGTAAATGTTAGACAATTCATAGCAGTGGCAGCAACACTTTACTTGCTGATGAGAATACCGAAATGGCAGCAATTTCAATTTTTAACCGATTGTCAGTACACTTTTTTACAATTTGTCACTATAAGCTTATGAACACAACTGAATAATGTTTTCAGGTTATTGTGGTTTTGTTCCTAAGAATGTGCACCAACACCATGGAAATTAAGCAGTAAATATATGTTCTATAGGTTCGTATTGGATTGTAGGCTTTTCGTCATTTGGCACCAAAATTAATTCTAATAATGTAATATAGTCAGAGGACCCGACAGCTGTGGCAAATAAGACTTTGTTTTCGAATGCAGCACAACATTCTGAACAAAATCCCAGAGTCAAATATTTTGCTGTCAGACTCAGGAATAACGTGCCGGATCTCTTTAACTATACCTTTTGAACTATAACACCCAAGAGTGGGCTGAATGGTGGGTCTGTATTCTATCCATTTCATTATGATTAATCCAGATACACAGTGATGGGTTTTAATAATTCAGGTGTTGGATTATCAGCTTCTATCCTACTTAGATAATCCGTCTGACTTAATTTATGATGTGAAATGTCATTGGGCCATATGCTTTCAATGTAATACAAATCATTTATGACCACATGTGGTCTGTACTTGTTCCAAGTCTTTATATCAAAATACTCACTGAATCCTGTTTGTCCGACTGTATACTATTTGAACGCAATAAGGATATGAAAGGCAAATAAACCTGATTACAGATCACTCTGTGTCATTTATGTGGGGCTCTGCAATCAGATCTGACGATATCAACAGCTGCTTTGAAGAAGTCACAAAATGTTATTCCAGGTGAAAACAGTCCATGTACACACCGGTGCCCTTTCTAATCTGTGGTGTTGGACATTTCTGTGACAAAATAGGATTTGTTTTGGAGAAAAACTCCCTTGTGTAAAATTTGAAATACTTGACCCGTGTTGTCTACCATGCAATTTTCCTATGGCCAGTATGCCCAGGAAAGTGAAAGTCTGCCTGTGGAAATGTGCTACTAATACACTCAGCCATATCTTCAAGCAAAAAAGTTGTTTACAGGACCAACACTCTCTCCCCAAAAGAGAGGTAAATCAAATGATATCACCTACCCAAATGAGTAACCCCAAAATTACACTCGACGTTATTCTCCAGTGGTATTCCAAAAGCAACATTCTTTTGTTTTTTATTTATTCCATACTTTCAAAAGCGGAAATGTATTTCTGACTTTATGCTCATCATCATCATCATCATCATCATCATCATCATCATCATCATCATCATCATCATCATCATCATCATCATCATCATCATCATCATCATCATCATCATCATCACCATTGTAGTAGTAATGGTGGTAGTGGTGGTAGTAGTAGTGGTAGTAGTAGTAGTAATAGTAGTAATAGTAGTAGTAGTAGTGGTAGTAGTAGTAGTAGTAGTAGTAGTAGTAGTAGTAGTAGTAGTAGTAGTAGTAGTAGTAGTAGTAGTAGTAGTAGTAGTAGTAGTAGTAGTAGTAGTAGTAGTAGTAGTAGTAGTAGTAGTAGTAGTAGTAGTAGTGGTGGTAGAAGTACTAGTAGTAAATTTTGGCAGCTGTACCCACACATACCACCAACAGATTTCAATGGCTAATATAATTAAATGGATGCCTGTGGTATATCTGGGCACATCTTGCATATCCCGCAGACTGCAGTCCGATTCAGAATCCAGTTTTTCCACGAACCCTCTGCTTTGGCATTAGGTTTGTGTGAGACCTTGTACTCAAATGTCTCCTAAATTTCATTCTTTCATGCCTTTAAGGCTGATGATGAACCTGCCATCTGTTTTGCTACAACATTGCAAACAGGCAGACGCAAACACTTAGCAGACCTATGTAACTGTAACTTGTAGCTCCATTGTTATCTTCAGACCCCAAACTGTTTGAGGCAACCTGCAGTAATTTGGTTCCACGAAAAAATAATATGCGTTAAGGTACACCTGCATCAACGTACAGCGCGTTACTAAGTCATAGGCTCACCTGCATCAACATACAGAGCGTTATTATGTCATTGGCTCACCTGCATCAACGTACAGGGAGTTATTAAGTCAAAGGCTCACCTGCATCAACGTACAGAAGGATCGCCACTACCTCATATAACTCCTGCAAGTCAATTTGCACATAAGGTCTGTGAACGTGCAGGTTACTGGCACAAGTCCCTGCAATAGAATAGGTCATGAAAAAAAATTGCATTTGCCTCCTTAGAAAATAATGCCAGCAGCGGAGTTCTTGACATTCAAGTGCATATATTCACATTTGGGATTCAGCTCTATTTGTTTTTCCTCTTTTTTTTCACAGTAAACATCGGAAAAAGGTGCTAAGATGGCTTACTCAGTAATCTGCAATGGCTGTCACACGGAGAAAAAGTTTTGAATCAGTCTCCTAAATAGTCAAGCAACTACGGATTGGCAGAGTAAAAGAAATTGTATATTATCTATGGGTTTATACAAGAACAAATTGCTGAAAAGTTTTATTTCTTTACATGTGTGTCAGATTGCTAGATTGGTGTATAAAGATGCCCATTGAAAATATGTAATTATCTTCAACATGCTAGAAAATCCCAATCCCAATAGGAACTGTTATATAAGACACAGCCAGTAATTTAAGTATTTACCTATGTTTTTATCCAGTGATAGCCTGGCCATGCTGAGTGAGCCTTGCTTTAGTTTCACGGGATAACCACTTTTGATTTCTTCTAAGTTGGCCACAGAGAAGTCTGCAATAATAACCCGGCATTTCCTAATTTAGATTCTTATCATTTCGTTTAATTCCATGTCATGTAAATGTATTTATTTGTATGCCATTTATGTGCTCACATCCATCTATCTCAATTGCATCTTTCCTTTCTCTTCTCAGTTTTATCATTTCACTCGCATACTGGGATTTTAGCATTTTTATTAACTGGTAATAGCTTTTATCGAGAACTCAGTGGATAGATGATATATTATACTCACCTCATATGTACAAGTACATCCATGTACATAATGTTGTTATTTGTAAGGTTAGTTTCCTTATTACATGCTTAGAAGCCTTTGATACACAGCCCTCAACCGTAATCATGGTTAAAATTATGTTCCAAAGAGTGAAGCCCATAATTTTACATCTTCTTTACATCTCTTCCTTGTGGCGTGAAATACTTTGGGCAAATCCATATCTGTGTTCTTGTTACCTGGTCCTCCAGTTAACAGTGACGTACTGTCATTGTTTTACATTGGTTTCAGAGTAAATGAAATCAGTTACATGCACATACTACAACATGTTACAGATACACCATATATCAACCGATATACATACCGCACACTGGTACTGTGTCACATTCCATTTGCTTGCCCCCCATGCTCCAGCACCAAGGCATGCGAAAATAATGACCTTGTTGACGACACATTCTGTCATTCTGAAACCCAGAATACTGCAGATGTTCTTGCCAAGCACCTGTCCAGTGGTCAGCATAGTGCGCCCATGGCCTACAATAATACCTCTATTATTATAGTTAATATTGTGTCACCATTACCCCTCTTCATCACCATTGTTCCCTTCATTGCATCACTTATACTTATTTTATTTGGAGTGAATCAGTATAATAAGTGTATACACCAATAAGTTGAATATGATTCAACTAATACATACACACAAATACACTGCACAGGCATCTATCTATCTATCTATCTATCTATCTATCTATCTATCTATCTATCTATGTATCTATGTATCTATGTATCTATCTATCTATCTATCTATCTATCTGTCTGTCTGTCTGTCTGTCTGTCTGTCTGTCTGTGTATATATGTGCGTACTTCATGAAACAGAGGGTACATATTATGGGGTTTCGAATAAAAAAATCCAATTATGGCATAGTTTCCAATCTAAGCATATGATTGTTAGGGTTAATTGTTATAAAATAAATGTAAGCCTAATATGGGGAAAAAGTTTTAAGACGCAATTCAATGGATGCATGGAATCTATATCTTGCAGAGATAAGTGTATCTCCCTCCGTATACCAGTCACAGCCGGTGCTGGAGTCATGTAGGGCACTTTCTCACATGGTGCTCTTTGTGTAGTCTAAAGAAGGTATCGGGTGTACTACATGCATAGACTGTAGACCTGCCAGCCTTCTACTCTGATATGAACATGGCTGCAAAATAATACACTCATATATATGATAGCACAAGGTCTTCCAACGAACAGTGTTGATTGTATGTGCTCGCATGAAACACAAGATATGCTATGAGATAGGTCGTTCTCTGTACAATGTAACTAGGCACTAAAATTATGGTTATACATGTGGCTGTTTTAATAAAGCACACTGCATGACACACCAGCAAAATACCATACTTATGAAACCAAAATAATAAATCATGTAAAATACGAACAGAAAGAAGCTCCAATTATATATATATATATATATATATATATATATATATATATATATATATATATATATATATATTAAGTTGATAACATTTAAGTAAAACTTCATCGGATGATGTATAGCAGATAAGACATAAGTCTGATTTAAGAGCCATTCCATAGATGAACAAGAACTGTGAGTCCAATACACACATTATGCAAGAGGCCTACACGTACGTGCTGCCGATGATTATTAAGCAATGGATTTACATATATACTTGCCCTCTAACCGAGTTTCTCTCAAGCACCGGGTTTAAAATATTCTGAATGAAATGCCAATTGCGTTATTACGCATCTTCTCTATCTATACCAAAAAACGGGTATGTTTCCGCTTTTACCTTATAGGTTAATGAGTTTTGAACACACCATTACAATATGCACTAAATATTGCAGTTTGTCTCCAACATATTTCTAATTCCAATTACAAAATGCGCCAGAGCAAAACTGATTTTATATTACCATGACCCCCCCCCCCCTTCCCATGACCCTCTACCTTAGCATTCTCTGTTAGAAATATGCAGATTATACTCATTTTGATTACACTCTTTACCCCTTTGTTATCGTTGTGTGCGCCGATTTGTAATGAAAATGAGTCGGGTGTTACAGTTTGTAGAAAACAATAAAAACGTTGTCATAGCAGTGTGCGACATACTGTATGTTACATTCTGCACAGAACAGGCATACAAGATGAGCTGACATTAAAATACACTACTACTTTGCAAGTCAAATAATTGTCAAACATTTTTGATGTACCGTCGGTAACGTTTTCTTCTCTTTGCAATGTTTTTTTTTTCTTGCAATTAACAGATGTATGACCAAATTTTACATGGACTCGGCAGAACTTTTTGTAATGATTGTTTAAAAAAACTTAGAAAAAAATTGTGACGGCATAAGCTAAGCCTAAATATATGAACACCGTGCATTTGTAGAAATTGGAAGTTTTCTCATAATCGCTTTCGGACGAAATATATCTCTTTACCATGATGATGATGATGCTAATCATCATCATCATCATCATCCAACGATTTTTCGTATGGGTCAGTAATTCAACATATGGAAATGTGCTCAAATAAACTGATCCATGTCCACTGGATTTTGCTGTACAATGCTTACTGGTGGAAAGATTACCCGCAATGCAGGCCTAGCATTGCTTGGCATTGCGATTTGAAAACTCTGAGGCCTGCACCTATGATTCGACTTCACATTGTAGTGCAGAAAATTATATTTATCTGCACATAACGTTGTAGTTCAATTATTGGATTTTTGTCTTTTGCGTCGTTTCTAATTAAAATTTAGTCGTTTGCATAATTTAAGGCACAGACCTATTGTGATACCATGGAACAAATACATAAATTCATTGGCACGTGATTCTGACTTTAAAAAAATATTCGGATGCAGAAAATCAAATCGGCGTCAAAGTCTGGATAATATATTTTACTCCAGAGGAAAAACAGCGTTTACCAGTGTTTGTCGTTTATAGTTCTGCGAGTTACTGAAGAGCGATCAGACCACGGAATAGGGTAATGACTACCAGGAATTGGTTCTGAATGAAAAGACAAGAATACAGTTCATTTCCTAAGGTAAAATTGCGATTTAAATTTTTTCGGTATCCGTTAAAACATCAGCGGTTTCCTTATGATATCTTAGTGCGCATTTAATGAAACACTTCTAAGAAATAAATAATTTCGCTGGCTAAAGTATCGTAAATGAGGCACAATATGAGCAAGACATGTGAAAAAAGAGATATATGGTTGCATACCATGATACCCCACAAAATATTACATCACTTTTGGACATAAAATACCTGCAAATTCCTTTTGACGTTACCATGATGGAGCCTCTGTAAGTTGCCCCAACATCACTTGGATGATAGCAGACACTTGGCTCTGGGAAGAAACGACATAGTATTAGCACCCTTTGCGTACGTTAGCATAGCATTGTCATTTGGCGACACGTGTTTCGATTAACAATGTATAAATTGAATTTGATAACTTTTTCATCACTTAATTGTAAGTGAGAGATACATCTATAATTAAGTCCCATTCTATCATAGCTACCTCCGTTTTGCCATCTTGAGGCCTAAATTGTTATGTGTCTATCTGAGCTCAGTCGCACGTGTGAGTTCAGTTACTACAAAGTCATGGCCATCTGCAGTGAGTGTATTAGAATTCTTGGCAGTCAAATTTCCTTGTAATAAGCTAATAAGCAGACTTCCTTTTCTCGAAGAGTCCCGTTTCTCAAGAAGTCTGGGGGTAGCCCCTGTCCTATTTAGACACAGCAGAACTCGGTAGTTCTACATACCTTCATGACATTTTGAATAAAGAAAAAATGCCTCTCACAAGTTCATTATAATTAGAGCTTCGCACCAATAGGGAACTCATTTAACTGGTTACACTAGTGTTATCCGTGATGGGTAGCCCGGTCTGGATTCACTATTTCTCTTTTATTAATACAGTATTTCGGTACATTTATTGCCACAAAGGTCATATAAGCAAGCGCATCAGGCCTGTCAGGAACCTGAGTATAATCAATGGACACACAGAAAGATCACGCTGCTCACTTCTAATTCGGAAAGTCAGTTTGTTCATTTCATTCCTGGCCATAAAACACGTGTTTATTTGTCATATATTATAAGTTAGTTTACCTGCTTATCCACCTGCTGTTAAAAGAAAACTAGTACTAAGTTGTTTTTTTTCGAATGCGATACGGATATTTACTACGACGTAAAAGGAACAACACTGAAATGATACAATAATTGGTACATAGTAATGAACTACAGCTGATATAAAATCCCCATCCACAATGTGGTATAATGTACATTGGTACAGTGTTCAATTGACCCTTGACTTAGTTTATCTACAAAGTTTTGCACTATATTTTGATTATGTCTTTCACACTGATATCAACATTTTACAATCCTTCATTCAAACAATGTGAATAACATAGTTTACCTCAACCTGTTCCTAGCAGTCAGATAACACTCTTTATCGACTCATATTTTAATTAATTTAAAGGTGTTCCCCTTACCAAGGGTTATTTCTGCTAGTCCACACATAATTATTGCGTCCACCGTCAGATATTACAAAAGATTAATCATCGCCCCTACGATTTTCAGCATAACTGTTTAATTGAGACCCCGTCTCTGAAAGCAGTCAATGATTATCATCTTTTTCAGATATCCCTGCTTCAAAATGGTCACCTCTGTAAGGTTTCATCATTGTATTCACTTTATTGGGTGGAAAGATGCAGAGAAAACCAATTACTGCTCCCAAAGCCCTAAAGCCCGTGTTTTTCTTTATTTTTCAGCTTTGGCTAGTTCTTTCTTTCATGCTGTAGGTGGGATTTAAATATTTGAGTCATATAACACTCTGAATAAGAGGTTACAGACTACAGTTGTGATTGGCTGGTTGCGCATCCCAACGGAGATAGTCCGTAATTGTGAAAATACTGTGTTTTCAGCATGCTGTAGCTTCTGTGTAAATAAAGTTAGCTAAGTCAGGTTTGCTGCATCGCAGAGTTGCGTCATTGGTGATCATATAGGTGCACTGTCTTCCAGGCCAGGTGGGAACTTTATGGTGGGGAAGGACAATGATGTGACCCTGGCAAGAGCACAGTTCATACACCTGTATAAAGCTGACATCTAGGTGTTGTTTCGTATTTCAATTATCACAAATTAACGAGCTGGGAATTGTATGACAAAAATCCGTCCATATTTTTCTGACATTTTTATCTGTTAAATGCCGTTCACGGAATTTTAAAATACCAAAATGCTGATTTTTTAGACTGAAAAAATGCTAATATGAAAAATAGAAGGATTTATAACTGTAGTCTGTGGCCTATTAGGGCTAACTCTGTATGTATTGGGACTCACATGGTCATGTTGTTATTCTATTATCGTCCATCAAGCAAGTTAAAAATGGGGAGTCAGTACTTTTTGACAGCTGCCTGGACAATTTTGAGTGATCCTAACAACTTTTACATGAATTAAGCATGCAAGATGTGGTCCTGGGACTGTAGATCACAAGGCAAGTGGTTGGGGCTATGGTATTGTGTACCTCAGGCCAGCTTATGAAAGGAGAAAAGAAGTTTTACACCCACAGATCGGCTGTGAATATCAAGTTTAACAGTCTCAATTATCTAAAAATTCATGAAGTATCACATTTATGTCACAAATCATTGTGCATAGACATGTTGCACCTATCAGTGGAACCACACTGCATAAATAATAACAGGATTCGATGCAAGACATTTAACAAGTGCACAGGCTATGCCTCCTTTGCTGACTTCTTGGTAGGTAGATAGATAGCTTCCATAGCCCTTTGTATTGAGCGATACCTCACTTGTACCACACAGGTAATCATATGTGTGTATGAGAAATTATCAATGCTAATATGATATGAATAAATTATGCTAATCCCATTTGTATGAAACTTAGTGACCCTCTGTTTCAAACTTTTAATTTTGTGGCATTGTCATTGTAGGCCTACAGCCTCCATTCATATGCAGAGCTGTCTTTACAAAATCATGTCAAAGTGAATTTGGGCATACCAGAAAAAAATGCGCATTGTCTGTCAGTAGAGCTTTACAAATCTTAGGTAAAATGTAAACTTCTTTGTTTTTGTCTTTACAAAATCATGTCAAAGTGAATTTGGGCATACCAGAAAAAAATGCGCATTGTCTGTCAGTAGAGCTCTACAAATCTTAGGTAAAATGTAAACTTCTTTGTTTTTTGGTTTTGTTTTTGTTTCCCGCCCCCCACCCCACCCCCTTTTATTTTTATTAATATTTTTTTTTTTTTGGTAGACAAAAGCTTGTCATATATGTGTGTCATTTGACTGGGGTAAATCATTTAAAATCAGGCATGCTGACTTTGTTGAGCTGTTGAGTTCATCAGCATATTATTTTCATATGAATGAATCAATTTATATCCATGAATATGGACGACAGCGCTTATGAACAGCAGATTTTATAACTTTTACCAAGCTAGTGTATATAGGTGGCAAAACATTTGAACTTCAACATACAACCACATATAATTATAAGAGTTTCAGAAAGTGAAACAAGGGGAAAAAGTTAGCTTCCATTAAACACTTGCCTGAAAACACTTGCGCCTGATAATTGGATTGATAATTGGATGCTTATCAAATTTAAAATCAGAGCACTTGTGAATACAAATATGCATTTATGATATTGGAGTAACTGTACAAATTTTTGTCATTTTCTTTCTAATATGTGCACATACACCAGAAACCATGTCAATAAACCACAACTTATACAGTCTACTGCAGAAAAAAAGGCATAGCATTGTTGGTTTGTGGAAGCTGGATCACCGAACTGCCCTCCTAATGTTCAAACAAAGGGCGCGTTAAAATTCCATAATTTTAGTACCAAAAAACATAATTTGCTGAATACCGCTACTCTAATCTGTGACCTACTGCTCTTAAACTGTGCACTTTGATGGGCTAATAATGTTTAAACACTGAAACTGTTCCATTGTCTGCCATAATTCAGATTATACAAGGAAAATAGTGCCATAATGACTGGTATTAGATGCTGATTTAGTGTAACTGATACTCCCCCCATCCGCCATTAATGTCTCAGCAGTGATAGATGTCATATTTTTTGTAGACAAATGTTACGAATCTATCCATAAATAGTAAAAAAATCACCAATTTCACCTAAAAATTCATAAAATTTTAGCAATATATTCAAATTTGGGGTTAAAATTAAGGGGTGGGGCATTGTAATTTGATCTCTCATTGTAAGGGCAGGACAAGCAGGCAAGTGATTATGGGTTTGCATCATAGCCCATTGTGTATCGTATTCATATTGGACAGAAAAGATTTGATTGGATGCAATAATATAATTTTCCTCAAAATTTTAATTAATTATTCTATGTGTCATAAAAACTGATTTTTCAGATTTAAAGGTTGCTTGCAAAAAAGTTGATATTTTCTTTAATATTGAAGTTTGTTAAAGTTAATGCAAATATTTTGCAGGAAACAGGTTGTGGCTTCAGTTAAACAAGTTTTAAAAATTTTGATAAGTCTATTAGGTTACAGACTACAGTTGTGATTGGCTGGTTGCGCATCCCAACGGAGATAGTCCGTAATTGTGAAAATACTGTGTTTTCAGCATGCTGTAGCTTCTGTTTAATTTAAAGTTAGCTAAGTCAGGTTTGCTGCATCGCAGAGTTGCTTCATTGGTGATCATATAGGTGCACTGTCTTCCAGGCCAGGTGGGAACTTTATGGTGGAGAAGGACAATGATGTGACCCTGGCAAGAGCACAGTTCATACACCTGTATAAAGCTGACATCTAGGTGTTGTTTCGTATTTCAATTATCACAAATTAACGAGCTGGGAATTGTATGACAAAAATCCGTCCATATTTTTCTGACATTTTTATCTGTTAAATGCCGTTCACGGAATTTTAAAATACCAAAATGCTGATTTTTTAGACTGAAAAATGCTAATATGAAAAATAGAAGGATTTATAACTGTAGTCTGTGGCCAAGATTGTTGTAAGAATGTGAGTTTTATGCAATGGGAGCTGGTAGAATTGAATATATATACCATATTGCAAATGTTTTGCCTTACTTTCATAGTAGCAGTAGTAAAAAGTAACATTCGCTCCACCAAACCATATGTGGGGTAGGCTTCCATTTGCTTGGACTGAACTGTTGAATCCAATTGGCATCGACAGGAACTCCATCTGTTTTAGCATACCAGCTACGTTCGGGCAGTGATGTCCTCTCTGTGGATAGGATCACACACTCAGACAGACAGACAGGTGTATATATATATATATATATATATATATATATATATATATATATATATATATATACATATATATATACATATATATATATATATATATATATATATATATATATATATATATATATATATATATATATATATATACATATACATATATATATTACGTCCGGAACGAGCGGGACTCGAACTTGCAACCTTTGGCACAAGTCACCAGTCGCCTAGCTGAAATGGGATACGCACATATATCCTCTCGACAAAATCCTCACTCTTAATAAGAATGGTTTAATGGAGTTAGTTATGTGCGAGTGCCATATCAACACGGTGATGTAGTATATGCACTGAGTTGGCATTTTTTTTCCGGAATCGGGGACTAAAATCCACCATCATTAAGGAAGTGAAAAAAAATATTATGTTCAGAACGAGTAGGACTCGGAACTTGCAACCTTTGGCAACATATATACCATTCGGGGAATAGCTTGATTAACTTTATCCGCTTGGCATTTGCTACTTCAACTGCGTGTCATGATAAGGAATGTATCTTGCTCGATTTGTTCCCTATCATGAACTCATGGCAAAAATAATAATTAAATTCTACAGTGAGTTGCATGATTCTACAATGTACGCATACTGGCTTAAATTTTCTCTTGAATTAGTATCTCTATACACGTATAACAGTCAGGTAGACAGATTGTACGCTTTATCTATCCTGTATAGTTACATTTTTGGTCGTTATTACAAAACGGGGCAATTATTACAATTCGGGGCAGAACAAACAGGTCTACAGTGACTTATGAATTCCTACTATTGGTAAACAATACAGCAACGCACTTTGCTGTCTGAACAAAATGTCTCGTGCAACAAATATTGAACATAATGTTTCATGCAGCAGACCGAGTTGAGCATAAAAGTAATTGAAAACGCATTGCTTCATATGACAATCAACTTTTTGGGGGTGTGCACGTTAAATATTCTTCGTCCTATTTCCTTATTTGATTTTGAAGTGAATATCCCTAAATTGTACATCGTGAGGTCTACTGGAAGAGGTAAATGTGTTTTTACTGAAGATGACAAGACATTTTAAAGTATATAGGTTTTAATGAGCAAATGGTTCTCAGTAACTACGCTACCATTGTTCCCTGAAGAGATCATACTAGCTTCTTTTTAAATAAAGTTATGTGAATCAGATTTCTTGTCTTACACAGTTACTGGATTGGATGTGAAGGCACATGGAAAAATTTTGTATTACATTATAGGCTTTCATGACCACGTGATGTATATATGTAGCCAAATCAGTTTACAAAGTTAAAAATAAAGAAAAGTCTTAGTTAAAGGCCGAGTCATACAGTATGCATCCTAATGCTCAAATCATGCTTATCTATATACTTAGGGGAATAAAGTATGAAAGTCACCTGCAGTAACATAAAAGCTTCGACATTTGGAAACTCAATTGGATCTATGTCTGTTCTGCCGTCCTTGCAACAAAATTTCATTTGAAATAATATCCTTGGGCTCGTCAATATAGTTGTGGGGCTAAACCCGGAAATATCAACTTTCAATCCGTCGGCCAGAGTAATATTAATATCTCCTAGCATGAAGCCTAGATGAGGAAAACATATGAATATCAGAAATTATTGCGAATAAACAATACATGTAGCTACTGAAATAAGTTTTTACGTTGCATCATATGGGCAAAAGAGTGCACTTCTTTGTCATTATCTGTTTCCCATATACAAACTATGATAACACTTGTTTTGTGTGTTTTTGTCCTGAACCTGTCATGGACGAACAATGATGAACACATCTTATTACACAAACTTGTGTATGAATGACTAACCAAATTGTGATGTAGGCTGCAGGAGCTAACTTGGTTTATGATTTTAAACCAGAGCTGTTCATACATATCAAGATGGTCTCAGCACTACCTTTCCGGTGTAGAAGGGGTCAATCTCTGATGATAACGCCGCACATGTAATATTACTATGGCAAGATATATGCCATTTGATTGTCTTAATTCTCTGACAAAAGATTTCATTCTGTCACTTAGATTCACAATGTGTATATATATATATATATATATATATATATATTTACCCTCTCTAAACAAACACCTTCGTATACCGAACACCTCTCAATACCGAACACCATTTCAAGGTCCTAAATGTATACTTCCAGTGTCAGCAAACCTTCTATACTGAACACCTCACTACACTGAACACTTTTTCCCAAGGGTGTTTGGTATAGGGAGGTTTTACTGTATATATATATATGTCTATATATTGTAATTAATATATTCTTACCTTGTGGACATTCATTTCCAAATGCATAAATACAAAAGCTTCCATTTGGCCATGCTGGGTTGTTGAAAGAAAAGTCGCCTTGTTTCATACAGAAATTTAGACCTATCTGCTTTCTCGATTCTGGCCCCTTCTGATGATACTCTGTTGACCTGTTGTAGGTATGACTTACAGGTGTTCGAAATACCACAGTTCCCTTCAGCCATATTGTGGTGGGCGAAATTGGGCAACCAAAGAAGGTCATGGGGATACCATAGCTGCCTTGTGGCCAACCTGCTTCGCTTAGCGCTTCAGGAGAAAAATTATGTATGAGGAAAGCACGGCTATATACGAGATGGTTCTCGGAGCAAAATATGTCTAACTGACAACAAAAAATGTTTAGAGTAAAAAAAACTACCAAAGGCGGCGTTTATGGTTTGGACGAAATCTTCAGGGCAGGAAACCTCGAGCCTTGCAGAAAGGGCTTATGGTCTTCTTGCGCCAAATTATTGAGTCCCAACCAGGAACCACACGCGAATAATGGTTTGTAAGCATCCCATAAGTACATATTATGTTCAATTTCACAGCAGACGATAGTTTTTAAGCAACAAAAGGGCTAAGAATACGTTGAAAAGCATAACTGCTCAAAACTGCATGGGCAGATGTATCGTTCTGTTTTTTTGTAGAAATGTGGTGCTGTACCATGTGATTTGAACAACAAGCGTGATAACATTTTGCCCAACTGTCTGTCTCGTCAAGGTGGCAGTCGTCTTTTGTCTGTCTCAATGTGTCTGGTACTGTCCTGTTCATTTGTCCTTTCCAGCAAGAGGGATTTGCAAAGGCATTTATCCTCTTTCCCAATTGTTATGCATTGTTACTGTTATGATATGTACTATAATGTCCTATAAATATGTTTAAATTGAGAAAAGTTTTAGTCGCCAAAAATTAATTGTGCTCCTTGAGATCAAATATCTATATTTAGACAAATATATTTTCCACAACATACCTTTCTGTTCCTCTTGCCAGTTACAGTTTGGCTTTTCAAGGCAACAGACCTTTCTTGCGGGGCAAATCTTCTGAGCAAAGTGGTGGTTAGGACAGCAATGCTTGTTTATACAGGTGCCGCCTTGAAAAACACACTGATGCGCTGAGTGTCCGACAATACCAAACAATGTTTAAATATATTTCTTATCTATTAAAATTTAAATTGCCTTCATAGGCAAAAAGCATGCAATATTAGCCAAATAAAATCGAAATATCATTTTAATCTAAAGCTTTGTCCCCGAAGTCCCTTTTTACGAGCATTATTTCTAACATACCAGTCAAGCGTTTTCTTATGTTTTTTCTTAGAAACAAAACGACATCAATCCCGATAGGAGGAAAGCCCCAATGCATTTTGGGTATGAATCTACACACACACACACAAACGCACACACACATATTTGATTATAAATCAAATGTCCAAATGAAGGCTGATTCCGGGCTATAGTGACTCAGAATCTGCCTTTTGATAAATACTGTCAATGGAAACAAAACAGTAAAGAAAGAAATCTCTCGCGACACCGCCTCCACCTCGACTTCGTTGAAGCAGTGCATGCCTGCCATCATACCAGAGAATCCTATTGAGAGAGAGAGAGAGTGAGAGAGAGAGAGAGAGAGAGAGAGAGAGAGAGAGAGAGAGAGAGAGAGAGAGAGAGAAGAGAGAGAGAGGGGGTCCAACCAAGAATTCAACAGTTCTGCAGAATTTTTTTTAATAAACGCTTAACGGTATCAGGTCCAAAAATGACGTAATATAATTTTGTAAAACAATATATATATATATATATATATATATATATATGCAATGAATAACACGGAAATAATGCAACAATCCTCTTTGTGATGATTCTCAAGAGTAAAGATCCCAATTCTTCTTTTGCAGCCTAGTTTTTAACATGTTTTTCGCTCAATGAATCATCTATGTGCTGGTAATCTGCGCCACATTTTGTTCAAATATTACTCCAAGCCAACTTTCTAATATTGTTATGCCAAATCATTCAGTCTTCATCCAAACCAACCAATGAGCGATTTATTACCCCATTTCTGAATAATTAGTTTGTTTATTGAAATGCTGGGAAAGAGCCGGTCACAAAGTGTGTACATATTCTATGCCCACGTACGTATTCTATGCCCACGTACGTAAAACCATTTCAAAACATCTCTACGTTTGGAGTTAAGTACATAAAAAGTCTAAAAATGCAGACAGGATAATAACCTATATGACGTCCCTGTTACTTCAGGTAATTTCCTTGAATGTGAACGACCTTGGGAAAAGGATATCTTGCAATCGTTTAAAATCAGGATCTGGAATTAATGAGGGGGGTTACCAGTTATTATCATTGGGACGAGACCATAGCTTTTGTTCAGATTAGCCGTCCAAAGTTCCTTCAAGTATTTCCTATTACCCTACCAGGTTATCGTTTACATTTTACTTGCTTATTAACAGTTACATGTCTGGTAAGATTCGGTCGTTTCTCACATTCGTTTCCGATTCCGAAGCCAGTATGTATTCTACCTCAAACTGATTTTATTTGTGAGGATCGAACTTCCCAGTTTTTTGCACTGTAATCCACAGTTATTTCGGATTCGGATTTCATGCACCAGTTGGGCCAGCATGTTTAAAAAGTGGCAATTGCTCGCAGTTTTATACGACAATCGATCTGTGCAATTCATGTTCCTTAATGAATTCACATCATCAATGAACTCAGATCATATTTATTCGACATGAAGCAGAGGTACAGTTCCGCAATATGTACAGCATAATTTCAGACATGTCAGCTGAACCAGCTGGAAGTATATTGATGCATAAATGTCTGGAGACCCAGGCTAAGGAGTGTGTATCCACTATCACTGTGACAATCGAACAAAAGATACTTGTTCACAGACGAATATTACACAGGACGGTATTTTGACTTTTAGATATACAAGGTAAGCTAAATTATGGCGGTTAACATTATTACTGCAACCATGTTAACATAATTATGATATCTGAAGTTAAAAAAAAAAAATTATATGCATAACACATGACATATAATATAGTACAAAACACATACCCTTTAAGTAGTACTTGCTCCGTGGTGTAGTAAATCGATCTGACATGCTAAGTATATCTGCCCAAGGTTGACTTCTAATACTTTCGAAGTAGATTTTATAGTCAGAGTATTTATACCAAACAATCCAATCGGTTCTCCCACTGAAGTCTAAGTTAAGAATCTTTATGTCCTGACATAATTCTTTTGCTAGCATTTCTTATGTCATACTTTCTGCGTTCTAGTTTGGCTTCGCACTGGATATAACCTGAATGCAATGATGGAGAAAATCACACATCTTCGTTTTTTTGTTTTTTGTTTTGTTTTGTTTTTTATTGGGGGGGGGGGGTCCAAACATAAACGTTCCTAAATATTCTTGTTTTCAAATGCCAGCTTCATCCTCCTTATGTACACCATAACTACATTTTCATCTTACTTGGTGTGAGGTTTTCCCGTTTGGTGTTAGAAGCATTTTTTCCAAGTCGACGAGCCTGAAGTTAACTTGTTATGAATGAATATTCTTCAGAGGCTTTTGTGAATAACAATTTATTCATCAACTTACATAAGCCCTTTTGTTAGTTGATTTGGCTTCGGATTCGCTGCTCTTTTCTATGATTACAACTCTTTTAAGCTGAGACATTTTGAGGGGTCCCACTGCCTTAAAATCCAGTCTATAATCGCTGCCTATGGTCATCAACATCTTCCACATATTTATGTTTCCATCTAATATGCAGTACTCGTCTGCACTTGACCTAACTTCGTTATTGCTATTGATGTGACTGTTTACATCTTTTTGTAATCTTCTTGAAAGGTCCGTCCATATCGAATCTAGATAATAATAATCGTCCAAACTGTTTTTTTTTTTTTAATTTGCCAGCGCATTTTTTTCTTTGCTTATCAGATCTATCACCAGATATTTGTGCGTCCTGCAGCTTTCACACAGTCGCTTGAGATCTTGAGGAAAGAGACATGTGAAATTAGTTTTTTTTGGATTGGGTTGCTCTGGTTTAAAGTAGTTTTGAGGTAGATGAAAGTTATCGACGTTGTTATGCCATCCACCGTTTTACCGCATTTAGATTTTCCTGTTATGAGACCCCTTCTGTTTCTAGGCAATGGGGAATGATTGAATCTATTTGATGTTAAATCATTCCAAGCCAAATCTTGATCTTCATTATACAATGTGATGTTGAAAGTGTAAGACAATAGCGGAAATAAGCAACAATTATTTTCCGCCGTCGATGAGAACCATGTCCCTAGAAAGAAGGAAACGTTAAAATAAAAGATACACGCCGAGATGCGACTAAGAAATACTTGTCATAAGCGGATTCCAATATACGACACGGATTGTCTGCAAAATCAAACACTTGAACGGAAAACCTATTCGAATTTTCATCTTCTAGCCAGAACTGCAAGGATGCCTCAAGACCCATTGGCATAATGATAATGATGATGGTGATGATGATGATGATGATGATGATGATGATGACGACGACGACGACGACGACGATGATGATGATGATGATGATGATGATGATGATGATGATGATGATGATGATCGGAAATGTAACAAATATCTCGTTTAGTGACTTGGGTATACAGACATGTTTTGCTCGTGGCTGGATACTAAAGATCTATTTACATTCTAGTCTGGCGGTCCATTTACTTTGGCTCAATACTATTACGACGTTCGCAGTGGAAGCTTTCCCATGCGCTTCAGTGGTAATGTTATTTGGCACATTCTGACCACGACTTCGAATAAAAGTTTACAGCAAGTTGCTAATAATCGACCAAATATAACTACCCTCAATTCACGTATCCCCTAACTGATATCAATCTGAAGATGTGCGGAATAAGTAATGTTGCACCCGCCTACCTCCACCCCCTGCCCTCACACACACACACACACACACACACACACACACACACAAACATACACACACACACACACACCCTCCGATATAACCAAATGATGACTTCACATAGATCAGCAGGCTGGTTGGCAGGTGCAAAGGCTTTGTTATGGATGGAGTGGGGGACTGCGTACTCTTTTGCCATTTTTGATATATTCAGCCCCCTCGCCCCCCCCCCCCCAAAAAAAAATAAAAAATCACGATAGACTGGCGTAGCATGCAAAACTGACGTTGGTGGAGATTAACGTGCATTTCTGGAAAGCCATACCCTCAAAGCGGACCAACAATGCCTACACAGAAGTGAAGATCAGGAATACATGATAGCACTATAATCATGTCAGGAGTAGGCACTGTATTAGTCCCTTTGCAGAGTGCCCAGCATAATATTGGTTCCAAACACATCTTGGCCTCCGGATATATATAACCGAAGGAGCGTCGGGGTTCACAGCTTCTCTCAACTTGATGGGTAATTAATAAATGATGCGATTAATACTGTTTTACAAACTGATCCTATAGTCCTTTGGATTTTAAATTGTCTGTGGGTCATTTCAGGGAGATATGGTGCAGAAGACTTTTTTTTTTTTTTTTTTTGAAATGTGACATTAAGAGCCTATTTCGATTGGATAATAGTTAACCGAGAAACCATTTTTCTGAATGTCCAAGATAAAATCACTGTATCTTTTATTTATTTATTTATTTTTTTGATATATGCTTTCAATATTTATTTCGAAGGGTATCGACATTTTGAGCATTACTAGAATGGTTTGTCTATGATTGGAATATCTCTCCTTTGGGCGGTAATGACTATGTGTGTGTGGGGGGGGGGGGTGGGGGGGGTGATTCCTGTCTCTTTTCAAGGTAGGTTTTTATATATAGTGAAACTGTGCATTAAGTGGCTGCCTTTTCGGAGGTTGAAGATTTCACTTTTCCAGGTTATTTGGGACTGTTTTCGAGAAATTTTTCCTTGTATGGTGAGTTTTTTCAACGTGGTTGGACCAGCAATCTTAAACTATTCATTAACGTTCAGATTTATTCTCGTTTTGACCGCTTTTTTTTTTTTGTTTCCTATCACGTTGACAAGGCATTTCTTGATTTGAGTTTAGAGAAAACTGATTCACTATAGGCCAAAATTGAACCTTTTCCTTACCAATTCTTTTTCCATTGGAGTTTTATTTCTCTCTCTCTCTCTCTCTCTCTCTCTCTCTCTCTCTCTCTCTCTCTCTATCTATCTATCTGTCTATGTGTCTGTCTGTCTGTCCCTCCATCCATCCATCAGTCTGTGTGTCTATCGGTTGGTCTGTGTGTGTGTGTGTGTGTGTGTGTGTGTGTGTGTCTATTTTATATGTTTATGTGTGTGTGTGCGTGTATCAACGGGTGGGGCTTGAGGGGGCGAACCAGTTTTCTCCCACTCTACTGTGGTGTCTATATTTAAAGTATCCCTTGGTATGTTATAATGTAACAATTTTCTGGTGTCTATTCTATATCTCTGACTAGTTATTTGCGTGTTCTTGTTAGTAAGATTTCTTGTGTCACCCGCTGAGTGTTTAGCAAACATGGTTGCAATTTCATTGGGGAAAATGTGTTTTTTACCAATTATATAAATACCCGCCAGTAGTTTCGGGCGTGTACCCACTATCAGGGCAACCATCTCCACTAAACTCTGTCTTTGACCCAGCAAATGCGCTAGGCCCCTCTACCCACTGCTATTGCTGAATTCATAGCCTGGGGGCGACTACAGTGTCCGATATAATATTCCTATTATCCGACTCACAACCGCCAAAAAACTGGTAACTTCAAGGCATCGTACTTGTATTTTTATGTAATGCTCACAATGGAAAAGTTCCATTATATATTGTATCATTCATTCGACAAATTACCCTTCCCTTCACACTAATCGCACATATATTTCGGTCACTTCCTCTTCAAAATATCCAATTGGGACTAACCCACATAAACCTGGTTGTCATTTTCAAAACTATGGTTTTTAAATGAGGATAGTATTGGGATGATCTTCGGGGGTAGGGGATATAATTATGGAACCAAAATTATATATTTTACAAATATCTCACAGCATGAATAATGAGATGATATGTGCTTTTTTATGGTGTGAATCATTGATGGGGCCTCTTACTATCTACCAACCCTAGCCAGGAAAATATTCGCAACCTGTATCATGTATAAACAACCGTCGTCAACAAAACAGTGCAAGACCACGTGCCGAGCATTTTGAGATCCAATACGATCATGTGCAAAACGTGAGTATATTTGATTATGTTCAGTCCACCTCATTCATTTCCACCCATGCACATTGCAAACTGCTAAAATAAGGTGGCCGCAAGTCACTTAAATAGCCAAATCATATGTTCCTTTGTATGACTGCAACACAATACATTGCAGCATGTTCAAAATGGTGCTCACCAACACGTGCATGATTTGCCATGGTATTGTGTTGCATTTGGATTTGTAATTAACGATTGTGACGGCTTCAGACACAACCGAGCACGCAGATAAAAGTTAAGATAGTAAGTCATGTTCTGAAAATACTTTTACGGCCCTTTGCCCTGGTAACTCGGAGAACAGACACCCGGAATCTAGTGAAATATCAACCATCCATGAACAACCCTGGCTATCTAGCTGTGCTGGGGCCATAATGTTTTACTGAACAACCGAGGCGATGCAGCTATGCTGTTTCCCTGGGGCAAGTTAACCCTCCTGACAAGTTGAAATAATTTGTCTTAAAAATGTCAGTTTAATTTGTTACCTGGGCATTGCCGGAAGCACATGTATTATATAAAAACACAAAAACTTCTTATACCTTGCGACTGACATATGCTACGATTCTGCGGATGAAATGGGGAGAAAGTTACAATGAAAAATTCGGGACAATCCTAAGCCCTTTTCTTTGCTGTTTTCATGGTCTAAAATATCATGGATGTCCGAATAAGCAAAGTTTTGAGTTTTGCAACTGTAAAAATACACAATAATAATTTCGACTGAACAGCATTTGGAACCACCCTGTCTTTGTTTGAAATATAATTGCATCCACGATGAAAGTCTCCACTTTTCTCGTTGCTGTTTAAAGTACAGTATAAACTGATTTTGACTTGGGAAAAGTTACAGACTGACAAATTATGTTTTGATTTTGGGTGGTGCGGACGCTAGCACTGATTGTGACATCAAACCAAGTCATCCACATCTCTTGACAATGGTATATAGCGAACAATTTATAACAACACGTATTTAGAAACGGTACTTTTGCTAACATACTTTCAGATTCCGTCAAGCCACATTTCCCATGCTTAAGTGTTACCCTACTAGTCCTATGTCTGCCATTCCAAAAACAAATGATTAAGGCAATGGTGATGTCAACACACTCACTTCCATGGCTGCAGTATGGCACGGAACACGATTCCCACCTTTTCTTTGAGTCCATTGTATAACACCATGGACCATGCACCTCTTCATCCATATTTCTACAATAGTTTTCGCTGGAGGATAGAGCTGTAAAACCATGTATGCCATACATGGTTTTTGCGTTGTTTAACTGACCATGTTTGTGTGGATTCTGTGAGTCCCATCTGCAAGCAACAGATCAGGTTTTCAACTTGCTGAGTACTAGACGGAAGCAAAAACCTGATATATTAATTGGTATTTGAGAGATTTTTACCCACAAATACAGACAAACACACACACAGCCACATGCAAGCATGCACACACAGGGACTCAACATAACACCGAATGTATAATTGTCTCTTACGGTGTCATACGACATTCTGTGACAAATACAGTTGATTACCTCTTCGTTTTGTTCAAAACGCTGATAATAGTTGCTTTCGATTACTGTTCTTGCCTCAGCTTAGCATATACGTAAGATAACCCGCATTTAAAAGCAATAAAGCAAAAACAATGACTATAAGCGGAATGTTGTGCTGTCTTTTTGTGTATTGTTTAGATATTAATTGCAAAAATTTGCAGACCACATTATTTAACTCAAAAGGTCAGGTATCCTTTGATCACAAGATCATCAACACCAGCAAAAACATTAAGAAAGTTCACTCTTGTAATATGTCAGTTTTTCGTTCCTTACTATCTATCTATCTATCTATCTATCTATCTATCTATCTATCTATCTATCTATCTATCTATCTATCTATCTATCTATCTATCTATCTGTCTGTCTGTCTGTCTGTCTGTCTGTCTGTCTGTCTGTCTGTCTGTCTGTATATCTATCTATCTATCTATCTATCTATCTATCTATCTATCTATCTATCTGTCCGTCTGTCTGTTGGTCTGTCTGCCTGTCCGTCTGTTCTTCCGTTCATTCATCCATCCCTATGTTTGGAATACCAGAGAGTGTGTTTTTGATTGCTTTTCTTCCCTCAGCTTAATGGTTACATGTGATAGCCCACATTTAAAAGCAAAGAATATTCAAACGCGAAAGGTTATTGAGGTAGCAGGTAAACCTAGATATCCACATATATGCTTGGAAATGAAAGATCTTTTAAAAAACGATACTGCATTTCTTGTACACACACACACACACACACACACACACACACACACTCACATACGATTCAAACTTTTAAAGTAACTTTCTACAGTCATAGATACGAACCACTCTGACAGCAAAAATGTACAACATACAATCTAAAAGGTTGCCAAAAAGGTGATGCAGTGCCTATATTGAGATGATTATTTGAACAATGTAGGCATTTGTATGACCTTAAAAAAAATTACCTCTGGCAAAATATTCCGCTTTTAGTCCGATTTTCATATCCCATATATTCCAGGCCTAAGGCTGTATGCTTGCATGTTTTCTCTGAATGTGGGATAACAGGAAAAGTTTTCTTTTGGTATAAAGTAGGCGATTGTTCGTCAGGCTCATTACACACACACACACACACACACACACACACACACACACACACACACACACACACATATATATATATATATATATATATGTGTGTGTGTGTGTGTGTGTGTGTGTATGTGGGTGTGTAAAATTAAGGAGCCGAATTACAAACGTAAGGGCCGTTAGGCAACGCATAAAGTATGAATATAAAAAAATAAGAAAACATGGTTAGCCACTATTACAGGGGCAAGTTCTGACCTCCTCTACAGTTCAGAGCATGTTGGGGAAACTAGCATGCAATTAAGGTACAAAAGGTAAAAGTAGAGGTTATTACACGAGCATAGTGTTTACATGTTTATTGCATCAGCTATATTGTATGTTACTGAACTGATTAGTGCATTGTCCTCCATCAATACGATTTTACAGACATTTTAAATATCACTGGTAGCTATTGAATCTTTATCGAAATAGTTGTAACATGCGCATGTTACAACTGTTGGCATATGATATTCACTGTCCCGGTCGTGTTGGTATGTAGCAGGTAAAGTGTTCATATGGTAATTCCCGATTGCATATAATGGAGAGCACTATTTTAGTCGTGGTGATTTGGGGGGCATGTGTAACTGATGGGATGGAATAAAGATATATATGACTTGTATGCTGATATAAATGCACATAAACTTCGATAGAATAGTATTATGTTTAACCCATATTGTATTAAGTTGGTAATGATATGTTCCGATTGTAATTTTTCAGAGATGAAGGCTATAATGCGGTACTTCATAACAATAGTTTATCACAAATGAAAAGCTGTTAACTGTATGGGTAGGATTGTAGTAAAAAACCTTTTGCAGCTAATAGCGACGGATTTGATCATGAAAATGAATAATGGAAAGCTATATGAGAATGGCCACCTAATGTACGGAAGTTGTGCGAAATCGTCTGTAAAATTGCGTGAAAGTATCTTGCTCAACAGCATGAACTGAAAGGCGTACTTTATGAAAAACATATAGAAAAATGCTATGCTATGTACAATAGATTATTCAATGTGCAAAATTTGATACAAGGTCGATATAGATGCAAAATGATTTTTGGAATTCCATTCGTAATATGAAGTTGACATTGTATGTATAGTGTGCAACAAGTACTTGTAAAACTCTAAAATATGTGACCTCCAAGTGTATTTACGTGAGATCGTACACAACACAGAAAAGCGACCACTAAAGAAGAAAGGCATAAAATGAGTAATCATTAAACACCAACTAAGAAGACATCCTCTTAAATAACAACCGCAGACACTCTTTCCAAAGACACCTACCGATTTTGGCATAGAGATAGGAAAGCAAACCCGGCGTACTTATCCCCTTGCAATTGTCTTTTATAATACGACAGTTATTTCCACCTTGTAACAGAAACAACTGGCATTTTCTGTCCTCCCGGCAATGTTTAGAACAAACATGAACATCCGCAGTTTTTATTCTATAAGCGTGTGGAATCGAACCTGGGCATGAAAGTGATCTTGGTTGGAAAAAACCGTCAATAACTGCAAAATGAACAAGTGATTTTATTATGTGAGTAACAATGGTACTTAATATAGAATGCAGTTGCAATTTGGGAACATACATATATAATTTATCCTTGAAGTGCTAATCACTGCTTAAGTTGTTTTCTTATTACTGTCAAACATATAATGGTTAAAAGATTCAAAGTTCGCGTGAAGATAACTTTGATTCAAGTACTAGCAAGCCCATTCTAAAGCAAAAAGTAGTGTGAGTAAACAGCTTTGCACGCAAACTTGTCCCAAAGAAAGCTGTTGTCTCAATCTAATTTCAGTACTACCCTCCTGTACGTAAGAGAGCAAACCCAATAAAAAAAAACAAACAAACTTTGTTTGAGACTGGGATTTGAAGAGAAACATTACCTGGCATGCTTCTGTTGAGATAGCAACCATAGCCATTCCGCCAGCAGCACCGTTTACTTAAACATTCTTTCTTAGTTGGTCCTGTGCACGACACTCTTTGTAAAGGGAGTATCTCCAAGCATGTATCTGGCAAGTACAAAATACGCTCTAAATGCCTAATAAAAACGTTTAAATATTTCCTTCTTGAAATGTTTCCTTTTATACATATACAAATTATGTGAGTTATGATATACATTTTTATTTGGTAAAGAGCACTAAGGTGCCAGTTATGAAAAAAATCCACATAAATTGTGTTTCAGACTTATGCATCTGTACGTCGTACTAGTAGTTATTCACATCAACTTAAAAGTGCAAAATAGAAAGGAAGGAAACTTCGTTTTTCCTAAAAAATGTAAAACAAATTGCACTTTACAATATAAAGTAAAAACAAGAATAATACATGATATTGTGCTCAACTATTTACACATGGTTTGGTTGTAAAGATTAGGAGAATAGGAACGGGAAATCTGTCTATCTGGGCATAAACGCAATGTACTTTTCATAATGCGCAATGACTCTTTTGGACTACATGTCGCACCGTTCTATAGGTCTCAACTTCAGAGAAGAATTGCAGACCTTCCCCTTTCTCAGTACACTAAAAGGCGCAAGCACAGTACACCTGAATTGCGGCAATGTTAATTTGCTAAGGCATGGCATGCGAACAATTAAATTCTTATTTACTGTAATTTTTCGTTGCAAACGCGCAATTCAAAGTCAGAGTTATTTTCAGCGAATCACAAGGGGCTTTATTAAAGGAACACTGTCCAGAAACCTTTTGGCCGGCTCCGGCTAGTTTGCCATTTTTTGTTATCTCACCTCACGAATGTTGCGCCAACTTCCGATATCAATATTGATCGAGTATAAGGAAATATAAGTCCTCCCTATGTTGTCGGTGATGTAAAATATCCTTTTTTGTGAAAAAGCGAATATTTGTGTAATGTAACTTTATTAAAGCGCATTTTGCATGGTTATCATGGGTAAATAAACAATAGGCCTATAGTTGTGTAAATGGACCTTTATAGTGTTTGTTTGCTGCAGCGCAGAGACTCAGGGGCCCTTACTTTTTTCTGTGCACATTTGTGGGCCTGACATCACATAACCTGCACGCCTTCTGTTAACTGTCCTTGTTAATAATTACATGCTGAAGGTGTAAATGTTTTGCTAATACATTAAAGTTGTGCAGCAAGAAAATAAAACAATGGATAAATTTATGAACTACTATCTTGACAATTTTACGGAGCTCCGTGGAACAAATGCCTGCCAGCTCATTCATGCTATAGGCTCATGCACTCAATGCACATCAAATTTATTTTCAAACATAAACTTCACTGTCTCATGTTGAAACCTTTAGCTTATTCTTGAAGTTCAGATTACTCGTTTATAAACAGGTTTACATCATATCTTCAGGAATGACACTGAATGATATCTTGGTTTTTCGACAGCAAATGTTGTTATCAGGATAAATGGTGCAAGTTAACGGCCAATGTGGTGTAATGGCCTGCTTAAACAGCACACATGTACCTAACGGGTCGTTGTTATTATGTCTACATATATGCAAGAGGCAACAAAAACACCAAAGGTTTATACAAAACGTTGCTTTAGTGCAACTACTATTTTTAACACTGACGAACTCTGCGTGACAGTGCAGCACCGATGTGAGGTTATGAGGCAACTGCCTGAACTTTGGGACATTCAGGTCAACGGAGTGCTGAAATCAGATTTGCGTGTGCTTTTGCAGCCTTTAGACAAGCTGCAGTTCGGACAATAGTACGATAGCAAATAGTTCCGTTTACCTTGAGATCCTCTTTTCGAACTCCATTTTATGATTAATGGCATTTCTTACACTGACTACAGCTGTAAAAAAACTAACCGGAGATTTCTACCATTCACACATGAACTGTTCAACCTGTTAGAATGGCAGAAATGGTTAGCTCATGTAACTGATCTTTGGTCTAAATTATCGTTGAGCATGCAGTAAAATCAGTTCTTTTATAGCTCAAGGGAAGGGAATGCCACTGGGGTTCACTGCAGCTTAAGATATCGATCCCGAATATGCAAGTATTTACGAGGAAAGGGTGTCAAATTTGGACGCACCACATTTGAATAATCCAAAAGGCGTGGTTTAATACTAAACGAGAGACAGCCAACTATTTTTCCCTGACAAATGAAACAAACAAAATAAACTCTGTTATTTCAAATCTGGCATATGGAGAATGCAAAAAATTTCCAAAAAGCATACCTGTATACATTTCGGTTACAGCACTGGAAAGTATTAAGCCAAGATACATTGCCCGTATAATTGCCATTTTATTCCTAAAATGACATGTAAAAGATAGTTTCTGTCAGTTCAGGAATTGCTTGTTCCACAGCTGAAAAGCATATTTATTTTATGTTTGGTACGACTGGGACTCGAACCTGCAACCTTTGGCACCAGCTGCCTAGCTGAAACGGGAAACGCACAAGTCTACTCAACCAAATCCCCATTCTTAAAAGAATGGTTCAATGGAGGTAGTTATGTGCGAGTGCCATTACAACACAGATATGCGGTGCATTTACTGAGTTGGCATTTCTTTACAGAATCGGGGACTTAAATCCACCAGCATTAAGGAAATGCCGAAAAAATATATTTCATGTTTGGAAAAAGCGAAACTCGAAACTGCAGCCTTTGGCACCAGTTGCCATGCTGAAATGGGGAATATATATATATATATATGACAGCACAATGTACTGCAAAATAGCTATAATTTTAGCAGTTTTTCCATATTTGTATTTCTCTGCAGCGAGATGATACCTCCAAATTCATTTTTATTTTTACCAGAGAGTAAATACTATGCAGGAAATTTGGCTGAATGAATCAAAGCAAACATTGTTGTGCATCTGGTACACAGGTAGGTTTAAATTGGTGGAGATTAGATAATAATTTAATAACTGCTGCCCCGGTCCAGTGTGGTGGACTGGGGTAGCAATTATTAAATTATTATTTGACATTACAACAATAGCTTCTATACAGACATCGCATGCAGCACAAAAGATAGAATGAAAATGCCCTTAGAACCTTAACATTAGCAATTCAGGTTTAAAAAACATCTGTAAAGGTAGTGCCCAACGGATTTTTTATGTTTTGTGCTCATTATTAAGAGAAACGTCCGTAGTCACTCAAAGCATCAAAGGCAGTATAGTACTTATTTTACTTATAATACAAAATTTTTCTTTTATACTCGTGTCAAGGACCTTTTTTATGAGGACGTGTCTCTCTTTTTCCTAACAATCGGTCATATAATTTAAACACTTTCTCTCAGCCATTGGAGTAACAGATCAAATGCGATGGCCGGTTTCAATTCGTAGGTTGTGCTAGCTTAGTCTGGACCGAGCCATTGGCTGTATACATGTTGTACTGGCAGAATGTAAATATACAGTACCTTGCACAATTCAAACTGAAAATGTTACAAGTTTGCAATTTTGATTTGGAACTTTACACTGCAAGCTTGGAATTGACTACTTGAACATGCTATGTGCAAAATTTATCTATGGGCATCCAAAGAATCTTTCCTTTATCCGGCCAAGCTTAGTTTTCCCAACATATGAAAAAACCTGACACTACTCAACGTTCCGCATGCAAATGCACGCCAAAGTTAAAACATGTCTAACAATGTTGTATATGCACACGTCACAACACAATTTGCAGGCACTCACTATGTAACACTTAATTAGTTTAAATTAATGTAGTAGATTCGAAGAAAATAAACTGTGTGTGTGCCTGTGTGTGTAAAGAGCAACAGTGTGCCATTTGACCCTGACCTCCAACTTGTACTATAGCTTTTTCATTCAACTTCTCTGAGAACATCTCACTCTGCACTTCTGGTCCAAAGTTCACACCAGTATTCCGCTATATGTAGGATCTTAAACTCAAATATTGTAAGCGTTATTATGGAAGTTAGCTTCCCATCGGCACTGTAACACATGTGAGGGTCTTGTACAAGGCCTGCTGAGCTGTTCAGCCACGTGGGCGGCCTAATGCCTCAGGGCTACAAACGACCGTGCCTTGGCTAGGACACCTACGTCCGGGAACCAATACCTTGATATCACAAGATCTGTATATAGAAATTGCCCATTTGGTGAACCGTGACAGTTTTTTATGCCAATTGTTGTAATCTTAAGCTTATGCAGAGGCGTTTTAATGATACATTTTTGTTCTACGGCAATTAGCTATTGTTTGTAAATATTGTGCCTTTTGCACCTTCGACAGTTACTGAACTTTTCGATTGACCTGTCGTCATTAAAATCCTTTTTGTACGTAAAAAGTTACACAATTGGTATAAAAACCTTCGTCTCCAACCCCAATCTCTAAGTTTGAACGACCCTAGCACACACACACACACACACACACACACACACACACACACACACACACACACACACACACACACACACACACACACACACACACACAGACACACACACACACACACACACACACACACAGAGTCATGGATTAATATAAGTTGCCCTGTAACACAGAGATTCATAAATCGTCAACTACCTGTATGGATAATGGTAAGGAGAACAATAAGCCGCTATAGATTTTTCTGTCTCTTTCATGTATAAAAAGTGCAATCACCCTACCTTGGTGTCTCCTGAAACAGTAGTATGGTGGCCCAAGTTGCAGAAGCGAATGGAAAAAAATGCTTTTTCTTGAATGATAAACTGTCAATACTTTCACATTTATATTTTCCCCTGACGTGATAGTTTTATTTTTATTTCTGTTTCATAATTTACAACTTCTTTTTGGTTCCGGCCGGCAAGCCTATGCCTCTGTGTGCTTTGTGATTTCTGTCAGTGTGTATATATGGTAATCAAATAAAAGTATATTGTCGAGTGCTGTTTGACTTTAAAAATTAAGTTCAGTTCTAAATCATGACCACTGCACTATGGTTCATTTAGAGGAACCTGAAGTCGTGGATCAAGCTCGTATCCATTTTTTATGATCCTATTGATGGATCCAGATAAATCATCCGATTCTTGAACAAAATTTACAGGAAAATGGGTCGATAAAAACAGGAGGCTCGAGTAGGTCTGCTTCATCTTGTTCAATTTTATCATGCATTGTGAATAAACGTACATAACCAGCAGAAAAGATGAAAACGAAAACCATACATATGTCTGACTAGCATCCTCTAAACGGTAAAATAAGTGTATGTTTACAATTGTCCACTGATGCAAAATGTGAGGCTATCATTAGGTCAACTGAAAAAGCAAATACTTTTTAGTGTTACAAAAAAAAAAAAGAAAGAAAAATTGAGAACATTCGCATTCAAAATCGGAAATACAAATGACAACTGCTTCAAGCAGTGGCTCATACGAGGTAATCACAAGGAGATGACAGCAGAGCTTGTACATAAGTTCTTACATTTGAGTACAGCATAAGCGCGTTTGACCATCCTTGACACATGAGGCATGCCATCACCAAACCTTTCTTGCGTGAAGCAACTGAAAATATTATACGGAAAATACACAATACACATGTGCTGGTGTAAAGTATCCACATAAAGCTCAGGCAGACCCCTCTACCAATTATGCTGACTGGTAGACATGAACTGTGAATGTAGAAGCAAAATCAGAAGACAACCAGTGAAAATGTAATTCAAGTTAATAACTGTACATAGATTCTTGTAAATGAAAGATTATCCACCAGGGGTACTTTACATTGTCGTCAATGTTTTTCATTCATCACACTTTATACTCAATATTAAATATTTTCTCTGAATCTTGTTAATATTTTTCACTAGATAGATTTTTGTATTTTGCAAGAGCAGTTAATTTCAGCAAATAAATAGTACAAAATAGGTAGCATATTTCAACATCCTAAAATAGGTTTACTTTGATGAGCACTTACCATTCTTGCACAGTAAACGGTAATAGTGTTTTCGTTTGAACTGCTAAATCTCTTGAAGATAGCTTGAATCTAAGAATACGTTGCTAAGGACATAATAGGAATCTTCAAAAAAAAATTGAAAAAAAAAATCATCTTTAAAGTCAACATTCTCAATATTCAGGTACGCAAAAGTGACAATTCTTGATCGACAAAATTGGCTATAACTTCATATCTACTGTTGGGATTTTCAAAATTTGTGTTTTTTTTATGAAAAGCAGAGAACATTCTACGTCTACAATAGAACAAATACTGATTTTGCAACTTCAAAAGCATTGTTTTGCTAGACCTGGTTTGATATTATTCGTTTGCCAGGTCCACTTAAAACGTCGTAGAGATTACCTTGGGTTGGCTTTCACCATATTTGTTAAATGCTTGATCAAAAGATATATTTTGATATTTTAAGCGCATATTTAGGCAAACCCTTAAAACATATTCTCAGAAACCGTTTAATCCTTAATCTGTTAAACATTATGCAATGCAATGTAAATATTTTTATGTATATTTATATAAATTTATCAACTTGATTCGTTATTTGAATTAAATGTAAAAAAAACACCTTCCCGGTGAACTTTTAGGCCAATAAACTGTTTTGCCGAGTGCTTTCCGTTACATAAGGGCACTTCTGGATGTCCCTTTACTAATTTGCTCACCAGGTAGCACTGTGATATTTTCATTTTAAATGATTTTTGTCTGCCGTTGTTCATTTTGTATTCATTTTTAAAAGAATCAATATCGTTATGCTGAAACCTAGTGGGCTGATATCTTGTTAATGGCTCAGAAAAAATAGTCAATATGCGATTAGATTCAGATTGTTAGGGCTAAGTAGGAAAAGATTTTCCATGTAAGCCGCTTTCAGTTCTTTTCTCAAGTGACATGTTGGGTTTGCGAGGATGGTCCAGTGCTCTGTAGTTGTACAATACTGGATGATTCCTGAAATAATTGTCCAGCTGTTTTCGAAAATTAACTTCTGTACTATATCATAGGGTAGTCCGTGCCACCAGTCTGTTATTCTATTACTGATGAAACATTGACGCACATTTGAAGTAGTCCTGCTTTTTGTGAGTGGCAAAAAAGTACTTGTAGTTCTAGAGTTTTGCACAAGAGGTGGTAAACAAGAGTCTAATTCATAATAAGTCCCCTGTATGCATTCATAAACAAAAATGAGGTGGCCTCTTATTCTCCTGTAAACCAAGGTAGGCAATTTAAGTTTCCTAAGACTGTCATAATAGGAGAACTGGCTCAAACTTGGTACTTCCTTGGGTTCCCTTCTTTGGATGACTCGATTAGCTCACCCAGACCCCACATGGTTGGAGACCATATAGGTGCTGCATATTCCAAAGGGGAGCGGATCATAGTTTTATTCAGAAGTAGAAAGGTTTCTTCATTGATGTACTCAAACGATATTCATTCGAAGGCGAGTCGCTTGATTGACTTTTTTCACAATGTTATGAATATGAGCTTCAAATGACAAATTGCTGATTATCACAATTGATCCTTCTTCTATTATGGATTCAGTAAAATTAATACTTCCATCCGGAGCAGACATTTGATACTGATAATCTGGATGATCAATACGTAGCCTCAAAACCATACATTTAGGTGGTTGAAAGGAGAGTTACTACTGATCTTCCTATTATTGCAGATAATTTTTTGTATGTCATTCTAAAGATCTGCACAATCGCTAATATTAACAGAAGGTCGAAACATTCTGATGTCATCAGCACACAATTTGGGGATTTATTTAACTACTGGAATATCATTCACATATATGACAAACACCAACGGTCAAAGCACGACACCACTAACCCGTAACCAGGATGAAGGAATGCCATTTGCACACACTCATTGTTTTCGCCCAGACAAACAATCGCTTATCCACTCCAATATTTCCCGGTTATACCATAGCTTTCGATTTTTGTTGTGGAACACAGTCAAATATCTTCTTGAAGTCAAAATAAACAGCATCTACTGCCACTCCCTATTCACACCACAATGTCCATGGATCTAAACATTCCATTAGTTTTCACAGTTGATCTACCTCTGATAAAACCATGCCGTTATTAAGCAAAAACGTTTTTTTTTTTCCATATGATTCGCTATCTGCCCTAAAAGGAGCCTTCATAACCTTACAGACCACAGAAAAAGACTAATGTGTGCAGTTGCCAGGAATATGTTTTTGGTCATTTTTTATGAATTGGGGGTAATATTGGCAAGATTCTAATCTATTGGTATTTTACACTTGTTTAGTGACTGTTGAAGAATTATTTTAATACGATGAATATTGATTAGTGCCGCAGAAGTGTTAACGTTTAAGCCTTGAGGTCGCTAGTATACATGATCAAATTCAACTTTAATGTCTTGCAATCCCTGAGTGACTTCCTTCATGTTGAGAGTAGTGACATTGTTAGTGTCTTCCTCACCTAACACACTGAAAACTGACCAAGATTTCAAATTTTTCTTGATCTCAACTTAAAATCTCTGTCTGTTCAGATGCAAGGTCATCTATTTTTTCTTCCTTTAATCGGTGGTTTTATGTAGTGTTGCTATGAATACCCCATTTTTAAAGAATCTCTTAGTTCGCATACATATTGGTTAATGCATAGGCGTACATTCCTGCCGATCTATGTGCAACACAACAGGGATTGCAACAGTAGTTCACTCTTGAACTTCGTCTCCAAAAACACATCACTTCAAACTTGATAGATGGCGACTTACCTTGTGTAAATATCACTACGAGTTCAATGGTCATGTTCCAGTGAATTGTTCATGAACTTTAACTTTTTTTATGCGTCAGCATGTCATTTGAATTACGGATAATCTTCCAGTTCACGTTTGTCGGACGTTACTTGCTTCAACTATACAGAAGGGTAGGACACTCCCGTGATACACCAGACACACGCTCGCTTGCTACTTGGTTTGGGAAGATTAAGTGAGAGCTACATGCTTTCAGACCCTACCTTTTCTCATCTCTTTTGGCTATGTTTTCATAAATAATGGTCATTAAAACTATGCATGCTAATAAATTGAAGAAATGTCAAGTGAAATAAGCAAAACGACTTCTGTTTTTCTTCCTGGTGTGCAAAACAAATATGTCGTCGCAGCAAATGTATCATAATGGTTCATTGGCCGATATATTTCGTACCACGGGGCAATGCGTTGTTTTTCCCATCGTTGTGATTTACTTTTTTCTGCACCAGGGCCTCTCAATATCACCACTGTCGATGTTAGCCTATGATTCACATAAATTTGAGGAATTCGTAATATACTTTAAAGTCTTAACATTATAATTATATACAGTTGATTGTAGGCTGTTATATAACAATGAAAAACAAAAGTGCATATTATAAACTCATTTTTTGTTTGTTTAAAAATTAATGTAATTGTAATAGAAATTCTCTGGACCATAGGATTGGCCCGAATAATGATTGAAGTGTATAGACCTACTTGTTCCTTGCAATATCGTTAACTGGAAGAAGATGTGGGTTTAGTGCTCATACCAGCAATTTTTTTTGGCCTCTGTTTCCGGTAGAGTATGTTTACATAAAAAAGGAAAACATCTATAGGTCTAGTTATACCATAGGTAGTATTTAATCACTGACCAACTAATGAAATTTTTTTTATAAATACATTTTTCAATCAAAATCTTATATTTGATATTATCATTGTCTTTTTATATGTACTTTTTTTAATCTTAAATTAACGGAATATTTAAAAAATATACATCACATGCATTTTGTCATAGTATGATTCACTGATGAGTAATCGTCATCTGCCACGACTGCTTGCTTTAACTAGGCCTACAGTATGGATGAAATGTACAATTACTCGTGACAGACGCCATAAATGTCCCTTTCCATGCAATGGACATGCGAAACTCTTATAAAATTTTAAATCATCACGTATTATTGATCATTATTTTTAAATATTTACTAAATAATTAATGACGTTAATCAGGTTGTAACGTTAGCGACATTGCTTGTTACACCCCAATATATAAAGGAACATCGTGGCTGTTAACTGTTATTCATATTGTTATATAATCATTTGATTTATATTGTTTTTTAAAAAAAAGTATTGATTGTGAAAGAACAGAAAACATTCATTTGTACGGCAAACATTTCTACGATGACATTAATTATATATATTGCCAGGAAGATTCAAGACGATAAAGATTTGAACCATAAACTCCAAGCACCTTTCTCCAAAGAGCAGAGAAATAAACAAGTTATCATTGATGAAATTTACCATGAGATAGTTATGACATATCGAAGCATGTTGTTTGGTCAATTGAGTCGTGAATACATCCATCAGGTAAAAACCGAAAGAGCAGGAGCCGACCCACACCAAGTACAACCCAAAATAGAGTCATATAACTAGGCAAAGTCCCCTACAGACCTCAGTGTACCTACGCCACTCCGACTGCAGCAGGATTGACAGAGTCTACATAAAGAGAGAATGGCGACGTAATTATCCTCAGTCCACCATTGAGAAAAACGATAAGTTAAATAAGGCCCCTTAAGTCTTTGCTAAATGCGGTTATGCCTGTGGATCAAACACATTTTAGACAGATGCTATCATTTAAGATGTGCTGATTTGCAAAGAAACCACGAAGTATTGAAAAAGAAACTATTTGTAAGAATTATTTGCGAACATAAAATCATCAGGTTTTCATTTGGCTCGGGTCAACAACTAACCACGGACCACTTTGAGTATGATGCGACCAAAATTCTCAGGAGGGAATCTATTTGGACCAAGCGAAATCAACCCATGAAGGCCTAATATCGGTTGTGCTTGCTTCGATCACTATAATATAGTATTATTGGATTTAAATTTATAACCTATGGGTTTCGAATAACGTAGGAAATTGTGCTAGAATACACGTATGCTTAATCGTATGTACGTTAATAGTAGGCATAAGCCAATTGTGACAACAAATTACAGGCAGTCTATACTTAGTGTACACCTACATTACTTGGCGTGTTTTCGTACGCAAATAGGAAAAAGTTGTCATGCAAATACAAGGCCTCATATATGATTTAAGAAATATTCGGGGCTTGGTAAAATAGATGGCAATAATAGTAAAAGGATGTTAATTTATACTAAGCGTACATGGGATAGTGATTGCTCGTCCTATTCTGATGTTTTTAACCCAGTTATGGAAAAAAAAGTAACGGTGGCGGTAATCTATGAATGATTTATAAGAGAGTACAACAAAGGGTTGTTGAATAAGCCTAAGAGAAAGCATTTTTTGTGTGAAATAGGCGCAGGCCTCCTGTAAATTTGAGCAAATAACTTTTACATGCATTTATGAACAATGTATAGACCTATGCATAAATTAGTGACTGGCCCCTGTATTGCAGAGGGAGGATTAACATTTTCTGTAAAAGGTTTAATAAAATATTTTCGATGTAACAGAAAATTTTATTTATTGTCCGCCACTCCTTTCCACACACAATGGTCGGGTTCAGATCAATGCGCGACTTTGTAACAAAACAGAAAAAATCAAGTTTTATAAGATGTCTTTGCTATTGGCTAACTTATAAAGCCCTATAAATGTTTGTACATTGAATTTGGTTTTCATAAAGTGCAATTATTAAATGTAATTTTGTTTCTTTTACTCATTAATATACTTACCAATTTGCGACAGCGTTCGTGACCTGCTTGTATTTTACGGTTGAAAACACTGGCGTTTCAAAGGTAGAGGGCCTATTTACTTAAATGATTATTAACCAATGACAATGCACAAAATTCTCAGACACAGATAAACAGTAAAGTACAACGGTGATTACTCGCCAGGAGAACCAAGCATCGTTTCAGATTTTTGATCAAAGCCCTGCCTCAAGATTTAAGGTAGATGATCATGAAAATCACTTGACATAATGAAAACAAAGTAAGTAGACTTTATGGGCACAAGTTGGTGAAACAACGTAACTGGCGGTCTTACGATAGAAATCTTGTGCAAGGCCTATGGCCGGAGTGTCATACCCTTGTCTATACACTAGGCCCAATAAAAGCCCGTCAGGACTGGGGAAGACGATTACCCGTGATTAACATGGGGCGGTCGCAAAGGCATATCGTGGCTTTCATATTTCTTGTTGACCTCCCCTGATGTTTGGGATCCAGTTGTGGCACCATTTTACATGTAATGTTCAGGATGTGTTCAAAGATATGAAAGTGGGGTTCTTGGGGTATGTAGAACTTGGGTATTTAACAAAATTTTACAAGCGGTCTGGTAATATTTTTTGCGATGGTTTTTACATCTGGTGTATGCTATGATATTGGAGAGGAAAACGCGGATGTGGCTGTTTTATCTTGAGAGCAAAACACATTTTCTCAGACAGGTATGCAACATGAATTCGTTGGCTTCCGCGTAGCGCAAGAATCAAAGTTCTAAAATGAAATTGTAGGATGTAAATTTTTGTGATAGTCATAACGTCAACACACTCCACCGATCTTTGAATTTTTAATGATCTTTTGCTTCTTTTTGGGGTAAAAATCCTTCTCCTTCTCGCCAACCACTCATTCAATTTTTTGCCATACTACATGCTGCTGCTGCTGCCATTTGCTGATTTTCAGCAAATTATAGAAATCATTGGTAACGGTTTGTTTACATATTAATAATACTACAATATAAGGATATACAATATATAGCATATCTGCTGTATTAATTTGTATCTCAGTAATGATGGACGCCCATGGTTGCTTTTAATTACTCACGTGAAATTTCCTGGGCAGTTTCTTAGGTAAGCAAGGTTCAGTGCTGCCACCCTTTAAGCGCCCCAGGAGAAACTGGTCCCATGTAGCGCGACAAGTGAGAGAAAAGGATAGGATTATGGAAGTAAATGAATCATCGAATGTTATCTTACCAGTAGATTTGAAATGTTAAATAAACGATGTAATAAATATGTAAACCTAAGAATTTTATCGACAAGTTATACGATGCAGCAACAAGGCAAGATATTTTTTAAAGTTGAGGGTTGGTAGCATCAAATTGATTTAAACCACTAACTTTTTGTTGATAGCTGTTTCTAGTCAGGAGATAGAAATGTTTTCCTTCATATTGCCTTTATTATTCGTTGATTGATATACAAAAATATTGTAAAGTTGTTGCGGCGTTTAACTTGAATTTCTGGATTTTTACCTGGCCTGTTTGATGACCGCAGGTTTTGGAACATGTATAGCTCTTGTCTACTCGGATTTTCGGTGCAGCTTCTCTAACATTGTTGAAACCTGTTGTCCATTTTAATTTTTCATGGCAGTTGTTAAATAATGTTGGTAATATGACATCTTACCCTCCTCATGTGTTTAACGTGTTGCTTGCTGGCTATTAAAGGCTTGCTGTTGTGTCCGGTGATGTTCATGTTGATAGACATGTCATGATTTTGGACATGTTAAGACTAAGATTGTTTTTAGCTACGATATTAACACGTAATGGTCTCTACCGTGGGGCCTGGAATGGCCTTGGGAGGTCAAATGAACGTGTTATATCGTGGTAATAGTAGATAACATAATTTTTCACTCAAAATATGATGACTGCAGGGCTGTAGAAGTGAAGAGTGATTTTGCACAACAGTCATGACAATGAAAAACAGGTGACCTTGATATTATTTTGACGCTCACATGACCGCTTGAGTTTGTACATCCAAGGTCACCCAACTTAAGGATAGTTACATACTTTTTTGAGTGAAAAGATCATGGTACTATCATATATATCAAATTGCATTGTGTGAGTTTGATCGTCTGAAATGGTCTTATGTATATCTTCAGTTTGTTCATTTTATATCTCGGATATGATGCATTGCAACTAGTGAGTTCTCTCAACGCCCGCGCATACCAACCTTATACCTCTGCCCTTTTATTCTCGGTCAGTTAAATGAAATGACTGGAAGAAATTGTATTATTGAAAATAGCCGTCCAGAAAAAAATCTACATAAGTTTTAAATATAATTGTGTTTATCAAGAGACGTCATATACTTTCCTTAAGAGCTTCTGATACAAACTGCCACATAAAGTTATGCTGCACATTCACATTTTGCATTGTCAGTTCACATTACTTTTTCTTACACGTAGAGGACATCAAAGACAATGTGACATGTTTGGCAGAATCAAGTGGCTTGAACACTCTAGTGCAAATTACAGATGGTCCACAGAGAACCTAAAGAATGGTGATTATAAGGTAATTTCCATAAAAACACTCACACGAGAAGCTGAGACTGGAAAAAAGTTGTACATGTAGACCCAGAGAGTTTATTTATTCTATTAATTAGTTATTTCGTTTACACTTAAAATTTTATTGGCCTGATACTAAAACAGTCAGAGATGGATGAATATCCTGACAAACAATCTTTTCACTGGAAGGCAAGAAATGTACTGAATCTTCACTTTAGACATGCTTTTGGCTGACTTTGACAGGTCCCGTAAAGGTCCTGTCCTTTTTAGACTCTTTCCTGACCCAGCCAGCCAGGGAAGATATGACCAGTCATTTTCAGCAAAAAAATTCTGGTAAAACCAGAATCTAAATATGACAGGCGTTACTAGCAGGGGCCAGCAGTGGTTTCCTGAAAGTGACAGGTAAACCTGGCTGGACTTGATAGGGTCAGAAAAGTTGCTTAAAGGGGCAGGTCTGTCTCACCAGGGGTCGAGGAGAAAGTCCAGCTTTCTTGGTTTGACAGAATTTTGGCTGAAAATGATTAGTCATATCTGTCCTGCCTGGCTGGGTCAGGAAATTGTCTAAAAAGGACAGGACCTTATGAACCTGTCAAAGTCAGCCAAAAACCTGCCCAAAGTGAAGATTCAGTAACTTTCCTGCCTCCTAGTGTTTACATTGTTCGTTTTTTTGATATGTGTTGTAAAAGTCGACTTACTTTTATTTATCCCCCCCCCCCACACACATAAAAAAGCAAAATTACATGTGGATAATTTTGGCCCTGCCCTGTGCGCGTGTGTTTCATATTTTGCAAATGTGCCACAGAAAAGTAGCTCTTGTACAAGGTGGTGGATTTATATTGGAAGAAAATAGAAAGAAAAAAAATGCACACGGGAATCTAGTTAACATTAAAAATATTGATCCACATGAATACGGGGATAAGAAGTATAAGTCATTGTGTCATGATACAAAAACCACCATGTGGTGGTACAAGATGGAGTCTTATAACAACGCGTGTAATACCGAACAAGAACCACGAGTTCCCTGTCAATACGTCAAAAAATTTGGTGAAAAAATAGATAAATACTAGCTAGTCAAGTCGGGTTATGGCGCAAATCTAAATGTAAGTATCTGAAGGCCCAAGGTGGTTCTACATCTTGAATCGTCACTTTTGGGACGGAGTACTTAAATATCTTGGAAAAACATTACAGCATAAAGTTTCTGCAGCGTTTAGTGTATTCCCATCAAGGATGATTGTGGCGAATTTCAGTGTAGAAGACAGTGTGCCCTTTTTTGGTTATGTTATGTTTCATACTTGCACATCCGAAAGTCTGCATGGTACTCTTGTATGATTGACGCTGTTCCTCTCTCATACTTCTGAACTAAAACTAAAATTTTGTGTTCACTGAAAAAATCATATTAGGTTTTGCTGCAGCTATTCTAATGAAATATAGCTTCTTATCATTACAAGTAGTGAAGCTAGCTCGGTCTCTTTAGTGATAAACTGATTGATTGATTGATTGATTGATTGATTCATTCATTCATTCATTCGTGTGTCAGCTTGTATCAGAGTTTCTCTAATGATCACATCTGATAGCAATCGTCAATACCAGCAGCATATAAACTGAGTCAGAAAATATTCTCTTTTTTTTAAGAAAAGGGGATGGGCACCAGTAAATAAGAAACTAAGACCTACCAATGTTATGAGAACAGATGAATCCACCCATCCATCCATCCATCCATCCATCCATCCATCCATCCATCCATCCATCCATCAATCAATCAATCAGCCATTTATTTACTGAAAAGTACATATACGTAGAAAATATACATGGCATAAGCGTTGACCTGAAATTTAGATCGATACCATGGTCAAATGCACAAAAGATAACCCATATGGTACAAATACCGGTCAGAACTTTCAAACTATTTGTTTATGCAGGTTATGTGAGGCAAACCCAGGGATAAGACCACAATTCAGCCTAAGTGATAAGACATATATTCATCTATATTGAAAAATACTGGCTCGGAAGAACTGTTCACTTCGTTTTGCTTATTGCCTTTTTTGAAAACAATGCAACGTATGCAGTATAGTAGCCTTGCTAATTCCCAGATTTAAATAGGCAGTTGAAGCACGCAAAATTGTGCAATTTCTGCAGGAAGGTGGATTAAAGATCAGGGTACGTGGTATTATTAATACATCTAGTCAACAGAGGTTAAGCAGGATTCATATTACTCTAGTCAACAGAATTTGAAACTTCATACTGTTGATATATTGATAATGTAGGAGTTACAAATTGTATTCTGACTTCTCTCTATCCCTATTACTTACAATTCTATACACAGGGACACTTAAAACGGGCAATTTGAATAAAATAATTGAATATTTTCAAAACTATTTATCATCCCTTGCAGCAAAATTGCTCCAGTCTTCAGTGCTCACTAGAGAGTCCGATATTTTGGATATCGGGTCTCACTGGGGACCAATATCTTACAGACAGTCACTTACTTATGTACTCAAGATGAGGCCCACGTCATACAAAGGTGCCCCCTGGTGAACCACATCAGACAGAAATACAATGGTCAATCTTCTGTGTATCCAGACTGCGTAACTCATGCTAAAAGTATTGAAACGTTTCAGATGATTCATGATATTTTAGTGTTTTATAAATGATGTAATTTTGTTATATACTATTCTTATTTAATATTCAATCTCGCATGTGTGCACTGTAATACTTCCGCACTTTTCTGGACCATGGTCAATAAAATACTACTACTACTACTACTACTATTCAGAAATAATGCAAGAAAAGTCTGGAGGCAACTGCGCGTGTGTGAATGTCTTACGAGTATTGCGCGCAGGGTAATAAACAGGTTACCGGATTGGCTACAGTCCCATTGCTGATTTATCAGCGCGTGGTTCACGTCAAATGGTCTTGCTTAAAGGCTCCACTATTGCAAGTGGACCTTGCCCTGATAACTCAAACAACTAACTGTCGCCAATCCCATAACCTATACAAGGAGTGACGATTTCACCCTACTTACATATTTATGTTTTCAAAATTTTAAAGGCGAAATTGTGATGGAGAGTGTTTAGAGGTTCCCTGTGAGGTACAACCTCTTTGAGTAATTATGTCTCCCCGTGCAACGGGGGGACATATTTTTTTTTCGTCCGTTTCTTTTTCTTCTTTTTCTTCTTCTTCTTCTTCTTCTTCTTCTTCTTCTTCTTCTTCTTCTTCTTCTTCTTCTTCTTCTTCTTCTTCTTCTTCTTCTTCTTCTTCTTCTTCTTCTTCAACACATTGTTGTATGCGTTGCTGACGCGATAACTCGAGAAAGATTTGACTTGGGAAGTTGAATTTTTTTGTGAAGATGTTCCTATATAAAACCTTTCTTGGGATTGCAGATGTGTGACCCTAACTTATTTTTCAAGGTCACATGGGCATGTCGTGTAAAATTGACGCAGATACAATAACCCCGCAAGGATTTGACTTCAGAGGTTGAAACTTTGCATAATTATGTACCAAATTATGTACTAAGTTGAAATTGTAGATGGGTGACCTTGACTAATTTTCAAGGTCACATGGCCACTTTTAAAAATCATTGCAGATTCAGTCGGGAAAGATTTGACTTAAAGAGGTTGATATATTGTGTGATTATGTTTTTATGTAAGATTTTTGTAAGACTTTGCTTGTAACTGCAGATGTATGACCTTGACCTATTTTTCAAAGTCACGTGGGCATGTCATGTAAAATTGATGCGGACGCAATAACTCAGCAAGGATTTGACTTAAGAGGTTGAAATTTTTGCATGATCATGTACCATAATATGAATTAGATTGGGATTGTAGATGGGTGACCTTGATCTATTTTCAAGGTGATGTGCCCACTTTATAAAAATGATTGCAGAAGCACTCGTGAAAGATTTGGCTTAAAGAGGTTGGTTATTATGTGGGATTATGTTTCTATGTAGACTTTTATAAGACCTTGCTTGTAATTACAGATGTATGACCTTGACGTATTTTTCAAGGTCATGTGGGCATTTCGTCTATAATCAATGTGGACGTGATAACTCAAAGAATAATTGACTTGGGAAGTTGAAATTTTATGTGAAGATGTTCCTATATATGATCTTGCTTGGGATTGCAGATGGGTGACCTTGACCTATTTTGCAACGTCACGTGCGCATCATTATCTAAAATTGACATGCATGCAACAGGTCGGCAAGGATTTGACGTAGGAGGATGGAATTTTGCTTGTATATGTTCCGTAATACCAACTAGGTTGGGATTGTAGATGGGTGACCTTGACGTATTTTGAGAGGACCGGTTTAAAACCACCAGTTGCCTTTTATGGATGACGGCCTGTCTCAAGTCAGGAGGGAAATTTGTTTCTTCGCATTGGTATTGGAAGAGAAATGTTGATGCTTTGGCAAGTCTGGAATTTCTTTGCTGTCATTGTTTGGTTTGTAATTAATGAATATGGATCATGTTTTTTTGTACTATTTCAAGGTCACATGGCCACTTTTTAAAAATGATTGCAGATGCACTCGAGAAAGATTTGTCTTAAAGAGGTTTACATTTTGTGTTTCTATGTACGACTTTTGTAAGACCTTGCTTGTAACTGCAAATGTATGACCTTGACCTATTTTTCAAGGTCGTGTGGCCATTTCGTCAAAAATCATTTGAAATGTCAATAAAGAGTGAACCTTCACCATATCTGTAGATCATTAGAATCGGTATGCCTATCTATAAAAATAACGGTGACAATAGTAAGGGCGCACTGGGAGACATTTTGTTTTCTGTTGGAAAATCAGCCTGTTCTAGTTATAATTAGTTGTTCACATGTGCAACAAGAGATAAGCATGAAGAGAATAAGCCGTTGAGAAGTTGAATTAAGTCTAAAGGCTTAAGGATGATATTTCAGCCCGAAGCAATCAGTTGGCATTGATGATAACGGTTCTTGTCTAAAGTAGAAAATAAACAACAACAATACGAACAACTAGGACAAAAAATGGACAGCACAAGAACAAGAAAAAGTAAACGTCAATATGATTTAGGGTTGAGTAGTCTACTTACATTGATTCCTTAAGCAGTCTCCATATTTCCCCCGTAATGTCAAAAGTATCCTTCATGAGCATGATTTACGTGCAATTTCAAGATACACATTGCACGAAAGTACGTACTCTTAGGGAAGGAAACCGTTTTCTGCAAACTCCTTCTCTATGTGTATGTATGTATGTATTTGTGTATGTATGTATGTATGTATGTATGTATGTATGTATGTATGTATGTATGTATGTATGTATGTATGTATGTATGTATGTATGTATGTGTTTACCACCATTTAATCATCTTAATTATTGCGATATTCAATTCAATGTTTTATGCCCTGGTCCATATTGTGTGTTTGTTAATTCTTACATGTTTCTTTTTTCAGAACTGACGATGGCTGGACAACAAAGCCATGCATATGCAATGTTCAACTCTACAATTTTCATCATGTAAAATACATTAGATATTTTTAAGCACACCTCATTAAAAGTAAAGTGTGAATGACAAATTAAGAGGCATATTTGAAAGTTTCATATTAAAACTGTGGTTCACATTACAGAAGAAAATACCTTGTGTGCTTACCTAAAGACATAAGTGATAACAGTGTTAACAATAAAGTTGACCATCTTCTGGATGCAAAATGTATAAGTAGGTCTAGCTAGTGGCCATGCAATCTATGTGTTGCTGTGATTCAGTTGTGACAGTGGTTATAGAGGCAATACACAAGGCGAATAATACACAACGGCACCGCGCATTACATTATGTTAATCTGAGGCATTTGGGATTCTAATTTTTCATGATTTAAAAATTTATATTGAAAATATAGAGGTGATATTCCTTTTATCTATGCATTGTCACAGCATCTGGATGTCAACCTTGTGTGTGTGTGTGTGTTTACTTGGCCATTGATTATCTATGGAATATTGATAAATGATATGGACTACTCAATTTTGCTAATGAGGTATAGTTTAGATGATAAAAATTGCATATCTTGAAAGGCATAAAAGAAATATCATTCAAACCTTTACTCATAATTTGGTCGGGTAAGTTGTAATTTTTGAATTATTTGCCATAACTCCTTTCAGTTTCAATATGTATTTTTATTTGTTTTTTTATTTGACTATATTAATACAGGGACACTCGTTCAGCCAAAGGCTGTTCTTCCACGAGGCCCTGTTACAAGATAAAATAATATACAAAATAATATACAGTAAGATACATACAATAAAAAGTATGCATAACCTTATTCAGCACACACACACACACACATTACATATATGAACAGATCAATTAGAATACTATCTTGTAATCTACTTTGAGCTCATTAAACTACTTTGTTTTAAAAAGTCAGGAAGGCTGTTCCACACTGTAGCACCATTGTAAATAAAAGATCTTTTGAAGATATCCTTACGAGGAAAAGGAATAAAAACATTGAGTCCATTAATCTGACGTGTTTGATACATATTGATGTCCTTCAAAAGGGTATTTGGTCACAAAGGTAGTTGGGGGATAAACCACGCACACATTAATACATTAAAAGTCCAGTATGAAATCGCTGACGCTCTGCTAGAGCTTTAATTCCCTGACTAGGTCTTCCCGTCGTATATTTACATAATCATAGTTACTGGTGATTACCCTTAGCGGCAGCATTTTGTAATCTCTGGGCCATTTTTGTTCCCTTCATACTGCAAGTTCCCCATACTGTGTCTGCATAGTCAATGCAAGGCAATATCGTCGTCTTATTAATTAATTCCAAAATATTTTTCGGTAAAAACTTACTTAATCGTCTTAAAACAGCTAGTTTTGACATAACTTTGACATGAAGTTTTGCAAATGTACGAACCACTTTACATTTTCGTCCAATTAAACACCTAAATATTTAGTATCACTAACTTGTTGTATTTCTTCGCCGTCCATATAAAGTTTGAAAAGTTCCTTATTAATTGCATTTGGTTTGACAAGCATAGACTTCGATTTACCTGCATTGACTGATAGCTTATTCCTAGTGTACCAATAACTAACATCATCTAAATTACCCTGTAAAGATTCAGTTATTGCATAGAGACTGTACCTGTGGAATGAATTATGGTGTCGTCAGCAAACAAGCTGCACGAGCCTTTGTTTACATACTGAACAATGTCGTTAACATACAAAAGAAAGAGGGAAGGGCCGAGGATAGATCCCTGGGGGATCCCAATGGTTACACTTTTCCTATTTGATGATTTCCCGTTACAAACTACAACCTGTCGCCTGTCTGATAAATATGAAGAAAACCAATTGAATTGTCAATGATGCCATACTTTACCGGTTTAAATTTTAAAATATGATGATTGATGGTATCAAAACATTTCTGAACATCTAAAAAACACTCTGCCGTGATCAAGTCATCATTAATATTTGCTAGCCAGTCATCGACTACCTTGTGCAGGCACGTTTGCACTGCTTCAAGCACGCAGATTGCTCTGGGCTCATGAAGTCATGCAAAACCAAGTAGTGAAGTAGTTGCTCATGTATACCCTTTTCAATCAGTTTACCAACGTGAATACCCACTGATATGGGTCTGTAATTACTCTTGGTGGCTTTTGACGGAGTTACACGTGACAGTTTCCAGTGAGCTGGAACTGTTGCTTGCAATAAAGAAAGATTTAATATATGCGTAAGACCTGGACTCAATGTCTGCGCCCCCAAACATAAAAGTTTCGCATCAAAATCCAACAGGTCCAAACTGCTCTTATCTTTTAACATTTCTAGTTTGCGGGTTACTTCAGGGATACTGAAAAGAGACATGTGAAAATTATGCATAATGGACAACCCTTTCCATAAAAAGTCTGTACATTATTTGTTTGAGGTATTTCATCAGCGACACAATGACCTACCTCCGAAAAATAATTATTGAACTCCTCAGGTGAGATGTCCAGTGGCACTCCAGTTTCACTCTTCTTATCACGGTAAATTTTTCTTATTTCCTTCCATAAAAGATGAGCATTTTAATTACTTTTCTTTACGAAATTCTCAAAATACCTTTTCTTTTCTTGTTTTATTATATCAGTACTCAGATTACATAAGTTCTTATATTCAATCCAAAAAGCAGAATCATAGGTCAGCACCGCTTTTCCATGCAGTTTATCTCTCGTGTACATCATCTTTATAATATCTTTGTTTACCCATGGATTTCTTCGATTTTTAGTCGCATTGTCTTGATAGGAGCATAAACATTAAATAATTGTCACATCTCGTTTTTCCACATTATCCAAGCGTCATTCACATCACCAGCTAACATCAATTGTCTTAATATATTAGAGTTACGTAACCTACTGACAAATTTGTTCACATCTCAAATTCTTGTAATCTCTGAAAGTAATTTTTCTATGAGTTTTACTTTTGGAGTGCATGTTAAGTGTAGTGTGAACCAGGTAATGATCACTTAATGTTACCTTGGTGACACCCAATTTGACATGTTTTTCTGGCACACTGGTTAAAATCAAGTCAAGAGGACTACTTCTGTTGAGAGCTACCCTAGTTGGTTCTTGAATGAGTTGCTTTAATTCAAAGAGATCTTCCATATGATATACAGGATTCTTATATAAAGCTTCATTCACTTTTTAATCTATATTTAAATCCCCGAGGATATGATCTCCTAGTTTTCATATTGAGCCATGGTAAAATTGTCCAGCAAGGAGTCATAGTAAGCCTCATTCGCTGACGTGGGTCTGCATATGGGGCACACTAGTATAGCTGACCCACTCGATGGTTTTATTTCAATTCAACAGACCTCTAATTCTTCGTTTTCTGGAACTAAATCTTTACAGATGCTTTACCTTAAGAGAATCTCTTACGTACAGTAACGTTCCCCCTCTCCTTCTGTTTCTATCAGCTCTATAACCTGGTAGTCCTGGATTGCAATTTCACTATCACTCACCGTATTATCAAGCCACGTCTCATTAACGAGAACACATCGATATTCGCATCATTGGTGATTTTTTTTACCTCATGTAATTTAGCCAGCAAACTTCGTACATTTAAATGGGCAATGAGAAGTTTAGAACGACCAGCTTTCTCACCCTTAGACTTCAGTCTCAGTTTCTTTTTCCCAGGTGTTTTGTGCATTTGGATGTTACCTGTGGTATTTCATCGCTTTACTTCAGAAACCTTTGATGTTTTCTTTTGAGCATTATCTACAGAGACACAGTCACAATATTGTGATTCGCATTTATTGCATGTTATCATGCCTTTGCTGAACAAGTTGAACCTATTTTCTACTTTGGTGGTGCTAATATATGACTGACAATCTTCCAGTCACGGCCTGTACGTGCGCATAGCCAAGTCTCCACCTGTAATTAGCATGTCCGCAATGTTTTTCTTTGTAGTTAACTATTCCCATTAATTAATGTATTTATGAAAATCTTAATCTAGCAACAGTTTACAAAATGTTCTGGTTGGATAACTATAGGAGACAAATTAATTTTTAGAATTTCCTTGCAGCATGCAATTTGCTAAAAGGTTTTCCCTAATTTCCTAAAACTCCCAAATATAGCCAATTTTAGTCATTTGCCTCAATCAATTAAAGAGAAGCACACTCTTTCTCACAAGCCCTGGATGTGAATAAACACACACACTTCTACACGAGCCAAGCAGGTTTCATATATCTTCACATCTGATTTCAAAATTCTTAACTTTCATCCGTATTTTTATTCGTAGAACTAGTCATGTAGCTACCAGGCCTGCTCTTGTAAATGCACACAATCTGTTTATTCTAAAAGTAAAGTGACACACATATACAGTTACTTCAAGAGATCACAATTGAAACGCCCTTTTACATTACATTATTGATTTGTGCATACATTCACCGATGACTGAGAGATGGTTTTGTAGGCTATGCCAGTATAAGTTTTATATTCCATCATGGGCAACTGGCCACAACCAATTTAACGGCTGCATTTTAATCTTTGACCAGTGTTAGGATCAGCACTAACCACGGTTCCATCAAAGTTAGTTTACAATGACGTTTTTTTTTATGCGGGTGAATAACATTTATCTATTCAAAAGAAACTATAATTTTGTGTTTCCATGCTTTACACATGAAGCAACAGTTTGGGGGTGCTTTCGAGGTAGGCAGTAAGGTATTGTTTACATAAATGCGACGCCATCTATTGACAGAATTGCAAACTTCCATTTGAAACAGTTGACCTACCGTTTTCACTATCCGGTATTCCTACTCGATTCCAAATGTGATGTTACAGTTGAACACAGTGTTTACTGATAGTCCAACAGTGTTTGTGTGTGTGGCGCCTTAAGGTTGGTAGAATCAATGGAACCCTTGGCTTGCATTAACTTACGAATACTTATATTCAGGGTTATTTAGCCCTATGCCAAGTGATTGCAATGAATTGCCCCTTTACACGGAGACCAGCTAGGTGTCCTGGGGGCCTGTGTGCTCCTAGTTTGTGAAAAGTGCTACATTGGGGGGTAATTATTGATTAAAGTGATTGTGCGGATTCTATGACCTCTGTCGGACATTATGACCGAAGCGCACAGCTGAGGTCATGATATCCGACGTAGGTCATAGAATCCACACAATTACTCGATGACGATATAACAATAGCAGCACAGTGTTTAAAGGAGGGCAGCCAATCTGAGGATACAGTTGAACTGTTCGTTTCTCAGTGCATGTATGGAGTGAGGTCAATTTGTGACAACTATGTGTTAGTTTGGGTTTCAAGGCAGTCATTGTGTGAGAGTACCTTTGTATTGACTGGCCCACTGGTTTCTTTATGGGGCATAAACATTTATGGGTTTCCTTTTACAGAGTAAGCATAAATTTGAATTTAATAATTTTATAGTATTTTTTCTTGTGTTTGGTTTATTTCACGTTCATACAATCTTCACGCTCAGATCACTTGACTTTTTCATATCCAAGGTATATGCAGGCAGTCACCGACCTATAAAAATATGTCCGGGAAGTTGACTTTGGGAAACCATGCTTTGTGGCTGGTTTTAAGCTCAAACACGGAATTGAACGGCTATGGAGCACAAAAATATAGACCCATATCTTTAACATGGATTGCAAAGCAGGCTAGGCTTATTTTAATCACTCGCCATGGCACAGACGGTGGCGTATGCTTTCCTACATAAGGACCTTTTCCGTGCACAGTTAGAGTAGTCGGAACTCTTCCACTTGCTTCCCATGCTGTTAAGCGAACCCTGGCCACAGGGGTGAAGGTTAGCCTGTTGCAGCTTCCCCAACCGTGCACCAAATGGTGCTACAGATATTGGATAGATAGATAGATAGATAGATAGATAGATAGATAGATAGATAGATAGATAGTGGATAGATAGATAGATAGATAGATAGATAGATAGATAGATAGATAGATAGATAGATAGATAGATAGATAGATAGATAGATAGATAGATAGATAGATAGATAGATAGATAGATAGATAGATAGATAGATAGATAGATAGATAGATAGATAGATAGATAGATAGATAGATAGATAGATAGATAGATAGATAGATAGATAGGCGGGAGTGAAAACTGCACCGAAGATGTGACAATGTTACTCCTGTTTGTATAAAGCTATTGCATCAAATATGATTTCTCTTTTACTATTCAATACGTATGTTATACACGCCTTGGTCAAACACTACAAGTACTGTAAAGCCAATTGTAGTGTTGCTCTTCAGATGTAATGCTCCCATTATCTGTCTTCGGCAAATATCATAGGTGTACCGTACATTGGCTGTGCACTAGCGAGGTCCTTCGTACTGCACATAGCAGCGTTTAAGAGAATATCCTTGCCACACAAACCTTATATCTCTCATTGAAGGGACACGGCAAAACACTTGCAGGCCCATAGCAAGAAATCGAATAAATGATTTTAGTTAAGTTTTTATGCTTTGCACAAATTTTACTGTTCTTAGTGATAGGTCTATCCTGGGAAATGTCCATCTGGGTGGCAGTGCAGTAGTGCAGGTAGGCGTCCAAGAGACATGGTGTTTTCAAGGCGACTGCCACCTAAAGGTTTGAATCGTTTTAAATTATTATATATTAGAGACTTACAATTCATAGATGTGACTACAGCAATTTCTTATAGGTTTTTCATTGTGTTCTTTGCTCTGGATATAACCAATAGATGTTTTAATAAGGTATGACATACTGTCAATTAGCTACAAAACACACACCCATACACACATACACACATACACACACTTGTGTGTATATATATATATATATATATATATATATATATATATATATATATATATATATATATATATATATACATAAACTAAACCCTGTGGATGACTCACTCCAAATTAAATCATCATGCGATTGTGTTTATGTGCGGATCATACTTCGGGAAACATGGTGGGAGCCATATTGAAGAGATTCTCCCCCCTTATCATGACTAGAAGTGGTGTTAAGAAAGATGTGTGACGAAACCACAATGTCAAGGCCGTGGTATCAAAGCCCCACACATTTCCTCAGCCACAAGCTGCATGTTCCTGCCAGCAAGTAAATGCATCTTCTTAAAACAATTCAGGGTTGGGACTTATTAGCCCAGAGGCCCAGTGGGTGGCGGTGGAGGTAGCAGGCAGCTGCCACTTGCCACAGTTGAATTTTATATGCTTGAATGGTACCTGCCTGACAGTCATGGGGGTGCCAGGAGACTTTGAACGTTTATTTGCAAACTCTGGAAAAGGACAAGTCAAAGTCAAATATGAGGAAATTTTCATAAGAAGGTAAATTTCTATGGATCATTCAGTAAATTTGTTACTATTTCATAGATATGTTTCAAATTGTGCAGACATGATATAATTTTCATGGGTTATGCATTGTTTTGTTCTTATTGATCCAGATTGAAGCCCACATCATCAATATGGGTACATACTGGAAGAATTGCATCAGGAAATTGCAACATACTCCTTTTATTTCAGCGTGGAAGTTTGTAATTAAGTTTTGATGGAATCAAAATTCCATTTTTGTGACACCTTGAAATGTTGTCTTAAATATCTAGACACTTAGTATATTTGAGAAAATATCCTAATTTGAATGTTTAACTGATGGGTGACTGCCTTTCTCAAGTTAGGAGTGAAATTTGTTTGTTTACGTTGGTATTGGAAGACGTATATTGATGATTTTGCAACTGTGGAAACTCTTTGCTGTCATTGTAGGATTTGGAATTTATGAATATGGATCATGTTTTTCTTTATTATTATATAACATTATTCCTCTGTAGCTACATGCATGATCTCGGTATAAATGCATCTAGTATAACAGAAGTAGAGTGTCAGCAAGGTAATATGAATTACAGGGTTACCTATAGATAAATGAACAAACTTTTGTTTTAAGTTTCAAAATTGAAACAGTGAGTATAAGAAGAATAGAGTTCCAGGAATGTAATGGGAATTACAGGGTTACCTATAGATAAATGAACAAGATTTTGCTCTAAGTATCAAAATTGAAGTATGGTCAAGGTCACCGTCAATGCCAATAATAAGTGTTATGAAGTAAAGCCAAAACTGAGGTTTCAATTACTGATATGTCCTTTGGCTTTTCTGAGTTGTTATGTTGCTCTACATGTCTCCTGATATTTAATGTAGCCCCTTAAGGGCCCTAAAGCAAAATGACTTCTTCTTCCGTGGCAGAAAATGTTGACAGTCCCGACCTGTGAAAGAAAATGCTGTTAACTAACCCATCGCATATGTCACCTATGTAGGAATCATTTGCATAATTACCATAAAAAGGAGGTTCCTGCTGATTAAATGATGCAGAGAAACAGATGACATAATGAAGGGAATTTCTCTGCATTTTTGTATTGTTAAGTTAAAATAAAAGCAAAAATAGGACCACAAACATTGAAAGTGAGTTAGCTGTTATAAATTCAAGTTTATCAATTCAGCTATACCTTAAGAGTAGCTCATTCTATTCTTCAAATTTCGACATACTGTGGCTATTTGGTACAGAATTAAGGCAATTTTGGGGGGTCCCATACGTTGCCCTTGAGCAAAATGGATAGAGAAGTTACTATTGCTTTATTTGATTGTAAACAAGTATTTCCACCTTCAGAATATCAATATCTTTGAGTAGTTTGAACGGGTGGAGCTTGGTATGGGAGTCAGTCGATGATCATTTTGTTCTATATTTATACTGTTCAACACCATACATCTTATCTCTTTAGTCTATGCATGTGTGCATCAGTAAAATGTTGAACCATCCCGCAACCTTTCTTATCAGAATATAACTTATCTACAGGAATGACACTTTTATTTTTTGACTTGTCATGAAATTACTAGTCCAATGATGTAAAACTTGTACATAAACGTATTATACTTTAAAAAGTATCTAATTATAACAAAAATGTGGGAAAAAGCAGAAAATACTTTTTTTCCCAAAATATTTGATCCTTCATAACATTTGACCTAATTGACCTGCAGAATATATGTATATATATATATATAATGTTTTATCTGGCACCACGGCCTTCCCAATGGTGTATCACTTGTACAACTAGGATGACTTTTAGAAAAATCCCTAGCAACCCTACCGGAAGTGATTTTTATGAAACATAAATTAAAAAAAAAATTCAAACTGCCCTTCCCTGAGAAAAAAAATGATCAACCCTGGCTGAAAGATTTTATCGAGAATGTAGCCGCCATTTGTGCCTAATTTTGCAGTAAAGTCAACTCAAATACAGTAGTTTATTTCAACTTGTCTTCAGTGGAATGTTAACTTGGGCCCAGGAAAAAACATAGCTGCATAGCCAGAGTGTTCGGTGAAACAGCATAGCCATAAACTAGGTTGAAAGATTTTATCGAGGCTGCCATGTGCCGATTTTTGTTGTTAAATTAATTCAAACACAGCCTTTTATTTCAACTGATCTAGAGGATTAGCTTGGGCCAGGGAAAGAGTATGCAAACAAAAAGTTCAATAAAGCGAAGGCACAGTTGTTCGGTGTAACACCGTAGACCATAGCCCAATTATTCTGTGATTGTTATCGTAATATTTCGCTATGTTGCAGGTGTCCATATTCTCATATTATGGGGCTAACGGTCGTCAAAATAGTTTTAAAACATGAATTACTGTCTGAACTTTAAGCTGCCTTTCTCGGTTGTGTCTGAAGCAGTTATCATCCTTAATTAGAATCCAAATGTGACACGATACACTTTTTAACCGGCACGTGCTGAGCGCCATTGTAAGCAAACCTGCACAAAATACATTTAATTTGGAAATCAAAGTGAAACGCGGCCATCGCATGTGCCATTTCATTATTATTGATGCTCTGAAACATTTGCAAAATATATACTATTGATTGCACGGGTATAGGCTCTGAAACATGTTCTAAGTAGTTACCCGCTGAAGGCCCTTTAATATATTTGGTCAAATACAGCCTATATAAAAATTCTACAGAGGAACGTGTGCAATATCTACAAAAGTACGTCTATATATATATACAGGTTCGACAGTGAAGGTTAGCCTAATGAGAGTAAAGAGTTCGGACTGGGGAATAGGGTAATGACTACTAGGAAGTGGTCCATTATAAACCCCTCCCCTAGATCATCCCAATACTATCCTCATTTATTACAGATCATTGGATGCGGAATCCACAATTTTCAAAATGGCAGGCATTATTGGTTAGTCCCGATTCGATATTTTAAAGAAGTAGTATCCAAAATATGTGTGTGACTGGTGTTAAGGAAAGGTTAATTTGTCGAATGAATGTAATGTACAATATATAATGGGACCTGTCCACACTTAACATTACTTGAAAATGTAAACACAATGCCACAAAGCTAGCAGTAGTAGGCAGTGGTGGGCCCCAGAATAAGAATTTTATATCAGTCACTGAAGTCGCCCGCAGGCTATGAATTACGTACGACCACTAGTCGGACCTGTTGAGTGAACAACAAGCTTAGGGGGAGCAGGTCATCTCGATAGTGGATACAGATCCGAAACTACCGGCAGGTTTTTATATAAGTTGTATAAAGTTAATTTTCAAAAATAATTTATGTGTATGAATGGTGATTTTTACCCTAGCTCTTTTGTTAAACTTAACAGAAAAGTAATGATTGATGATTTCATATTAACTTATTGGAGAATATATTTTTGAGAGCTGCAGTCTCCTGTACATAACCAACATGAACAAAGCTAGATATTAATGTGAAAATATAGTGACAATGATTAAACTTAAGCTAGAAAAAGTCAGGTACTCTGACTTCACATTGCGTTCCAATACGCATTGTACTAAAATTCAAGTTGCGACACATGTACTGAGTGGAATAGCTCTACACAATTTTGTAAAGAACACTGGATACGTGGCAATGAAATTCAGCATTCCATCTAGGTTGATCACACCTCATTTTATGTACAAACCCGCTTCGTTGGAAGGAGTTATTCTTAATGCTATACGCAAACGCACTTTAATTCGATCAATAACAAAGCGATTGGACCAATCTGAATGGCACTGAAATACGGTTTAGACTTAGGCGGTATTTATTTGAAAATAACACAGTTTACATAGAGTTGAAAAGGTGGTATATATTAATGCAGAAAAGAGCATAGAAATCTAAATGTTGTCAGGAGACAAACCATTCAAGCAAGGAAACCGTCGCTATCGTGGATACAACATCAGAAAAAAAGAGGTCACGAAGGTTTGTTTACACACAAACATAGATCAGCTCAGGAAATACCGTAGAGTAAATCCGACAAATATATCAGTATATCGAGAAGTTGCTGGTATGTCAACCTTAATTATCTGGATTTCTGTGATGCTTGTAGGATGACTAACGAGTTTTGTTCATCGATGGGTTTGGTTTGCTCCAATTTTTGGTGCAGTTTCTCTACCATTGTTGAAAATTGTTGTCTGCTTATATTTTCATGGCTGTCTTTTTATATTATTAGTATGACATCTTATTACCTTTATATGTCCAATAAATAATGTATTGATCATCGCGGTTATATATCGTGATGTGTATGTTGACGGACTTGTCAAGACTTTGACGGTTTTTGGCGAGGGCCAATTTTCGACTATGATATTGGCCAGTAATGATTTCATACTACTATGGTTAACTAGATTTGGATATTGTCGATTTCGGTTTTCGGTTTTATGCTGGGGGAATTCGGATGCTAGGTTGAATTAGATGGATTGAAGATAAACAGGGAGCGATACATATTTGTATTTAAAGTAAAATTGCAAGGCGAGACACTAAAATACATCTTTCAATTAGAGCATCTTCACTTGCTTAAGAAAGGGTTTAGTGTGAGAATTACAAATATTATTGGTGATGTATGTATAGCCTATTTTCTCAATTTGACTGGCAGATGTGTTGGAATCCCCATGCAAGAATAGAAAAAAAACATGTGATATGAGGTAGGTGACCTGTATATTTCTAAAATCAATTAGGGGAAGTAACTAGAAGTTTATTTAAGAGTCTCATTATTTTGGAAATCCTATATGAAGTTTTATCAGTGTAAGAGTTCCATGTCCAATTTTCTACTAAAGCTAGGCCGAGCAAATTGATGGAAACTCTCTCTGTTGCAGTATCATCGATTACGAAACTGGACATTTCCTTTGCCAGTTTCTTTTCGGTTGTATGAAAAGTCATAATTTTAGCTTTGTCAAAATTAAACGTGTTTAGTTGCGCATTACCTGTAATGAATTTTATAAAATGCCTTGCAATACTGCATTATTCGCATACATAGTAGTATGAAATAGGGTGGTGGCGCTTGCTGAGTCATTAACATAACCTATAAGGTAAAGGGGTAAAAAATGGACCCCTGGGGAATGCCTGTGCTAATATGAGATAAATTATATTTAGTGCCATTGAATTCAACATATTGGGTACGCATTTGAGATAACTATTAAACCACTGAAGCTGTCTATCTTTAATTTCATAAAAACTTTATTCCTAAAGAAATGCCATGATCCAGGGAATCAAAAGCTTTTGATAGATCTAGATATATCGAATCATGGTGTTATCTACATCCATTTGATGCAAGACGTTGTCAATTATTTCTAATGCTGCATGGTCAGTGGAAGGCACTTTTCTAAATCCGCATTGCTGTTGTAAAAGAAATTAAAAGTTTGAAATTATTTGTATCACTGATCAAAACCGACACTGTCAAAACTTTACAAATATAAAATAACAGATAAAGTGCCAGGTACTTATCAAATAAATTAGAGCCACCCTTGTTTGTAAATTTGTTCGAAAAGATCGGTCAATTAATGTGGCTGGATTTGGATATAGTATTGGTTCAATAAACATAAGTATATAAGTAGATATGTCGCCAGGTCCACAACTTGTCATTACCTAGCATTTTGCCCGACGCATTCACCCGTAATTTTAATTTGTCTGGCATTACTTTGAAATAGCTATCAAAATTAACGGGTATCTATTCACCAGCAAAATTTATCACTGTATACTTAGAAAAATTTTAAGTCCCATAGTAGTTTCAAAATTGTCGTTTATATGTTGATCCTTTGTACCAAACTAATCCGCGAAATTGTTCTTGGTATTAAGTGTACTTAAAATACTCTTTATTGAATCTCAAGTTTTCTTCGTAATGGATTTATATCTTTAAAAATCTAGATGGCAATACATATATTTTGCTTGTCTAATTTCACTGCAGGATGCGGTTAAACCTCGAATATTTTATATTGTTTCTGATTGGTGTTACCTCGTCAATCAACGGATTATAAATTACATTATTATCAGTCAGTTTAGTTGGTTCGAAAGCAGACACTGTAAATTGTGTCAAAAAAAACTTTAAGAAAAAGACATTCCCAAGTTTTAGAGCTTGTATAAAATTCCAGACTTTGTATCTATAATCATTATGGATATAGGTTATGGGGCTAATGTGGCAAGACCAAAGTTGCAAAGTTGCCTCGGACTCGCGCACGCGTATTGTTACAATTGACATTGGGACATGTCGTTAGCTAGCCAGGTCTCTTGTTTAACAGAGCAGTGAAGTCTTTGGACTTTAATTGATCAAGTAAAACTCACAATTTGTTAATTTCGGCCTGAATACTTTGACATTTTAACGTTAAAACCGTGACACTATCATGCTAAGATTTGAGTTAAGAATCATTATCAAAATTAAGCAAATGCTTGACAGTTCAAATTTGTATTGCACTCGGATGGAGAGGCACTGCTTTGCAAGAATATTTGAACATAAAAGCTTCCGACGCGCAGACATTTTACGGTGGTGGTCAGTCCACCGAACTAACTCAGTATGGACACATCTTAATTGGTTGATATTTTCCAAGCTCAACTGTGCAGCAATGTTACCGGAGTTTTTATGTCTCGATTTTTTTTTAAACAAAGACATAGCTGAACAATAAACTCTGAACTGCAAATAAGCATTAGCGATTATTTTTTATTTTGATTTAGTATAAAAGTAACTGGTTCACATAAATAAGTACGTTTTTGTCGGAACATAAAAAATGAGCCGATCGGCAACTTTGATCCTTCCTCACGAGAGAGAGGACGCAACTTTAAAAAATCGCCGAGTTTTTAAGTTTCAAACGTGCAGATTATAATGCAACAATAATAAGCTTTTCGACCAAGGAGTGGTCAAGAAATATCGCAAAACCGTGATACACAGCAGTTTCACCACTATCTGGTTGTCACTCAAGCTGCATCTGGCGCTGGCGGTTCACTCTCAAGTCACTTGCGGTTAAGCACAAACATATATTTACTAGGTTTATCATGATTTTTGCAGATATATTTGGCTCTGAATTTTAGACACGGGAATGGGTTGCACATTAAATTACGTTTGGTTCTCTGGTAGGTGGTGATAGTTGGGTGGATGAAAATGTGAAATTTCAATTAGATTTTGTTGTGTCTGGAGAGACAAGTGGTCTAAAGGTAAAAAAATAACTAATATGGTGACTTAAGTTTAGTATCTTAACAAATAATTAAAAAAACAAACAAACAAACAAACAACAACCCCCCCACAAAAACCAAAATCAAAACAAAGTAACCTCCCCCCCCCAAAAAAAAACCGAAGACCAAAACAACCCGGCATTACACACACACACACACACACACACACACACACACGCACGCACGCACGCACGCACACACACACACACACACACACACACAAATGGTGTCTGAATGAAGGTTCGTGCATTTGTACAGGACAGAAGTATTGCTCTTAACATGGAGTTTTACAAAGAGAACTAGTAAGATTATCATTTTAAACTGCCGCATGAAGATACCACAGCTAGTTATATTTATTTGTGGAAAGGTGTTAAATTAAAAAGTTAAAATTAGCCGGAAAAGAAATGTAACGCATGTTCCAATTGACTCATAAAGGCTGTGTGCAGGAGACATATGAAAAATAACAGGGACGATTTATTGATTACAAAGGGAGTGTGACATCCATGTATAACGGACAAAAACAGACAGTGGAACCAGTGACCTACCGATATTATGCCATGGTTCAGCAAGGGGAAAACAAAAACAAAAAACAAAAAACAAAACAAAACAAAACAAAAAACCACACACACAGAATGAGAAGAAAATCAACAGCCGGGATGTGTTTTGGAATTGCGATTCATTAGCCTAAACCATTTATAGAACATGACACCAGAACCTAAGGCGCCACCTGAAGAGTGGCCCCCGAAGGATGAACAATGTTGCTGTACTACAGTGTGTAAACTTTCAGTTTACATCGCTGAATTTAAAAATCAGCAACATAGAAACTGTAACAATGAGACCATCCAGAATTATATCAAAATTATGAAAAAAATGGTAACCTAATGAAACATTTGCATTTAGGCTTGAAGATATTGAAAAATATGCGGTAATGTGTTAAAGACAGTGACCGTGCATAAATAGAGTAAAGGTTGTTACAATTTTGTTCAAAAGGGCAAAACAAGAACTTATTGAAGAAAAATATATACAATTTCATATTCGATGAAGGCATGGACATGAGAAATATTTACCACATCAGTATTTGTATACTCTCCTATATCGTGAACGTGGTGTAAAGAACATTGCACCCGTATATGATTCAAACACACCAGTAACAGTAAGGAAGTAACACTGACCTTATTGTGGTAAGGCAAAATTCATAGGAAAGATAAACATGATATCCAAATTATTACAGTATTTACTCCAGTTCATACGTTGGTGAATAAAAGAACCAATATTACAATAAAAACTAAAACACGCTGATTTTCAAACAGAAAATCAAATGTCTCCCCATGCACCCTGACTATTGTCACCCTTATTGTTATAGATAGGCATACCGATTCCAATGATCTACAGATATGTTGAAGGTACACTCTTTATTGACATTTCAAAACGTTGATTTTTGACGAAATGCCCACGTGACCTTGAAAAAGAGGCCAAGGTCATGCATTTTCAGTTACAAACAGGGTCTTACAAAAGTCTCACATAAACATAATCACACAAAATGTCAACCTCTTGAAGAAAAATCTTTCTCGAATGCATTTGCAATGATCTTTCAAAAGTGGCCTTGAAAATAGGTCTCATGTCTACAATCCCAACCGAGTTGGTATTATGGTACATAACCATGCAAAATTCCAACCTCCTAAGTCAAATCCGTGCAGAGTTGTTGCATGCATGTCAATTTTAGATGACATGCTCACGTGACCTTGACAAGTATGTCAAGGTCACCCATCTGCAATGCCATGCAAGATCATATATAGGAACATTTTCACATAAAATTTCAACTTCCCAAGTCAAATATTCCTTGAGTTATAACGTCCACATTTATTTTAGACGAAATGCCCATGTGACCTTGAAAATTAGGTCAAGGCCATACATCTGCAATCACAAGCAAGGTCCTTTAAAAGTCTTACATAGAAATATAATCACAAAAAATGTCAACGTCTTTAAAAAAATCTTTCACGAGTGCATCTGCAATGATTTTTAAGAAGTGGCCACGTGACCTTGAAAATAGGTCAATGTCACCTATCGACAATCCTTACCTAGTTGATATTATGGTACATAATCATGCAAAATTTCAACCTCTCAAGTCACATCCTTGCGGAGTTATTGCGTCTGCGTTAATTTCACATGACATGCCCACGTGACCTTCAAAATAGATCAAGGTCATACATCTGCAGTTACAAGCAAAGTCTTACAAAAATCTTACATAGAAACATATAATCGTTTAGGTCAGTGAAGTAGACAATAATTCCTGCATTGGCCTGGCCACTGGGCTGGTGACAGGCAAGAAACCGGTCTCATTGGAATTGTCCAGTTTTAGTTGATCATGGGCAGACCAAATGACCTTTATTTATGGTTTTCACCTGTTGCTTGCGCTCGGGCTATTTAATCCCCTTCAGGACTCGGGACCATTTTCAGCTCTGACGATCAATGTCTGACAGCCTTCTTGTTAAAACTGTATCAGTGTGGTCTACATGTTGGCCCAATTGGGATAGAACTGAACTTTGTTTTGTGAAGTGTCTAGACGTTTAGTTATGTCTGTAATGGAATCTTCAGCATCTTTTACGGTGGAAGTCGTGTTAAGTTTATCATAAAATTTTCCAGACATTCAAAGAGAGAGGGCCATTCCTCTCTGACGATACCTTTCACTATTGTTTGTATTGTTGTTAAAAGTCCTCGTGATAACCAAGCATGTTTGTTGAAACTTAAAACTGTGTAGGTAGGTTAAGCCAGTATGGGTAGTTTAATAAGACAATGCCACCCCGTGCTTTCTGGTCTATGTGTCTCAAAATGTGCAACACTTACTTACATTACGCAGCTAAAAGACATCCATATGTACATCTACAGTTCGACATGACAGTCGGTCCACTCAATTAGCTTGATCAACTATCCCTTCCAATTGTACTAGATAACTTGAATACAATTAGATGCAGCCAGCCAGCTCTTAGTCTGTCCTTCATCTTAGATTGCCATGGAAAGCTGAAGCACCTCATTAAAAAAAAAAAAAATCAACACCAAGAAGGTGCTCCACTCCTCTAAAAGCTAGATGGCCGGTAATCCTGAAACAATTAATATAAAAAGGAAATAACCAGCGCAGTTAGCTTCAAACCGACCAAAAAAAACCAAAACAAAATCCTAAAAGAATACTATTTGGCTGTTACGTGATGGCAATAACCTAATTTCAGTTGCACACACACACATACACACACACACACAAGATCATTTGCAGAAATTGTTGGCTTAATAGCACTGTCGTGAGGTGCTAGCTATGCCACGTCTTCACAAATGGTGGGATCATATTGCAGAACACGCATCCCGCATTGGAATTTTGTTCCTGTAATTGAACTTGCTGGAGGTGTCAAATGCAGTAGTAACATGAACAGTAGGCTGGATACTGACAATGTAGGGAACAAGCGCAGCATATGTTTTGTGCTGGGATAAACTCAAAGAATGTAGAACTAAACACAGAGAGTGACTGCATTAGTGTCTGAGGCATATGCTCACACCCATTGCAAGCAGAAAACGTTATACTTCCATTATTCAGTTTTATCTTATTATTATCTGCTTCTTGCTAGTCACTTTGCAGATCTGATGCACAGCTAACACCTAAATTGCATACATGGGCACAGCTTCGTTTGTCTGCATATGCACCTCCACAATACAATCTGCTGGAAACTGGTGCAGAAGCTAATCTGCAGTCCATCTTTCTGCAATAAAATTCAGAAGAGCATTCTGTCAATGAGGCGTACTGGCGCAATGGCTTACTCAGCCAGTCTGCAGCTTATCGACCTGGTGGGCCGTACAAAAGAAGTCACGTGGAGTTCAAGGCTACGTCTTTGAACAATATATATATATATATATAAGCTAAATGACATAAACATAAAAACATATTGGATGGTCTAAAACGGTCTACAGGCCTCTTAGTCCGAAGCAGGAGTTTGCGCATTTTCGGGAAAAGGAGCCTTGACTTAAGGACAGATAAGACACTAAAACAAACATTTGCATGAGCGATTTTGAGATTTTAACGGTTTTCACAAGATGATTGTTCTTTTCTAATAGTTGGCAAAAATGTTAGCTCTTATCTAAAGTAGAAATCTGAGAAAAAAGCAAAAAACCCACACAGGTATGTGGACATCTGAACGCCCACGTGTCATTCTTTTGGCTTTTAGCCGCCTGGCGAAACACTGCCACCGGTTTATCATGTTTAACAGTCAGTCACGTGGCTACAGGTAGCAACGGTCCATGACGAAAGTAGAGTGGTATCACGGCGGTGCTTTGAAATCAGGCGGCATACTGAAAGTGTATTTTTGGATAGGGAATTAACGGCCATGCCGCGATGGATAACCCCAGTGTCCCTGGAAAACAAACAACGGCAGGCGTAAAAGAACCTGAAACTTTAATCAACAATACCCGTGTACATAATAGTATTGTTGAACGAATAGGATGAGGAAATGAAAGGACAGATAAATATATAGAAATAAGCATGAATGTAAACACAAGAAAAAACATACTGAATGGCGATACAAAACTGAGGTTGGAAAGAGAAATGAAATTCATCGAGAAAAACAATTACATAATAATAACAAATTAAGTGAGTAAATTGTACAGACGCATCTATCAAGCTAACTGAAAGGAATACATATTATTAAACACTATCCCTAAAACGGCATGACGAGGTAGGGGCCGAAACACCAAATTGAAATGTCAATCTTGGAGGATGTATGACAGAAAATATCAGCCAAACATAAAAAAAATCAGATTTTTGTTGTTGTTGCCAATACATGAGGATTTAGATACTGGTGTTATTATGATTTTATTACAAATAATTAGTGACTATCGACATCATAGTGTAGAAGGTTTTAGGCCAACTTTGGATTGTTTATTCAACAATTTACATCACAGACACCCAAACACAGGATATATGATATTTTTTGAGTAAGGCGATAGCATACCTATATGAACTTTAAAACTAGCACTATACTATTTGGAGCTAGGGGTTTACTTTTGGTGTATTAGCTGTTCTTAATCTGGGGTTCGATCTCCGCAAAGCCAAACAGCGTGACGATAAGGTGAGGAGCAGTGACGATAAGTTGGATCTTTCGTGTACATGCGACAGTTCTGTAAGTGAGACCGACGACAGGAGTACTAAAGGTGAGGACGATGATAATATTTTTTTAGTTGGGCGCGTTCGTCGGATTTCAGTTGTATGTCCATACCAGCGAGGAAACAGCCATCCGTTTTCACAGATTGGCCGGTTCAAGAAGCTAGGTCATGGTGATTGAACACTTTTTAATATCAATGATACGGTGCTCTTTTTTCGTACAAAATGTAATGAAATAAAATTTTCAGCGGGGAGTTTTGGTTTGGGAAATTTGAGTGCAAAAAGTATACCACAGCCTACGCAGACAGGATCTGCCACAAAGGATTGGGGCTGACTGCTGCGACAGCTTCGTCAAGCGAGAAGACCATAAGGACAGAAACTTGGAGTTGCGTGACCCTCGAGCGGTTGACGTAATAATCGAGTGCTTTCACCTCATTGATCAATTCTTTGAAGTCTTTTAACTATACCCCCCCCCCAATTTCTGGTCACGGTGGACCACACTAAACAGTTTGTAAAAAATATTCCACACCTACCTGTTTGGTCGACAAACTTTGTGTAAATTCGACATTAGCTTGATGTGGAACAAGTTTGTGATAGGGAGCTGCTTTAGGATAAAATGGTCCTGTTTGTAGCGATAGTCTCTGGGCCAGCAACTCCTGCAATCTGGAATTCGCCCGACACTTGATACAATGAAAAAATTATGCTTTGTGGATAAATTAGAGAAGGTAAACTTGCTATCCCTATCTCAAGAATGGTTGTCATACCATTTCTTGTCACCAAAAATCAAATCTAATGTAAAAACATTTTTTTCAGGTCTGGCGTTTTAGAATTTCCAAAAAAGGTCCAAAAGTAGAGTATATTTACATTGAGAACCCCCATTAGTATGGACCCGTGAGTGGGGATGGGCGGGAGAGTAGGAGGCAGTTGCACACATTCATAGAAAAATGCATATTTGCTGGGCTAGTAACATGTGCATGCCAAGGCACTTGAATAGATCCAATCCAATGATGTAAAATCTATTTCTGCATATTTACATTTTCTTCAAGTCTACATTTTGGGGTCAGCGTCAATGCTGGTCGTGGCGAAGGCGCAGTTGGAGGTCTTGTAAATTCAGTGGGCACAGCATCTTCTTTAAACTTTGGCAGAGTATTAAAACCTTACTCGTCCACTATCACATTGGATGTGTCCTATATGTCTTTCACAAAATGTGCCGTACATAGCCTCCGTCTCATTTAAGTAGGCCTGTGTGAACCGAATTGGCTGCTGCCACAGTAGGATCCGTCTTGGATCCCTTGGGATGTGGATTCATTCTTGAGGGTATTGGCACAACCATGACATGACTGACATGGGGAAAAGGTCCCCAGAATACGGCCCTCCCCAATCTACTCACATAGTTAACAGACATTACTCCGTCTGCAGGCGAGCTCCAGGTATTCCACGTTACATGACAGCAAGCGGTTGCGGACAGTAATGACCGCCTACGATTGGGAGGAGGTCAAAATGTACCAAAACCCAGACGAAAACGGCTGATGAAGTATATTTCTCATGGTTCTATTCTCGAATTGGTGCTTAGAGACACTTCAGAGGCATTCCAAATGATGCATCCCTTTGGCCCTTTAATGATTGGTCATTTTACCACTTTGTGCATAATTTGTTATGTACCTTATTCTAAGGACATAGTTTCAAGCAAAAGTTGTGATTAAATAACGTCTTTTTACCACCTCAGTATGCGTGAGCCTTAACTGGAGTGCACCAACCCTTTTAGAACGTCAAAGTAGAAATCTTGTTTTTTAATACATAAATACGACCTTAAATGGTTTGCTTTTGTCTCACGTACAGAAGTCTGTGCACGGCTGCACGAACCTTTATTATTTTTAAATCTTCATACATTATATATTCTCTACAGTTATACAACATAATGAAAGCTATGGCAAGGTGTTGCATACGTGAAAGACACACAATACTTTGCATTTGGTTTTTTTTTTCACAATTATACTGTCAATGAGAAGTTACCACCCATAAATGTTTTACCTCAAAGCAAATTGATCTAGAAATCTATATTTATCATTCATAATGCTCAACATTAAAAAAATTCTAAAAAGTGACACCTGTGCATGAATACATTTCATTGTTCTTACTTAAAGTTAATCCTAGTATGAGTTTGTATAATTCTTTGCCATGTCAATTTTAAAAACTGCTGGACACAGAATCTTCATTGCAGAAGGGATGGTATTTTGTGATCTGCTGTGCATGGCGCTTTTTGTGTGAGATTATGCGAGGGGGGGGGGGGGGGGGGGGTTTAAAGAGAAAATTTGCCAAGCCACTCATTCAGTTTGAAATTGATCAGTGAAAATAAATCGCTCATTATATGTCAACTGGTTACACTCTTCAGTTCTGCATGACAACAACGCAAAAAGAAAACAAACAAACAAACAAACAAACAAACAAACAAGCATACAAAAAAAAAAAAAAAAAAAAAAAAAAAGCCAAAAAAACAAAAAGGAAAATTTTCCAGAAGAATCCATAGAACATAGTGTATTATAAGTATTTCAATTTCATTTGCGCAATTACACAAATGCTTTGTAAACCTAAGTACATACTACTTGTGATACAAATAGGATAGAAGTGTAGACATAACTATTTGTAACAGTTCAATTTGCCTGGATAGTTTCTTTTCAGAATGTTTGCCAAGACCTCCAAATGATATTTCGGTATCGAATATTTGATTGATCATATGGTGATGTAATTGTTTTGTCTTAACAAAATCAATTCTCAAATACATTGAGAAGCTTCCCTAATATTGCAAAAAACCTTCGTTAAATTCACAAATATACCAGTTAAGGCTGATGGAAATTATGCTTGAAAAACCTCTTAGTGCATGTCCCCCTTGGTTGTTTACATGACCTCAAGACACCAGTTGTTGTGGCCTTGTGATATGCATGTTATTGACAGATAGCTGCTGCGGAATCGTGCAAGCCCTTAATATATATATATATATATATATATATATATATATATATATATATATATATATATATATATATATATATATATATATATATATATAAGTTACCACCCATAAATGTTTTACCTCAAAGCAAATTGATCTAGAAATCTATATTTATCATTCATAATGCTCAACATTAAAAAAATTCTAAAAAGTGACACCTGTGCATGAATACATTTCATTGTTCTTACTTAAAGTTAATCCTAGTATGAGTTTGTATAATTCTTTGCCATGTCAATTTTAAAAACTGCTGGACACAGAATCTTCATTGCAGAAGGGATGGTATTTTGTGATCTGCTGTGCATGGCGCTTTTTGTGTGAGATTATGCGAGGGGGGGGGGGGGGTTTAAAGAGAAAATTTGCCAAGCCACTCATTCAGTTTGAAATTGATCAGTGAAAATAAATCGCTCATTATATGTCAACTGGTTACACTCTTCAGTTCTGCATGACAACAACGCAAAAAGAAAACAAACAAACAAACAAACAAACAAACAAACAAGCATACAAAAAAAAAAAAAAAAAAAAAAAAAAGCCAAAAAAACAAAAAGGAAAATTTTCCAGAAGAATCCATAGAACATAGTGTATTATAAGTATTTCAATTTCATTTGCGCAATTACACAAATGCTTTGTAAACCTAAGTACATACTACTTGTGATACAAATAGGATAGAAGTGTAGACATAACTATTTGTAACAGTTCAATTTGCCTGGATAGTTTCTTTTCAGAATGTTTGCCAAGACCTCCAAATGATATTTCGGTATCGAATATTTGATTGATCATATGGTGATGTAATTGTTTTGTCTTAACAAAATCAATTCTCAAATACATTGAGAAGCTTCCCTAATATTGCAAAAAACCTTCGTTAAATTCACAAATATACCAGTTAAGGCTGATGGAAATTATGCTTGAAAAACCTCTTAGTGCATGTCCCCCTTGGTTGTTTACATGACCTCAAGACACCAGTTGTTGTGGCCTTGTGATATGCATGTTATTGACAGATAGCTGCTGCGGAATCGTGCAAGCCCTTAATATATATATATATATATATATATATATATATATATATATATATATATATATATATATATATATATATGTGGTATATATGCATTATTTAGTAATCAAGGTACAGACATTTGTTCACAGACATATTGCACAAGGTTACCTGGCAAACATGATGCAAAAAGTGCTTGTCCGTTAGCTGGAATTAAAAGCTGATATATATATATATATATATATATATATATATATATATATATATATATATATATATATATGTGTGTATATGTGTGTGTGTGTGTGTGTGTGTGTGTGTGTGTGTGTGTGTGTGTGTGTGTGCGTGCGTGTGTGACATGATGGCTGGTCGCATAAAGGCTACAAGCAACATGTATCATTCCTATAAACTGTCAAGTTGCTGAAGAGACGAGAGTTACCTTCTTATATGTTAACAAAGAATTCAGTTGTTTTAGCAAATAATCTCTTTCTGCACTGAGTCTGTATCGACGTTAACAGGTTTTATATCCTGGTTTGATGCACAGAGTCGACTTTATGACATTCGACTACAAAGAGTAGGAAAAGGCAGGCACTCTTCATGCTTAACTTTCAGTGGCTTGTTAGGGCATAATAGCAAGACAACCAGCTCTATGATACATCCATGCTAAACGTGAGCTGTTGTTGATCTCATAGGTCTCACAGACAATGCTGAAGTAAAATACTTTTGACGTGCGCAGGAGCAACTCATAAAGCACACCAAGTCATAGCATGTATTGGCGATGTTTTATGGTCTGCTGTTTTTGTCCTTGTATCATAGTCTTTAATAATTACCATGTGCTATGGAAGACTCTGTTGCAGGCCACAGACCACAGTTATAAAACCTTCTTTTTTTTGCATTAGCATTTTTCAGTCTAAAAAATCAGTATTTTGGTATTTCAAAATTCCGTGAACGGCATTTAACAGATAAAAATGTCAGAAAAACATTGATGGATTTTTTGTCAAATAATTCCCAGCTCGTTAATTTGTGATAATTAAAATACGAAACAACGCCTGGATGTCAGCTTTATACAGGTGTATGAACTGCGCTCTTGCTAGGGTCACATCATTGTCCTTCCCCACCATAAAGTTCCCACCTGGTCTGGAAGACAGTGCACCTATATGACCACAATGAAGCAACTCTGTGATGCAGCAAACCTGACTTAGCTAACTTGATTTAAACAGAAGCTACAACATGATGAAAACATAGAATTTTCACAATTACAGACCATCTCTGTTGGGATGCGCAACCAGCCAATCAGAACTGCGGTCTGTAACCTGCAAATACTTCATAAAATTTCAAAATGAAAATCAATAAAACAGTGTTTGCAAAATTAGAGTGCTTTTCAGAGAAAAAAAAAACGTCTAAAACATATTGTTCTCACACCTGTTTGAACTAATTGCCAACCTTAAAGTTGGTTTTATCCCAAAATACATGCAAATGCATATTGCAAAGGAAAATTGATGTATTATTATACCCCAAGTCTTTTATTTTGTTTAAAAAGCCATAGATTACTTTGTCGGCAAGAACACCAGAGCACAGTATATTTAAAATTACATTTTGAAATAATTTGTGACTTATTACATATCATACTCTTCGTTGTGAAATTTATATCTTTGCGTTGCTTTCATCAATTCTGACACAAAAAGATGTGGGGAATGAAATATTGTACCATTGTTGCAAGAAACATGTGAGTAGTCGATCAATTTTATCAACCCAGAGTTAATGTTCTCACCAAAAACCGTATATATTAAGATTCAATTGCGGTGATCCGAATGAACACATGCTAACATTCTAGGATCTGTGCCCTTGAAACAGGGTCTAATTTGAAACAACACATGAAACGCTTGGCCCTGTCATGTGCAAGGATCCTCCACCATTTCTTTTTTTCTCTACAAAGCAGTCCGTGCAGATGTCCGGCCCCGAAGAATTTGACTGCACACTTTGCCCAAGTCTTCTATGTCAAGTGGCTGTTCATTTACGTATCTGTTTACAACATTAGGTACTCCACGCAAGGCTACAGAAAGGGCATCCTATAATGAAAATACAGATAGTTTGTAACCAGAAAGAACTGCTGTCGTTCCTTTTGAAACATAGCTTCTTATGCGACGGGTCTCGTTCTTTCGATTTTCATTTATACTGGGAAATTATTATTATTATTATTATTATTATTATTATTATTATTATTATTATTATTATTATTATTATTATTATCATTATCATTATCATTATTATTATAATCATAATTATTATTATCATTATTATTATTATTATTATTATTATTATTATTATTATTTTGATTTTGCTTATTTTGATTTTTATTATTTCTATTATATTTATTATCATTATTATTATAGACCAAAACAAAGTTATTTTACGGCAATGAGATGATGAAACGGGGAAGTTTTCAATGGAAATGATGTTCTGGGACCTTTTGATATCTAACGATGCCAATACCTCAACCCAAATATACATGTTCTCGTCGATATCAAAGCTATTATGCCTAATTAATTTCATAGGTCTGATGAAAGATTGGCTCAATGTTGCACTAATTGTTAAATCAGTATGTGGAGTTAAGTTATGCTTGCAACTGACGGGAAGTGCTAGGATGGAAATCTCAAAATGGAAGCATGGCGCATTCCTGGCAGTACAGAAAAATCTTGACTATAATGTTGATTTTGTAAGGATTCTCAAGTATATGGAACAAGTAATCTGTGCATAACATCAAAGATTGCGACAAACAAAGTAACCGTGTGTGATTTACAAATGGTGCACTTGACTGGAATAATCTGCGACTGCTTCTTTTCCTCGTGGTATAGCACTGTAATTTTATTTTAAGACCTTAAACGTGCCACCACTTTATGTGAGATGCCGTAGGTATTCATAGCTTGAATTAAATAAAATCAACCAGACTTTAGCACAGATCTCAAACGCAAGTTCTTATACATTTAACTTGCTTAGTCATACATAGCTTGTAGATATAAACCTAACTGAATAATACAAGCTAATCTGCATAACATCAAGGATTTACGATCTGGATTCAGCTATGGAATAACCTGACACAACAGACCAAACTCTACTCCTGAGCACGTAGTTCTGATATGAAAGGAAAAATGAGCTCTTGAGTAGAGACAAATTAATGAGAATGAATAAACAGTTGTCACCATGATTCAACATTATACTTTATAAAGGGATGAATAGGAACAGAGATTTTGCGGACTTGACTTACAGACTACTACCGAGAGCTTTCAATATTTGGAGCATGAAAATTTTATGAAATTCTTTCCAATAAGTTTCCCCAAGTATTAATTTCTAATGGTACAACGTACTGCCAGTCATGTGAAAGTGCTTGTATAGGTCAATGCTCTACTACTGCTAATACATACCTTCTCGTGTCTCACAATTACGTCATCTATGTTTATCCCCGCCATACAAAGACCAGCGTCATGTACGCTTGCCACTGCATTCACAAATGCCTTCATTAACTTGTAGCAGATCTTGATATCTATGATTTCATTCTGTGTAAGGAACTGTCTAAGCGTTGTGTTTCCAAACCCTTGATCATGGCATATTTCAACTGAAAAATATAAATAATAATGGTACAAAGTATTTGCTTTTCGTGCTGTTCTGTTGCCATGTGATAATAGAACCTCCCCTCTCATCCCTATTTTTCTTTTTATTCAAATTAGTTTTGTCCTTTTTCAGCATAACAGGCATCAATAAAGTAAAATATGTCCATATTTATTCCACCTAAAAACCATGTTCCTTTGTTAAATTATTTTACCAGTTTCGTAGTAGAGTGGTATTTAAGTCCAAAACTTAAGAGTCCGCAATTTTATACCCAAAGACCCAGAAGAAGGAATGTCTGAACTTTGTCTCAATATGGCATGAAATCTTATTTTTCACACCTAAATGAAAAATTGACTCTAATTAGCGGTACTACCCCTGCTGTGTGGAGACCAAAACATTTACGCCATTAGTGGTTTAATTACGGAGTTCAAAAGCATAAACACCAAACGTCTCCAACAAACATGATAATTCCGGTTACAAAAATGTGCAGTTAGAACCAGATGTAGGCCTACTCTCTTCCTTTGCTTTCAACGCATCTGACTGATAAATCAGGGGAATATTTAAAGTGGCTGAACTGCCATGTCTGTTCGTATCTTTGGCGAAAGTTATAAGTTTTATGTTTAAAGTGGTTAAGCCTGTACATTTCAAGGAGAGGCTAGCGTCTTTTTATTGAATAATGTATTCAAAGGTTGGGAAGGTGACTGCCTACTTCAAGTCAGGAGTGAAATATATTTCTTTATGTTGGTATTAGAAGGTGAATGCTTGCATTTGGCTATTTTCAAATTTACTGCTATTGTTGGGTTTAAGTTTGTGAATGTAGTTTACGTTTTTCTAACCCACTTAACAAATACTTCATTGGCTTTGTTATGCTGCGGGCTGAGCTCTTCGACACATACTTATAATAAAGGTTAAGTGTTTTTATATTGTCCCAGGTACATAACAAGTAGCCGCTGACGCTAGCCATATCCCCCGCCCACAGTAATCATGGACAGATGGACGGACGGACGGACACACGGACGGTGCCCATTACCATATCCCCTCTAAGGTCTACCCACCATAAAAAATCAAAGGGCTGGCATCAATAATTTAGAAGATATGGCCCGGACAAAATTTGTATTGTATCTTGAGCTTGCTTAATGAACTTTGTTAATTTATTAATTAATGCAAGTAATTAGCCACACAAAACAATGCCTATGCACACCTACTACCTATGGTCTATCCACCACAAAAAATTCAAAGGGCTAGAATTAGTAGTTTAGAAGATATGGCCCGGACAAAATTTGTCTTGCTTAACGAACTTTGTTAAATAATTAATTAATGCAAGTAATTAGCCACACAAAACAATGCCTATGCATAGCTACTCCCTAATGTCTACCCACCATAAAAAAATTGAAGAGGTAGCATTAATATAGGGAAGATATGTGCCGGACAAAATTTGTTTCTGTATATTTACATATCGTGGTGACCCAAATATTTGACCTAGTGACTTTGTTTTGCTTTATGACACTTTTTTAGACTAAGTTTCACATTTGTGTAACATTTCATGACTCTAAGTAAAAGGACAAAAAAGTTATGGCCCGGACAAGATTTTTCATACATATGTATTCTGTGACCCAGATATTTGACCTAGTGACCTACTTTTGGCACACCATACACCTCTATCCTAGGAAGTACAAACACATAAAATTTGGTAGCTGTGGGTGCTATGGTGTTGGAAATATGGCCCGGAGAAGCTTCGGACGGACGGACGGATGGATGGACGGACGGACGGAAGGACGGACGGATGGATGGACAGACGTGGTGCAAACCTATAGTCCCCCACCAAGTGGGCGGGGGACTAAAAAGGAGGGAGCGGATGTGGGCTTACTATATTCCTTTGCTGTCGACTGAGCCTGGTGACAAGTCAGGGGAACTAAAAAGCGGCTTGATCACCATTTGTCGTTTTATCTTTAACACAAGAAACGAATTTGGGTGGTATGTGGTGAAGCCTGTATGTTTTTCAAAGAAATAAGGTCTATAGTTAATGGAAAATATATTCTAAGGTTGCGAATTACAATTTAAAACTATCTGTTGCCTTTAATGGATGACAATATGCCTCAGGTCAAAGGTAAAAATTATTTCGTCAAATCGTTATTTGATATTTTGGAACTCCCGAATTTTTGCGCTTTGCTATTTTAAAGTTTTGCTGTTAATGTTGAAAGTCGTGAATGTGCGTCATGTTTTTCTAAACTATCATGTCAACAATATTCAGAATCCACATACGTTACTACCAGAAATTTAGAGACATCAAAACGTAAAGAAGTCTTATTATATCATAGGAATACAATGTCGAATTAATCTTAATCGATAATATACATACATATATATATATATATATATATATATATATATATATATATATATACATATATATATACCTATACATATACATTTTCTTTGTATGTGAATTTCACTTGATGTGCTGTTAGTTTATGGCAAGCAGTCATTGCCTGATTTGAAGTAACTTTACATAAATGTGCATTAAAATCATGAGAAAAAAATAGTCATTCTGCTGTGTAAATTTTTTGTAATTAAAACATTCATTATGAGTATGTAGGGATGCCTGCTTTGTGTGGATTCAAATATGTTAACATATTGACTATTTATTGCTGACTCTAAAATGTATTTGTTTAAAATACAGCGTGGGACCGCTGGCTCAGATGACCAACAAGTCTGATTCTAACCTGAATACCCAAATTAAAGTAATGTGGCTTGCGTGCCAAAGTACTTAATCTTTCGCTCAATGTTAGATCAAAACGTCAAGGATTAGCCAATATATGCTCTTGGCTACAACATGAACTGAAGGATTTACAGGCTCATTCAATTAAATCAATCTCATTTAATCTAGTATTTTATCTTTTGATTAGGAATCTGAATCAAAAGATTAAAATCTGGATTAAATCAAGATTGTTGTATTAAAATGGAAACTTCGAATTCCAAGGTTCATATTAGAGCCGAGAACATAGATCAATTTATTATTCAAGTTTAGATCAAACATTGGACCAACGATTCAGTAGTTCAAGGCCCAAAGGTACATTGACTTTCATTTTAGGATTAAATCCAGGATCAGATTGAACTCTTTGTAAACACGGCCCCTGTTTATTAAAAATAACTTAAGTATACTGTCACTTCATTAAACAATGAATTCAAAAATGTGTAGGCAAGTGCTTCGATTTTCAACGGCAATGGTGGTCTTAACGAAAGCCTACAATATTCAGCCGGTTAGGATACCAATTCATTCAGTGCGTCGAAGGTCAGGTGGGTACAGGAATTTCACAATTTTTTTGTTTTTTATTCGTTGTGCGTAGAAACTAAATTTCAATGTTGCAGTGTTGGCCACTTTACAGGATAATTATCTATACGCAGTGTCGCTGTTTGAGTTAAAAAAAGTAAAAATATTTGATGCATTATTACAATTTTACTTACCCCGTGATCGCTTTAGGATACTCACAGATGTTTGGGCATTTTCACTTTTCTTCGTGCAGTACTGAAAAATATATCATGAGTAATTTGTCATTATTATATTTGATTCGATCTATACATTTGCAGCGTAACTGAGTAAGAATTTCTAAAGAGTCTGTATGGTTCACCAAACAGTACATGGGAAGAACTTAACCTATATTTCATATGTTTCAACACGTGATACAAGTAATAAACAGATCAACCAGGGCAAGTGTGCGACATCTTTATATCACCCCTGCAAAGCTGTTCATTCAGAACAAAACATTACATTTCACAGGTGCTAATTTATGTAAGGAATGTGACCAAGAAATTAAATGTTAATTAACAGTCAAATAAATATAAACACTGGTCTGCAAAATAAACTATATTCAATGCTACCTTGAGAAATTGGAAATTATGATATTAATAGCAGGTACCAATGTAGAAAATATGTGTGTTGACTCATCATTAATTTTTTTTATCATTTATTATCTTCATTTAAATATATGTTACCCTTGAATCCCATGTAAAAGATGGGCTCTATAATAATAATAATAATAATAATAATAATAATAATAATAATAATAATGATGATGATGATGATGATGATGATAATAATAATAATTATTATTATTATTACTATTATTATTATTATTATTGTTATTATTATTATTATTATTATTATTATTATTATTATTATTATTATTATTATAAGGAGGCTCATGCAGAGATGTAAATATGGATGTAAAACTTACATGGAACAGTTGGACTGATGAAATAGTATATAAAATGGGATTGATTGCCGAATTGACGGGTAAAAGGAAAACAACAGTCCACGCATAAACCTCGCCTGGAATGCGAGTGCCGCTTAAGGCTAAAACTCCTGAAGCCAAATACATAATTGATAGAAATGCCACTTCACAAAACTGTTTTGTAGTAGTCAGGGTAACACTTAACGTTCAAAATTCCTAATGTATTTTATTTAAGGTTAAATTGAGTCTGTGAAATAGTTTATCTTATTCAATAAATATCACTTCATGTGTGACAGTAAATGGTTAATCTAATACACTAAAAATTTAACGAAAAGCATTCAACTGTACAGGACTGTTGTTTTACTACCAAGATGTGCGGCTTAACGTCAGTCAAAAGATTGTGCGTACCTTCGTTCGTCTTGTAAGTACACAGTTAAGCTTAAGGGGCCACTACACTTGACAACGAATAAATGATAAAATGCTAGTTTTGAAAAAAAGCATCTTGGGAAAATTAAAACCAGGAACAAATATTTTGTAACTGTGCAGTGTCAAATTTTACTAATTTTTTTAAAATTACAAATAAATTTTGCGCATAAAAACATTTGAGTATATGCAAAAACACCCCTCATTTCCAGAAGGAACATTGTGCTTCGCTCAAACTAGGCAGAGCATACCAATTGCTACGAAAGTATATTTTTCATCAAGGGTTCAGTTCAAATTTTAAAGCATTTTAAACTTTAGTCATGTTTTTACAATTTCACAAAAATTTCAAAGATAAAAAAAATTGTCTCAGCTATAGAAAACCTGAGATACGTCTTTTTAGCTCATAGGTGCTAGCTTTAATCTAATATTACAAACTATCTTGTATGTTAATTTTTGAATACGCCATTGTTTTATGTAAATTGTACAAGTTTCAATTATATTATGTTGAAAAAATCTACATGGTTTAATCAAATGAAATAGATAATTTAAATTTAGACAAACTTTTTCTATTAGAAAATATATGTAATTGATAGTCTTGCATGGAAAACAGACCAAATAATTACTTATTTCTACACGAAAGTCAGAAAGTGTACTGACTGACCCCTTAAGGTAGTTAAGATAGTCCACAGATATATCAAACTACAAGGAAAACGATGAACCATAAGGAAATATGGACTTTATGGTTTTAAAATACACCTACCCATGAGGTTTATAGGTACCCAACAGCAGAAATCAGTCAAAACTATTATGGTCATTTTTCTTGCAACCACCAGGTCAGATTTTCTCCGATGATTTCCAGCTTCGTAACCAGCCGCCCTAATTACTTGGTACATATACCCATAAGCAGTAAGTATGAACACAAACGTAAAAAAATTCAAACCATGGAAAACTGCTACAGAATATTCCCAACCAGGCGTTGTCTCGCATGTTATGTGCAGTGACACACACACACCTGAGCGGGAATAAAACTGATTAGAGAAATAACTTAAAGGTAGCAGAGGGACGGCAGCAATGATAAATACACACATCCATATTGCTGCAAATATAAGCTTAGCCATCTTCATATTCAATGGTTTCCCTCTGAATGGTAACACAATGTTTGCAAAGCGATCACCAGTTATAACACAAAGACATAGCACTGAAGCCTCACTTGAGACAGCGGAAAGAAAACCAAGAAACCGACACCCAGCACTATGCTTCCATTCTGCTGCATTTTCTATGTAAATACCTCTGTACATGGTATCAACAGAACCTATAGCCATAAGGTATATACCCATCAAAAAATCTGCAAAAGCTAAATTGGCTACCAAAAAAGGTGGTACTTTGCAAGTCCGCATCGTATAGAAGCGCCAGACCAAAACGAAACCATTGCCTATAAAGGCTAAACTTCCTAAGATCCAAAGCGATATTCTGAGTACGTTGTTCCTGAGGAGATCATCACAGGAAGAAAACTCGTCTCTAGTGGGAAGACAGTTTTCCTGTTTCACCCATTCAGCAAAGCAACAAAACTTAAAATCATCAGTTTGCAAGCAAGTCAGTTTCGGGACATCTCTAAACATTAGTTTACTAAAGTCCTGAACAACATTGCCAGATATATTGAGCCGCCGTAAGTTTACAAGACCTTTAAATGCACTGGATGATACAGAAGCAATCTTATTATTGGATACATCAAGGTGCTCGAGTACAGATAGACCATCGAAAGTAATAGAGCCTAATTTTTGAATGCACAAACCTTTCAAAGAAAGGTAGCGAAGCTTTGATAAACCCTTGAATGCACCAGGCTCTATGTGCGCAAGTCTTGTGTTTCCTTTCAAATTTAGAAATATAAGACTTTTTAGGCCAACAAACGTGTTATTTGACAACAGAGTTAGCATATTGTGTGAAAGATCTAGTGCAAATAAATTTGGTAGCCGTGCAAATATGCTCGGTTGGAGATGGGAAATAGAGTTGAGAGATAGGTCTAGTTGAGCCAAATCGGCAAATTTGGAAAACGTTTTAGCGTCTGCTGAAATGAAGTTTCCTGATAGGTTTAGTCCACGAGCTTCTGGAGAAACTTCAGAAGGAACAAAACTCAAGTTGGCTGCAGAACACCGATACTGGTAGCCTACACATGTACAGTTAGGAGGACACTTGATGTCACAGAACCACTCATCATCCTTAAGAGGACAGTGAACCTCCCCGTCACATAGTTGATGAAGTGGCAAGCAGTTGTTTCTTCCATGGCACTTGTACATGTCTGGGCATAAATAAGACCCTGGAATTACAAGGAAAGGTTTTGAACTAATGCAATGATACCTTCCCCTGTTGGACAGGGTATGATATGAGGTCCTCTTATCTGAAATTTTCGTTTTAATTATTGCTATGTACACAATCTAAAATTGATAATACAGAGTTTATAGCAGAAATTATTGTATCACAAAAGTCCACTCACATGATACGTATATCACAAAATACTTTGCATGTTCTCTTGAGCTTGGGAATTATATATTCTTCTAGATAGCAGGAAAGGTCTGTCTTTCATTTGTGATGAATAGCAGAAAGGTCTGTAAGAGTCCCATGTTCTTTATCTTCGGTAAGATGGCATTGTTGATTCGTGATTCAGGTAAAATTAATGCACCCACCTAATGTGTAGCTCATCCATATAAGAATACGTGCAAATACTATGACACAGAATATGCAGGATATTCATTCTATAATGCGTAAAACACTATATGCATTAAACATAAGGACTGATTGGGTACAACTAGCATGTTCAACAGCAGGATGCACCATGCAGCTTTGTCTGCCCAAAAATCTAAGATGTTTCCACACAAAAGAACATTTCAACTTATTTATACCATCTTGTGAAACTGACCATTACATATGAGAGAATGTGCATGTGCCAATATTTACCACATCTGTTCTCATCATCTCCTTGCGGGCAATCACTTGACCCATCACATATCATTCTGTCCGGTATGCAATAACTGCCAGGACACTTGGAGAAAAATTCAGGACACGCCATATTTACTGTGTCAAAAGTGAATGTGAGAAGTATTAGCCTATTTGACATGGGCAAAGGACATGCAGTGAAAAAGATAACTGATGCAAAGCACTTTTACACACATTTGTTTTTATTGCTTTTATTTTCTAGCTCCCTGATAGCTTAGCTCCAATCAAACTGCAAATATTTTTTAAACAAATTATAAACAAATTCTACAGAAATATGAAATTAGTGTGAAAGTAGAGATACCAAAGATAAATAAATTATTGTATGGCTGGCTGGCTGACTGGCTGACTGGCTGACTGACGGACGGACGGACGGACGGACTGACTGGCTGACTGACTGTCTGACAAACTATACAGTGGTTATGCACAACATAGTCAAGTCAGGTGTGTTGTATCATGAAGAAAATGAAATTTTTGATGTTGTGTTAAACACTGATGAAGTCGTTACACACTAAAAATGTGTGAATCCATTCTAATTTTCCGTCATTCCATTTGACCTTGGTCGTAATGTATGCACACAAGTAAAACAGTTTCTTAAAGCAATTTTATATACCTTTGGCTACTATATATTGAGGGCCTTAGCTGCGATTCCAGTCTCATATAGGTGGTGGATTGACTCTAAAGTTATGTACGATACTGAGTGTCTCAGAGTTGCTTAGCTGGGCACAAAATTTCTCTACCCAATTATGTGGGGACCAAAAAAATTACATATGCTGCTAATGAAAGGGGGAGGGGGCATAAAATCGCCCCACCCCCACCCTGGCGGGGTTTCATCAAATTATGAATCAGTTTATAAGAATAACCAGTACGGGGGGGGGGGGGTCAATGAGGGTCACAAAATTTTGCAGACCTGTTTTTTTGGGGGGGGGGCACATTCTTGTCAGTTTTTTTGGGGGGCACAAAAACTATGATGATACGCCATCTCAATATCCCCAGCCCGTCCCCCCCCCCACACACACTGGTAAACAATGACGTCCCCCTTAGTGTTTGTGCAATATAATATATAATATACAAAAAAGAATAATAAACACACACATACATATATGTGTATATATATGTATATTACATATATATCTGTATACATATATATATATATACATATATATATATATATATATATATATATATATATATATATATATATATATATATTGAGCTAATTTTCTTCAAGCTTAACACGTGCTTGTCTTTATTAGCTATTATTGTATGTTTGATGAGTTTTATCGTTTTTGAACACCGTCATGGGCTTAATGATCGTCCGGCCTTCATACACTTAGTTTTTCTGTTGGAATACCAGTATTAAATACTATCTTGCGGTTCTGGTTTAGCGAGGCTATTTTCACGTCGAGGTGGGTGTTAAAGAGAGCTGAGTGCTTGAGCGCGAGGCAAGTTTCACGCGTGAAGCAGACCTTGCCGACGAGAATGCTTTAAAACCGCTTGCGACGTCTTGAAAGTGAAATCGCTATAATACTCAATAATTTATACTCATACAAAACCTCAAAATACACATTTACTGGGACAGACGTTATTCATCACTGTCGATACGCAAAAGATGGACTTCCTTGCTAACTCCGATTTTGTTGATGGGGTGCTGTTGATTCTAAAAACAATAAAAAATACAATAAACCACGAAACCGTCAGAGCAAGACATTTGGTATGATTTGCAGGGTTATGCATTTCACTAAAACAGGTTATATTGCCAACTGAGGCTTTAGTAAAAAGTGTTTACCAGGGTTTATCTACTAAAATCGTGGACAGATTATTTACCAATCTCAAAATGTGTTCCTAGACTTGTTTTAGGGGGTTAGTTCTCTTGACTCGAGGAGCAGTTTACTATTAGTGTGGACTAATGTCTTGTGATAGATTGGGTTTTTTAAACTATACCGATGACGATACTTTTTGGGGGAAAGTACCAGAAGGAATACAGATCTGATTATTAGACATCTTAAAATGAAAAAAATTACGTTATGGTACTGCATCCATCAAATGGAGGCCAATTCTTCTAAATTCCAAATATTGATTTCCAAAGGAGCCACCTGCTCTGAAACTATTGACGATACAAGTGTACATTGTGATCAGAGTGTCAGATTGCAGGGTGTTCCATCGAACAACAGCTTAATTTCTTTTGAATATATTTTGAATATTATAAAATATGAAAACCCTCATGTCCTCTACAAAGGTATTATTTTATACAAATTCAATCATTCCCATAATTGCAGTCAATTAGGAGCAGGATACCAGACTAAGTACTTCCTGGTTTTATTGTCCTCACACATTTTAGAACCATTCACCTGTTATTATGCCACTGTTTCAGCTACACTATTGCATGAAATTATCAGCCTGTTAGTGTTGTTTGGTTTGACATGCATTTTTCGGTGACGAATGTTGTAAGGGGGTGGGTAAATCATTCTTACAGAGTGACATAATACTGGAGATCCATGCTCGAAACACGTGGTTTTTGCTATGAGAGGTAGAAACAGCAATAACGTTTAATTTTCACTATAGGCTAGCTTTTTTATCTTCCATGATTGCAATGAAAAAGTCCTTACAGCACCAATCGCATATTTCATTTGATAAAGTGATGAGGAAAAGCTATTAGCCTTTATGCGTTTTGAAAAAATACATTAAATTTAATGTTGGTTTTGTCCTAGCGATTTGAGAACTGTTGCTAACCTTAACATCGTCAATCTCGTGGAGCTTCTGATAATGTGAGGCTTGAACACGTTCACCTACAAGCCCTGAGATTTGTGTACCATAAATAAAAATTAATACATTCATTGTCTAAAAAGGGCAAACCTGCCGCCAATGGAACTATGTATGGAGGTGTCCAAATCATATCACAGGCTCAGTGCAGCATATATTTATAATCTGTTTAAAACCTACCCATACCCATAGCTATACTTTCAGGGCAGAACATACTTTCGTTCAAGCCCAGAAAAATGCTACTGATGGCAGCTTACATTCTTTAACTCAAATAGGGATCATAGTCTGGAATTACTTTCCAAATAGTCTGACTTTAAAATCTGCAAGCAACAAATTAAGAGCTTGAATCGTTTTACATGCACATGTTATCCCTGTAGCTACAGCCTCCATATGAAGAACCTATAGCTTTAGTAAAGATCGCTATCCCTTCATACATCTACATTGGTCCCACTCATTATGCCGCTATTATAATCCCAGAGCCTTCTCTTCTTAAACAACCATCTATTATAATTAGTTCCTGTCTCACTTATTCATATCTATGTCTTTTGCATCGATTTTTTTTATCGCATATCACCACTTGTGAATAATAATTCTTATCAGCTGATATTGTCCTGTATGTATATATGTGGTAAGAAATACTGGATGGGTATAATGTGCACAACAGATGTTGCACAGCATTTAAAGCAAAATTATTGCCTCTTTCTATTATTAACATGACAGGGTGGTATGTACCAAGAGAGAAAACATGTCAGAATTGATGGGAAAGAGCAATTAAATAATCCAAAATTAATTGCTTACATATCATTCGCAAATTTATTCTGAGATAGTTTGAGGAGACCCACACATGCTTCATTTTTTTATCCAGTCTCCAAATGCGCCACTGAAAAACGCTTCAGCCATGGCTATATGTAGAAAAGTGAAACCTCACAATTAAATTTCTTCAAGTCACCTAATTACGCTATATATATCATACGTCCTATGGCCAGACTTGCAATATTTTCATTTGTCATCAAAATTATACTGGTAACTAATGTGCACGTTGGATTTTGTTTGATTAGTATTATGAACATTACATAGGCATAACTCTCAGTTTCATCAATACTAAATCATGTATTTAACAAGGCTGTAATCCAATGAAACAACTGACCACACTTGTGGAGATGTGTTGCATCCCGACATCCCTTCAGTATTCCATACTGGTCTTTATCATATAGACAGTGCTGGTGAGGAAAATAGGACTGGCCATTGCTACACATTAACTTCGCGTCAGTCCTGTTATATTCTACAATCACACATCGCACGATGTTTTTAATTGCACAGAGTTAGGCCAAACCTAGGCTGTTACTGCACAAAACCTAACATTTTAGGAGTAATATCATTCAACCACACAATATCCACATTACGTGATAGAAGCACCATTCAAAGTATTATAGTCTTGTATGGTATGATTTGTCAATACAGCATTACAATATTAATTTATGTTTACTGTCAATTAACACCAAATCTACAACCAAGTACAACACAAACATAGCATTAAATGACAAATATCAAAACAAAAGCAGTCACAAAAGAGCCTTCATTTTAAAGCAATTGCAGAATACTCACTTTTGTAACACTTTAGTGGACCTAGGCTGTGGTAAATATGTTCGTCATGTTCCCCTGTGTCACTGAGTGTAAACATCATGACAGGCAGTTGTGTGATGTTCCGTAGATAGCCCATATCCCTCCCGTGGCCTGCATGACACAAACAGCTGTAAAGTCAAAGATAGCAATGCAAGCAGTCTGATAGATATGATTTCATGTCTTTTTCAGTTCTTTTAATTAGCCAAAGTGACCATGCCATGTAGTCTCTGCAGTTGAACAGGAAAGATACGCAAACAAGAACAAGATAGATAAATAAATAAATGACTAAATGAATAAAAAACAAATAAACAAACAAAGGACCACAGTCTGGATCATCTTTCTCAGACTATATATTCACAGTGTGTAATTTTGTGCTGCTTTGGCACACACTTCATAGACTAAGGTCAAGATATCTGAAATGTAATTATGTATTTAAAGGTTGACGCTTTCATGCCTTTAACTGCCATTATAAGACAATCTGCAACAATTCACTCATCTCAAAAATAAATGTATTTCAGTTTCAGTCCACATTTCCCTGCTCTGCTATTGGCTGGACATATGTGTCTGTGTTATTGTCACAGTAGCTAATGTAACAGAGGAAACACTCACTCAAAATATTATTTACAATTCTGAGCAAATATCATGCAGTCTGTTCTATTATTAATTTAACAGTTCACCTTATGTTATGTTCAACTGTAGCACTTGACCAACGTACTCATGCACTACATACGCGATTCTGTTGAAATATTTAAGGTGCATAAATTTACGGTAGTTTGTGTTTCAATATTTTCAGTGCTAATTATGCAGCCTGTAACATGTGTCAAATAAGCGCAGGAGCAAGCAGCTATTAGAGTCATATAGTTCGACACGCCCTTACATATCTTCTTCATGTGTGAATGGAGACTGCAGATGTGCAGCTTCTACTGGTCAAGTGCTTCTAACATGAGGATATGCGTGGTTTTTGATGTGACACATGTGTAAGACAGCATATACAGGTACTGTATTATTTAATTTTGTTTCCCTGAGATACGCGTTACCAGACAAAAAAAACTATGTTTTTAATGTGCCATACCTGGTGATAAGTTCAACATTGATCGCATTAGCATTGTTTTTACAAAAATGTTGAATGTTTGATATTAACATTGTTTAGCTTGATTAATCATCAAGATTTTGTCAAGAAACCTGCAGATTATATTGGGAAGTGCCGTTTTTCAATATAATAGATTGCTCTTCCAGTATTTAAATGTCAGAAAGACGTTATCGTTTCTAAGGTGTCACAATAACTGTTGTTATGTCTAGCACAGCAACAGCTCTCAATTTTGTTCCATTACTGTTTCACTGGTCAAGTTGTTAGGTACCAGAACAAATATTCAGTTTGACGATTAAAATTGAAATATTATAATCTATTTCACACACTGAACAAAAATTATTGGATATCAATGTGGGTACTCAAAGCATTTTAAATATGTAGATGCACACATACCCACAAAAAAATGTAATGGATGTATCACATGAAACATGAAGAGTAATTAAATATATATACTTAGCCTACTGCTATGTGTATATGGCAAAACAAGGGAAAGTAGTCCGTATTAAAATTACACTGGAGTGGAAAGTGCGTCCACATCTTTATATGGGTATCAATCCATCATCACCAAGCCTCGTGTGGGGGTATAACAATAACAGTTCACAGTTCAGGTTCACCATACCTCATGCAGAGAGTTGGTATGACCTTTTGATGCTCTGGTTTTTAATGTGTATCTGTTCTTTATAATGATCCTTTTGGTGTCATGGAGTCGGAGCTTTACAATGGGTCATGGCTTATCTAAGGCACAATGATAGAAACCTACTGGTTGCTTCAACATCTTGTACATGCATAGGCATTCGATATACATGCAAACGTTACCCGAGCTTCTCCTCAAACACGTATCACAGTTTTTAAATACTTAAGTGTTACCTTCCGCATGCTTAATGTTCTAATGCCACTATTCCTACAGAATTGCTCCTTTTCAATCACTTTTCATTTTACTTTGAAAAGCCTATCTGAAGCCACTTGTTTGCCTTTATTCTTAAGCTTTCATCCCTGTGCCCAGATGGTGTTTTCTATTTTGCATAGCTCTTCTCATATAATCCAACATATTTGACCCCATTCGTTCAAATGTTTTGGTTCTTTGCTTTACTAAAACGTCCATGGACATGACGGTGAGGGTTTTCCTCTTAACTAAAATGTGCCAAACGGACGTGTCGCTTTCACTCTTCAGGAGTTCTAGTTTTTTGCTTAACTTTATTGGTAAACTCATTTAAGCTGACACTGCAGCCTGAAAAGTCCCTGTTCTTCTGGTTCCACCCCATAATCATTAATGGCCTTGTAGCAATGAATTAAACAAAGCGGCAGGTACAGGTAGTCTACTATTGGCTGGGGAGTTCCAAACATGCACTACCAAAAGTAATATTTTGCAACTCTTGATAGCAGTCAGACACCTTTTCATAATAATCAGGCTGGTATTCTAAGAAGAAGACGTCACGGACAAAGAAAACCACGGAAAAACAGAAAATTTCTGAATTAGGATACAGAAGACCTTGTCCAAATTTTACTGCAGGCTTTCTCCAATGGCATTGATCAATTACATATAGATCTTAAAGCCCTATTATTTCGAGACATAACAAAAATCAATGAATACTTGGGTCTTACTTATTCAGAACACACATTTCCGCACATTTTGTTGTCAACTTGTTTATGCTAAGAAAAAATTGGATCAAATGTTTGCAGCATTTCTTTCAAACACAAAATTATTGATTCGCTGAACATTCAGTCCCTTTTCAAATTGAAATTTGTGCGTAACAGGATTCCCAAGGAATGCAAAATAAAAGAACCCCATCCACTAGTACCTATAAATATGGCAACAATATTGGATAAAGTAACCTGAATTACAAGTGATTTGTCGCTTCAATTGGTCCTAATGATATCGCTGCACATAAAAATTGTGACTGTATGTCTGACAGTATATATTCTAATTTTGTTGACGCATGCCACCAACCTGTGTTTACAGGTAATTTGAATATAATACAAAATTCAATTTAAAAGAAATAATGAAAAAACAAACAAAAACAAAAAAACAATAAAAAAAAAAAAAAAAAAAAAAATCGGACATGTCCCAAGTTTAACGTTGACAGTATTTTGCAGGTTACATGTGATGCATTTGATTCCTACTGTATGAAATGATAAAAAAAAATTTGAGGGATGGTTATCAACTTGAAGAGTCTTTAGAAATAGAATTTATCGTTACAAATCCCACATTAAGAATTTCAATACGGTTAATCTGAAACAGCCGAAAGTTTCAAAAGCAATCAAATAGTACAGAAACACATGATCCATATTCATTAATTCCAAACCCAACAATGACAGCAAAGAGTTTCGAGACTTGCCAAAGTATCAACATTTCTCTTCCAATACCAATGTAAAGAAACAAATTTCACTCCTGACTTGAGACAGGCAGTCACCCATAAAAGGCAACTGGTGTTTTTTTAAATAGAACTACAAGAAAGATTTGTAGGCCCTAACATTGATAAGGCGGGTAAGGATTTTGGGATTGTCTGCAAAAAAAATATCTTGAATGTTTTGAAAAAATGAACTTGGTATAACAAATATTTCAGACAGAAGAGGAACTGACGTATATAAAGCACACAAACAACCCATTGATAATTTGATAGATACACATACAGATGAAATGAAAAGGAATTAATATTTAAATTTCCGAAGAGGACTCCTCTATTTCACTTTTGATCTGGATACCCAAATTACATAAAAACCCTTTTAAATCTAGATTCATAGCTGGTGCTTCAAAATGTACAACAAAAAAATTATCTAAAGAGGTGACATTGTGTTTGACTACAATTAGGAATCATTGCCGGCAATACTGTAATGCAATTTCTAGAAACTGTAAAATAAGTTGTTTTTAGAGTATTTGCAATTATTTTGAGTTTGCATGTAAAATCAAAGATGTAAAAGCCAAAAATATCAAATGTCTTAATTTAAAGTCTATCACAGAATAGATGAGTTGAACTTTGAAGTAGTTAACTACCCTTTCCCGGACAGTAACATTTCGGAAACTATTGGATATAATACGTTTTTGTCCCAACTTTTGAGATGTGCTCGTATTTGTTCTAAATTTCAGGACTCTGCACCTAGAACCACATTTATTTACAGTAAACTTGGGTCAAGATGATTCAAACATGTACTTTTGATCGAATATTTCTGCAAATTTTGCTTTAAGTATCAGGAGCTGGTTAGAAAGTTTGGCTTTGATAATTTTATAGATCTTAAACTTGTCTGTTTTGATACTAAATTTTATATTTGGCATCATTCTGTTTAATGATCACGTCTCAGACATTGTAGGCTAGCTTGTTTTCTGTTAGATTAAATCCCAGGGGCAATTGCAAGCAGAGCAGCAGCTTGTGACAGTTACAAATTTGCGTAATTGTACTTCCAGTTTCCATTTTATTTTCATTCCGTGACACACTTAGTACAAGCAGTATTTTTGGTGGCCGAATCTTGATATCTGGTTAAGAAACGTTATATTTTCATTGCATTCTCTTGACTTAAAAACAAATGACTTTCGTTTTTTTCTGACTTGCCCTGTAAATTTTGCTGTTAATATCCAAAGATTATTTGAAAGTTTTGCTAGAATAATTTTACCGTTTTTAGACTTGTCTGTTTTGCTACCTAATTTTATCTTTTGTCATCATTCTGTTTTAAAATTCACTTTCATACATTTTAGGCTTACATGTTTTCTTTCAAGTTAAGCCCCCTGGGGCTATCGGTGGCAAGCAGAGGCATATGACAGTTACAAGTTTGTCTAATTGTACTTAAAATCGTGTTGAGAAAAAAATGTTTTGAGAACATGTTTTTGGCCTAAATGCTATTGATTTTCATTTTTTTCCGACATGCCTACATGCACATTTGCTCACTATTAAAAAAATACTCAAAATTTAAACTATTTTCTCGCATATCACAGACCTGACACTTTACGTTGAAACATTGGGTCGGGGTTGGCAGTGGAATCGAGCTTAATTGTTTGGAGATTTTCAAAGTGACGAGTAGGTGTCATCATGGAGTTTGTTTTACATTTCTGGTGCAGGGTGTCCATTGTTGCAATCCTTGTTAGGATTTCCCATGGTTTGTACAGGTGGTCTGGCTGCAACTGTTTATTTTACAATCACTGGGACTGAATATAATGCCCAGTTTGTTTCTACTTCAGTAATGCACTGGCAGGAGATTTAACTAGGATAGGATATCTAGCTTTAAAGGGTACATACTGGTTCAGGGGTCAGTCAAAGTGTTCTTATATGAACCTGTACTATACAAATTTAGTAATTATCGTTTGTTTGACATATGTTCTTCTTTCATAATGAAGCTCTGCATTTGTAAGCAAAACATAACGCTAATTCATCATTTGCCACGTTCATATTTATTTATTATAATGTGGGCTGTTTTTAGCTGAATATTTAGCTTAGACAAGGGGCCCTTACTCAGAGAGACATTTACAGGTATAGGCTCCGATACATGTTCTGAGTAGCTACCCGTTGAAGAACCTTTCATTTATTCGGGCTAATACAGCCTCAAAATTGTACAGAGGAACGTGCAATATGGACAATAGTTCTTCCATAGGTATATGGTTAGACAGGGGCAGGTTAGCTTATGGAAAGTAATGGGTTCGGACTGGGAATTAGCGTAATTACTACTAGGAAATGGTTATGTACAAAAAGACCCAAAAACAATATCCATAATATAGAATACGTGCACTTGCAACATATGCCAAATTTGCATAAATCAAAATCCTACTACCTTGCTTCAATGCTCAATGGACAGGGCTGTTTCACAACCTATACAAAGGTGGTTCGGCATCTCTATGTATCATAGTTAAAAAGTTATTGAAAATGTAAGTTTTGTTTATGTGCCTTATTTGCATAAATCAAAATCCTACAACTTTGCTCTACTGTTCAATGGAAACGTTTTTATTACAAACCCATAAATTTAAGCTGGTTTAGCATCTCCATCTATAATAGTTTTGCATTAACTAAAATCCTACAACTTTGCTCCACTGCTCAATGGATAGAGTTGTATCACAAAGCTTTAAATTCTAGTTGGTTTGGCATCTCTATCTATAATCATTTTTAAGACATTCTTGATTTAAATTTCGCATATATGCCTAATTAGCATTAATTATTATCCTACAATTTTGCTTCACAGCTCAATGGATAGGACTTCAACATAAACCTAGGAATTGAAATTGAATGGCATCTTTGTCTGTGACAGTTTGGAAGATATGAATCTTTTTAAATTTTTATTTCGCACAATTTGCATAATTATTGACAACATGACAATTCAATACCCAGGTGCACAACTGCACTGATAGAAGAATCTATGTCTCTGTATGTGCATGAATGATACAACTGTTCAAGCCAATTTACTGAAATAGGCCTATAATTTCAAACTAAACTTTTTGCATTCTGTCATGTGAAAACTAGATAAGGTTTTTTCCCCCTATGGACCTTTGTACTTACGTTTTGGTCTCTTTTGGGGTAAATACAAACTATAAATTTATATGTTTCAGCTATACATACCAAGGAACATTGCCTTTGGTCGGAATTGACTTGGATTTGTTTCGTTAGGACTACGGTTTGGATATGGTAATGACACTGTCTAATCTGATATGGTGATTGCACGTGCAGCAGTTCTGTCCGGACAAAATTTGAGTGGCATAGAAAGAAAAAAAGAAGTAAAAAATCCGAGGAAAAACAATATGTTGGAAATGGAAGCATTGACGCGACAGCATGGTTACCTGACGATAAGCGTGTTGTTTTCATCTGGGAGCAATCAGTTCAACACGTGATAGGTCACTATGAGCTAGCAACACTATTTAGAGATGAAAAGGTAGAATTTTCAAACAACTATGACATGGTTGCCAAAGGCTTGAACAGTTTGAAGAAGTGACTGGAGAACGATGATTTTTGTCGTGATAAATATTCGCAAGAGATGAGAAAACAAGTTTAAAAGAAGGTATGCAGAGACGATGTCTCATGAAGAGCCAGATAGGAATGACGGTAAAGTCTGGTATATCCAGCATTTTGCCGTTGCGCACACAAGAAAGGCAAACAGGTTGAGAGTAGTTTTTGATTGTGCGGCACAGCTTGAGATACATCTGTTAACAAACATTTGCTACAAGGATTAGACCTGACAAGCAACTTTATTGATGTCTTGCTCCGGTTTTCTTAGTATCCATTGCATTAATGGCTGATACAGAAACCATGTTTTTCTGTTGAAAGTGAAACCAGATGACTGTGATGTTTTGAGATTTCTCTGGTGGGTAGGTAAAAGACTCGCAGGCAAAACCAAGTATCTACAGAATGGCTTCACATCTCCTTGGCGGATCTTAGAGTCTGTGCCCGTGTCGTTTTGCATAGGACAGCCTTTGAGTGCAAAGATCAGTTTCATGAGAATACACTTAATGCTGTGCTAGAAAACTTTATGAGATGATCTTTGTGATCAGCAGTAAATTTGAGAAGGGAGGCACGCGCCTCAGCAAAAAATGTCACATCAGTTTTTCACAATGGTTATTTTCAACTGACCAAATTGGTTAAAAGTGTTCCAAAGGTTTTAGAAAGCATACCATTAGATGGCAAATAAAACATCAAATGGCAAATGTCAAGCTAGAAAATGGCAGCATTGTGCCTGCGCAGGGTTTGAATCACATGTATTTGGAATAGAATTTTTAAATGTTTTAAACTTCATGTATTTATGTTTCAAACGATTTCAACATATCTTGACATAAGTATATTACATATCCATTTTTAATTGCAATTATATATATATATATATATATATATATATATATATATATATATATATATATATATATATATATATATATATATATACATATGTAAATGTCATGTGGCGGTATCTGCATTATGCATTTTAAAGTAAAGTGGCCAACCAGGTATATACTTACTGATGTACATTTACATATACACAAGGGACCCCTAAGCTTTGCAATTGAAATCCCTTGGATAATGGTATTAAAAGGAGTATATCAAAATTTATCGACTTTTTTTACCACTAATAGTGTCATGCGTAACTCTTATGTTTATTCCCAATGCTGTCCAGCTGACGATGCAGCATAGGAAAATACAACTTATTTTTTCTCAAATTACATTCTACTATTCTTACAATGCAAGTTGAATCGTGGAGTTGTACCGAGGATATCTGACACAGAGGATAAAAATGAAAATTGTTGGCCTATCTCCTTGTGCATGTTTGCACCAGAAGTGGGTATAGATGAATTCAATACATCCTGCTCAGCAATGCACCACCTGATCAAATAATGAATGAAAAGGCATACACATTAACGGGACTGACCACGCATAACTCACCAAAATGATGCACATACTCAGCGAATTTCGTTATGTTTGTCTGTTGGCTGTAGACCTGCTGTATATATTGTCTGCTGTTTGTGAAAAATACACATTGCACACAACCGACTATGATACCTGTCTCAATGGGTAAATGAAAGCAAGACACAGATCACCTGGATGGGCTTACTTTAGAGACATTTTGCGATGGGCTTGAATTATACAATCCCAAAGGACCTGTCTGTAGGAATATTTTCATATGTAAATGTATTGACTGTAGGACATGGAAATAAATGAATTTCTTAAATGTCCCAATTTTGGAACTACAATATTTCAAAAAAAAAAAAACTATATAAATTAAAAACACAATAGCACGACTTTCTTCTTCTTCCTCTTCCTCTCCCTCTTCACCTCCCCTTCCCCTTCCTCTTCCTCTCCCTCTCCCTCTCCCTCTCCCTCTCCCTCTCCCTCTCCCTTTCTTCTTCTTCTTCTTCTTCTTCTTCTTCTTCTTCTTCTTCTTCTTCTTCTTTTTACGTTTATGCAGTAAGAAGCCAATTTAGGAGTTTTAATTTTTCTCCACTTACTCAGTTGAGTTTGATTTGGTCCGTTTGCATATTTCGTCCAGAAAACATTTGCAACGGTGTGGATTATATTGCCTGTAGGTATTTTTGTTTCCATGAAAATCACCCCAGTATTCACCATATCCAACTGTTGTAGCTGCTTTGCATTCTATACTCATGAACTGTTCGCACCTGAGGTAAATAACAGAGTCACAGTTTCCTAGATACAAAACATCTTTTTGTCAAAAATAAAGCATAATATATATTCATTAAGTTTAATTTCTCAAAAAGAACTATTGCATACAGAATTATGTGAAACAATGTTTTGAAGATAACGTTTTCATTTCATTTCGTTTGTCTGTGGAAAAACACAAAAGCAACTGTAACAAAAAATACCACCAACACAGGTAGAATTATTGTTCACAATTCAAATTCCTATATTTGTTCCCGCACTTACATACCGCGATGGTACAATTATTGTGAATTCGCCAACTGGTGTATTTACCATGCAAACATAAATAAAAACATCATTTCCATTTATAACGTCGGAATACTCACCTATCTGACGCTTTCTTTACTGTTGTCAACTGAGCTTTGGTTAGGAAATATTTTACGTATCTTTTGTAGGAGGCAACCTCTTCAAAGCCTTGCACATAATGGCGCACTTCACTGTTATGATGTATAATAGTCCCAACTTCCTCTGAATTAGACGTCATGTCACACTCAACTTGCATTCGGCCTTGCAAATGAAATGCACTTTGCATGAAGAAGTACGTTTTAATGTTTTGGCGATACGTAATGCTTTAAGGTTGCTTCCTTCTCAAATGTTATGCAGCTCACAGTTACCAATACTCAGCCTAGAACCCTTTTCTTAGAGACCTCTTATCTAGTTTCGCAAGCCCTGCATATGAAGTATTGGTGGGACTTCTTATAATCTCTTTTGGCTGTGTACTATATAATGAAATATAATCGCTAACATAAGTTCACACATAACCCGACAGAATTACTTTTTGATTTTCCGTATGATCCTTTAGAATATTTTAGATCAAAGTACATAATTTTAGCTAAAAAATTAACAAAACTATCAAATCAATATATATTTGTGCTAAGATTGAAAATGACAAGCTGGACTTGTTTGCGAAATCCAACATATTTCAGGGAGCATTTGAGTTCGAGGAAGTCGTCCTGCTCAGTGAAAATAACTACAACTATGAGAGAAAGCACGACAGAGAATGAGATGTCCAGTATTGGATATGTATATAGCCGTTCATCTCACAGGCTTCACCAGAGAATCAAGGGGTCAAAACCCGACTGGTGGTTGCACCTCATACTTACACTTCTAGTCATAAAGAAAAGTACTGTTTAGGTTTTTTTAACAGTGTTAATGAGTTGGACACTGATTACAGTTTGTGATATAACTTGAAGGTTTGGGCGGAGAATATTGGATGACATACATGCGCTATATACTGTTCATGCAATTTTAATCCTGAAAGTGTTGTGGCTAAGCCACACTTATGATATGGCTTGTCATAAAATCTGCCCCATTAAATGCTTAAACATTGTGCTGCTTTCATCTCCAAAGAATTAATGAGCAATCTTTAAAAGGATGATACAAATTTTGCAGTGTTTGTAAGATTGGAGGAAACTTCTGTAGCTGTAGATTTGGCATTCAAAATATCGTTAGAGTATGAAGCAGCCTAACAATATTGTTCTGTATCATTTATAATTAAAATATTAAAAAGCTTACCTTTTTTCCCTGGGTTAATATGGTATGTTCCTGATGTGAAGCCTCTTAACCTCCACGTAAGGCACGATTCTGAACTATCCTCGACACACGTCTCAGACTCATCCTCTTTGAAGAAGCCTGAACAGTCTACATTATTGTCACATTCACGATGTTTTGGTATGCACCTCCCGTCAAAGCACTGGAATGCTACATCTGATGCACACGTAGCTGTTTATTTGTTTTAAAACAAAAGGCAAAAAAATATATGTATATATAATTGGAACTTCAAAAATGATGTTTATATGATGAAGGTGGGTCTGAGTTTTTCAAATAACACTACGTGCCGCAATGTAATAATATTTAACATTTTAACAGTTCTATGGAACAAAATTGTACAAAAACCAAAAGACAGACTATAGTTTTTATTAAGTTTACATACTTTAATAGAAGAAAAGCCATCATATAATCTACACAAAATTCCGCCATTTTTTCTCGTGATGTCTGTTGAATGTCAAAATAAATTATGATTAGACTAGTAGTAAATATGCAACATTTGCTGTCCCTATTATGGAAAAATTTATGTTTAATTAATGGCTTATTTATGCAATGTATTTATTTAGTGAGTTAGTTACGTATCTTTCTATCTATCTATCTATCTATCTATCTATCTATCTATCTATCTATCTATCTATCTATCTATCTATCTATCTATCTATCTATCTATCTATCGGGCACGGTTCATACAATAAGCAGTCAAGAGTGAAATTTACGATGAGGTTCAGTTTTTACTTCAGGCAAGGTTGTGGCGCCGTAAGAGGCAAACGAAAATGGGTTTAGGTATATGCACTTACTACATGTCGCTTCATCTGATCCGTCTACGCAGTCTTTAGCAAGGTTGCACCAGTTGCTTCGTTTTATGCATTGTCCATTTGTACATGCCCTTTCATCAGACCCACATGATCGTCTTTCTAAAGAAACGCGTTGAAAAAAAAAATCTAATTATGCTACAACGGCACGGAAAAACCCAGATCACAAATGCTCGCACACACACACACACATGATGTGAAATATACTTTAAACACACTGATCCTGCATTAAAAGCTATATTCCAAGTGTATAAACCTTTGATTCTCATATGATTTGATGTAATCTGACTTGATATCAGATGATATGATCACTCCTCTGTCTTTTCTAAATAAAAGAAATAATAAGAAATTGACTACGTACTTCAGGGTGATCATGATGAAGTTATTGTTTTAAGAACGTGTGTTCATTTGCGTCAAAGGCAACATACATATATATTAGCCGTTGATAATGATGATGATGATGATGATGATGATGATGATGATGATGATGATGATGATGATGATGATGATGATGATAGTGATGATGATAATAATGATAGTCGATGTGTTAGCTCATAACAACCAACAGTGCAGGAGGTTGGAAGCTAGTGTGTCCACCTCTCACCTTTGTCTGTCTATCTTTCTGTCTCACACACACACTCCTGCAGAAACGCATCTGCACACTCAAAGAAAAAAAAATGACCACTTTCTACAGTTCCATGAAGCAGTGTCCGTGAAATGTGATTGCATTTTATGTACGCATGGTGCCATGTGTGAGGATATTTTCTTGACACATTGCAGATCAAGTTGCTACTGTTTAAACCATGCGGACATAAACAGATAATAAAGGTGTGCATTCCAAAATTACCTGATAGTTACATACTATGGGATCAAAATACTTGTTTTAAAGTTATCCTTTCACCCATTTGTAGCTGTATTCGTGATTTTAAAATCGATCCTAGGTTTCATAGTGTAAATAAAGTAGGTGTATGTCTAGTATCCAGGCAGAACCTGAATGGTGTTTACTGCCTTGCACAGAAGGGGGATTCGTGGGTTGGTTATGTTTGTAAGGAATTACAAAACTTACCACATTCTAATTCATCTGAGCCATCTTTACAGTCATCTCTAAAGTCACAATACAAAGACAAGGATATACGCTGTTTGCTTTTGCATTTGAATCTTGGGATCTGCGTGATGCCTGAAACAGGTATTTTCCCACATAGAATAAGTCATCAACATACATTCCCCAATTTTTGCCAAATAAACAATAAAAAAATGTCCACATACCCAATGTTATAAACCTTTTTTAGTGAGATAGACACCTCAGGCGGAAAGTGAGACACTGTTTGTGTTGCTATTTAAAATATGTATTGACGATTTTGTCCAAATTCTGTCATATCTCTACTCTATCCAACAAGTTCACACCCATACATCTAAAGAACAGGGCCAACGATGGATGTACCTATACCTATTCCTGTTCGGAAAAGTCACAATAACCTACATATGAACAGTTCGGAATATTTTGTTTCAACTTCCATATATTTCTTATAGAATTAATTAACGTCATTAAAATATCGTCAGGTATGCAAATTATTACCATTGATTACCACTTGCCATTCACTACGCATCTCCTTAGAAATTGCCCTGAAATGATCAGTTTTTGTAATAAAATTTTATTTTTTTACTTTTATATATACATTTATTATTATGCAATGATTACCAACCCAAGGTTTACTCAAGCAAGGCACACAAAGTCCAACAAAGAAAATATGACACATATTTTGTTAATCCAAATCTATGCTCTCGAAACTCTCAACGTTGACCCAGATAAATGCATATGCATAAAACTGTATTTCCGCATCGCCTAGCTAATACATATTGGTAATAGGTTATGAAGACTACGACAGCATACCAACATAAGAGCCTAGAAACTCACCAGGATTGAGGCTATTTAATATATGCATTATTACGAATGAAAAAAAAATATAGGAAAAAGGTAGCTGTAAATTGTATTAATTCACTTTTCTCTCACACATAGGCTATACACTCCAAAACATGTTCTGAGCAGTTACCCGCTGAAGACCCTTTCATTTATTGGGGCTAATACAGCCTATGTCAAAATTCTACACAGGAACGTGTGCAACATGGACAATAGTACTCCCATATTCATATAGGTTAGACAGTGACAGGTTAGCTTATGGAGAGTACAGAGTTCAGACTACGGTATAGGGTAATGACTACTAGGAAGTGCTTCTGAAAAAAGAAGACACAAATACAATACTGAATAGAAACAAAAATGACGTTAAGTTCCTAATAGTTGCAAATAATCCATTGTCTTTCATTTTACCATACAACAACCATGGAAATAGTCAAAATAGGTAATTTGAAAGTCTTGTTAAGGAAATTAATTCTTAATAGACTAATTTGTATAAAAACTGCATACTCTTCAGAAAAAAGCACTACTTAGAGGTAAGTGGTGAGAGAAGAAAAACCACAGTCTGTCTTATCTTATATTTTAAAACCGACGTATCTACAATTCGGCAAAATAACGGTATAATCAAGCAAAGACAATGGTTATTGTGAACAACCATGTGGATGTCCATGAGACATATATGTACAGTACATACTGCAATTCAGCTCATCGGAACCACTGCGACAATCCCTAATGCCATCACATACATAGAGCTCATGTACATATTCTCCACCATCACACTGATGAATCCCCCGGCGTCTGACAATGTTATTACGCAATGTTGGCAATAATCTATGCCTCTTTCTGTGTTCTGCAATAATAATAATAATAATAATAATAATAAAAATAATAATAATAATAATAATAATAATAATAATAATAATAATAAGAATTATAATAATATGTATATATACACACACTCACACACACACACACTCATATATATATATATATATATATATATATATATATATGTATATATAACTATTATATCAAAATTCCATCATCGTTATTGCAACATTATCTAGAAGATATATCTGTTAATGTTTTAGCTTTTGAAGCTAGGTGTCGCAGTAAATGGTAGCTTGTACACAAAATTGGATCTATATCCTTGATAATTGCCATGTTTATACTTGTTCATTCTACTCTATAGATATAAGTGCACATGGACAAGTCCCAACGGAAAAATGTAACGTGCCATCAAACGGAACCACCTTAAACCTTGGACAGCTTTTCACTGTGTAAGACACAGGCTAGGCATTAGTCATGCCAAAAATCCTTTTTTTTTTTTTTTATTTTCGGCTTTCGTTCCCAAGCAGATAATATTGGACAAAATTGTTTGTATATGTAACATTTAATGCATTTGTAGATTTCTCATTCCATGGCTTAACCCATATCCTTCACTATGTAACCCCCCATTGAACTGCATACTGTTTCCTCTCGCCTTGGAATATAATAGCTCTCCTACCTACTACAAATAAACCAGAAAACAACCTTCATCAGAAAAAGGCCTAAGTGACAAGCTGCATCATTCACTAATTAACCTAAACTGAAGGCTATTGGCTGTTAATGCACCTTGGTTCTTTGCCCTATACCCAACTGGTCTTTCTTATAAATCTAATAATAGCCAGTGAATGAGCAAACTCAAACTCTTGTGGCCAGAATTTAGGCCTATGGCGCACTAAATTCTAAGACATGACACAACCAGCAGTGCTACACGTCTGTACGTTGTTACTGCCAGGGGCAAGAAGCCACACGTTATTAAGCATGGAAGGCTATCAACCACACTGTATGTTTTGTTGACGTCCGAGAAAAAGTAAATTGGGATGAGAAACCTAATTTTAATGATGTGACGACAGCTTCTGCGGCAAATAGAAGTGATTTAGTAACCCTTATATAAATATATATATATATATATATATATATATATATATATATATATATATATATATATATATATATATATATATATATATGTTTAGGGTAAATTATTTATCAGTGATAAGATGCAACCTCTCCCATGTATATTTTGCTTAGCGTGATTATTACATTATGAATGCGTGGAAAATTTTACCATGTGCTATTGTGCACTATAGGATTAGTGTCCGTGATTTACATTTCTGCTCATCAGGCTTGTCAGTCAACTCAGCTTAAAGGATGGTCGATCGTCAGTCGTCCCTCCACGATTCATATTTTCTACCTCTCCAAATCAGTTAGCTGGATGTTATTAACACTTGATGGGATTACCTTGAGTGAGCTTCTACCAAATTTGCTTAACTGATCGTGTTGTCCTGATTTATAAAGTTTTTATTTCTTTACCTTATTTATTTTTTTTATTTTATCCTAAATTTCAGCACAACCATAAAAAAACTTTCCGTTTTTTTTTGGACTTTCAAGTGTGGTTCCGTTTTTAGCCACTTCTCCAAAAACGGATTTCAGATCTTTCTGAAAATTGGTTGAAATATAGCTAATGGAAGGGTTAAACAAAAATGCTTACTAGCTGCTGATTCTCTGGATCCCTTATTTGTTATGATTTTGTTTCATCTTGGATATTTGTCAGTTCACAAGTACATTCCTATCGATTACTTTATAGGTTAAGGGGCTTGAAATGATAGTTTACATTTTCGACTTCTGCAATACCATCAATCCGACTCAATTCAAAAGTTGATGGGGATCTTTCATGTGTGGGTCTCTAACTCCTGTTTTGAAATAGCCACGCCCTAATGATCTGAAATTTTTGTATGAATTGTTAGTTCATTTTTCAGCAAGTTTCTGCAAAAAAACCCTTTTCTCCCAACCGACTGGGCCGAGTGCTTCAAAATTGTTATGGATCACGTCTGGCGATAATATGCAAGTCAATGAGTGCTGCCGTTCTTATAAGTCACTTTCTTGATTTCGTTTCCGTGACCGGTAGGCACATTCACCTTAAACTTGATGGAGTGTGCCTTTTGTGGGCCTGCGCCATTTCTCTTGTTCTTTTTATTGCTATGTTTCAATGAATTAGAGTTTTAGGATTATTATTCAGTGAAAGTTTAAAAAATACCATCTCCGAAACCACCCATCCCATTGTTTTGAAATTGCACAGATACACCGCAGCAGCTCCTGGATAATCCGTTCAATTGATTGTCGTCCGATTTTGTTTTCATTTGGTCACGATTTTTTGTAAGCTTATTCTATTTTCATATTTCCAGTTGGCATATCTACCTTATACTTCCAGATTTGGACTTGAGCTTTTTTATGGCTAACGTGTTATGATCATGGTTTTTGCTTGCTAATATGTTGGGTCAATTTCTCTAACATTGTTGACAACTGTTGTCAGACGTTATGGCAGTCATTAATTTTTGTTGTTGACATTTTATTATGTTTAGATTTTCAACGAATAATGTATTGGCTGGTAAATATTATAGTCTTGCTATATGTGATGATATTTATGTTGATGAAGATTTTAAAAGTTACATGGGCTGATTGTTGCCCTACAATATTGGAATGCAGTAGTCTTATACTACGATTTTATCTCGAAAAAATGTTCAATTGTTCGGACAATTGTGGAAATGTTTTTGCGAGGGTTGAAAAAATGTTAACTATGTGGTCATACTTCACATCCTTGATTCGTAAATTATTACCCGATTTGGTTACTTGTTGCTTAGTGCATGCATTCACATTGATCACCATTCAACCCAAAGGGGATTCCAATGCTAGTTTACATCTTCGACTTCTTTTCCAAAACAAAATCCAGGTCCACTGAAAACTTGGTGGGGGTGGGCTTAATGAAGGCCTTATCATATTTGTTAGAATAGTCATTCCCCAGTGATCAGTTGAAAATATATATGCATTATATACATATTGGCAAAAATGGAAAGCAAATCGTCCTCCCAGGAACCATGAGGCTGCTGATTGCCTTGATATAGCATAAGGTAAAAGATCTTATTTTTTCTTTTTGATCCTCTTGACTTCTTTTCCTAAACTGTAAGTTTATACTCTTTAAGCCTCATAGAAATGCACTTGTTCTAACTTTCATCAAAGTTGTTTACTAAATGGTCATTTGCTGATTTTAAACAAATGATGCAAATTAGAAAAAAAAATGATAGGCAGATATGCATTTATAAACAACAGTGATGATGGTCTTAACCAAAGGTCACCTTGATAATATTACGAATTTGCAGGACCATACATATCAGGCTGTAGTATTCAGAATGGTTTGTACATAGAAGATTAGCCTTTGGACTTGGCCACATATATTCCTGTGCGTGGGTCTGGCAGCCCTGTCAGTCTAGAATATGACACCTGGCAAATTGCGAAAAAGTTTTTTTCTGTGGTTTAGGCAAATAATGTGATCCACTTTAACATATTTAAATTCACAACAATTTAGAAACCTGGAGGTTCGAAAACAAGAAATTAAATAAAATTTTACAACAATGAAAAATGTGCGTTTTATTGACAGTACTTACAGACTGTTTTAAAACAAGTGCTTGGATCTGGTGGTGGGATATATTACGGGAAATATTTCTTACTTCCATATGCCTTGTTATATAAACAAGTGGCAAAATTACCGTCACTATTCAATTTCCCATTTTTACTTGTAATAGGCTACCACAATATGCTATTAGTCAGCAGAACTCATTCGATTTTTTTCTCTAGGGTATACACAATAACAAATTAAGACATTTTTGGGACATAACAATTAAACGAAAATGGCTAGCAGCATGGCATGGCTATATATAGTGCATCAAATCCAATTCTTTTAAGAGTGAATAGATTTTATGTGCTCAATTTTGTTTTTGGCTTTCACAGACAATACAATGGGAAATGCATACAACACTGTTGTAGTATCCAGTACCCACATTGTTTACAGCTCATCTTGTCACAACCAGAATCAGATTTACACTTAGAAAAAAAAAATGCGGAGCTGAGCTCGCAGCTTTTCTGGAACAGGCGACATATCCCTTCGCTAAAGCACATATTCATCAGAAATTTGCCACACCCACTGATTAGCTGGCGGCCTTGTCATTCTTGTGTCTGGAGATAAATGTCATAACTTTGGTGTTTGTATGACAATAGAGTTGAAGGCACACACGGTTGAGATGCTGAGCCTGCCTCCTTCACAGTATCTTATACGGTTCAAGTTTGATAGCCTCTCCCTAAAATAGTCACCACACAGGAATTCAAGTGCTTTTCACTCGTAGCTGCTACCGCATCATGGGGGAATAGTAATTGCATGAATACACATGCTTGGTCTTCAAAAGTGGGATAGTCATGGACTGTTTAGGCACTGCCCTTCCCATTACCATGTAGACAAAAAGTATTTTTATCACAGCCACGTATTATGTGAAAAATACAGAAGAATGTCACAACATAAGGATCTAGTAGCTTCACAGCATACATGTTCCACACTGCTTCTTCACTTTGCATGCTTAGGGCTCAGGCTTAAATCTGGTGTTGTGAAAATGTTCACTGGTGAGGTGCAAGAGAAGGGAATCGGAAATGAAACGAAACTACACCTATGTCATCAACCACTGTGCTGGCCTGTGCACCATATATATATATATATATATATATATATATATATATATATATATATATATATATATATATATATAATGGGAAACATCAGATCATTGAGATGATGCAATACTTACCAGAAACCCTGTCAATCTTCTCATTATGAACAATTTATGTCAAATAGAAAAAATATAATAAAATTCGTTCTTTTGCCGAATGTCCCCCCTTACCTTTCGTTGCTGACATTTTGCAAACATACTGTTTCATGACATTGTAGGAACATGGAATATCATGCCAGTTTATATAAGACTTTAGACTGTGTAACTGTATCATAGTACAATCTTCACTTGCAGATCCATCAGGCTGAACAGAGTCTTCTCCGTGGTACCTTCATGCATAAGATTTTGAAAAAAAAAAAGAGTGTAAGTCTTTCACGCAACATGACCATTGCTTAAAGTTGAGGGCAGAATTTACCTTTTTGGATTATGTGAACTCTACGAGTGCATGTGGGACTGGAGTACAGTAAACCAAGGTGTACCGATTCAATTCCCTTACAGATGAGAGGACTTTCACACGGAATTTAACTTAGTCCACTGAACTATAAAAATGACTTGAAGTTAATGCACATCCTCAGCAAAAGTAGGCAGGATGCGGGTGTGAAACTGCCTTGCATCAAAATCTTTATTTTCTTAATAGTTCAAAAAGCCATTGTATTGAATAATATATTATGGGTAGGTGCTCACGCTTGAACTACTGCCTTAATTTAGACAGCCTGGGAAAATTACCATATTCCACAGACAGTATGCAAACAATGTAATATATAACATAAGTGCAGAAGTAAACAACCATGACATGTGCATTATGAATATGACAAATTTGTATTTTACCAGTTGCTGTAGGTAAGTGGAGTTCCATCTGTCCAGACCCAATCCCCTTCCCTCTTGCGATCATTAAGTCCTACAATGGAATATGAAATAGAATCCACTGGTATAACTCTCATGTTGAAATAGTTAGGTTGACAAAAATTAATATTAAACCAAACGTGGACATGAACTGTGCTATATAACCGTTCTGTCACAGCTGACCATGCCCAGTGAATGCCATCCTTTATCTAGGCCATATGGCATCAAGAGTATCCTTCTATCTACATGTATGTAAGCCTTTACTTTACCAGATATTACACTTTTCAGCAGATGCTGGTTTTCAAAGTGACTCTGACATAAAACAACTAGACAAACAGGACGTAGACGAAATATAAATATGTAAAAAATGAAGAAGTTTAAAAGCACAGTTGTCTGTTGGCAATGTCCATAAGTTTGTGTAATAACTATACATTTCTATGTCACAAAGTTTTATTAGTTTTTTTAAATAAGAGCAAACAATTATTTGGCTGATGGCACAACAGCAAATCAAGTGAAAAGCCAATTTTATTTTCAGTCATATACAGTACCTATGAATATCATTCCTTCCTGTGGAAGCCATGTTGTCGTTAACAAATGGTGCATCAGTTTGCTCTCTTCCTCGGAAAACATACTCAGAAGGTGAGCTTGGTGCAATTTGCACAGATCCTCTACGACTGGCCATGTTAACGCGATGTTGCTTCTAAATGACTTGTAGCAATTGTTTTGAAAATGCAGCCATCCAGTTGAACATTTTTCTGTAATATATAAAATTAATGTTTTTTTTATGTCTAGTCACATCTCATTGAAGGGATAAGGCTCATTTTGAATGATTTCGATTCTTAGTCTTTTTCTCCCTTACGCTGACAAAGAGTCCTAAAATATATTGTGTTACGAAAAAACAAACTGTGTCCAAATAACATAATTACATTTGGATATAATCAGCATCGGGAAGGCAATATTTAAAATATCCAACAGACCCAACAGCTGAAGAGTGGTGATTACCCTGCAAAGTTTTTGTCAAACTGAGAAAGGCTAATAATATTGCAATTTTTGAGGTTCATATGTTCATGTTCCAAATTGTGCCTCTTATATAGTAACTCTGCAAAATTTTTGTGGCTGGGCATCCAGGTGATAACGATTTTGCATTCATGATATGACAACATCCACTGACATAACATGCAGTAAACAAAGATATATCTGACCTTACCTGAATCATTACCATAATGCGGAAAGTTGTCTGGCAATGCATACACTTTAGATTCATAAAAAGCTTTAAAACCAACACGATCATATTGGAAATCAGATAAAAACTCCACTTTCATTTGATTCCAACTAGAGAACACCTGGTCTGGTGGTTTGATCATATTGCAATATCTCCTCCCGTGTGTACTGGTCCCACGCTGGCTGTAGTCGGTAATTTGGATATAATCTCTGTTGCAAGTAGGCTCCTCTTCTTCAAATACATCAAAGGTTATGAAGGTTAATCGGATATACGTTGAAGCTTCCACTCTTATGACCCAAACACAGCGCTGGTTTGGAAAGTAAGACACAGGAAATCCAGGGGAGACAATATAGCCACATTTGTGGATACACACGCTGATTCCTTCACATTGACCCTGCACATTACATCCACCACAATCTGTAGAACATCAATACATATATTTATTTATATAACAACTTGCAAACAATACTATGGATTTTGAAATGAAAGAGTGGTTTGAGGTTATACGATTCACCCAGTGCTTCCTTGAAGCGTTATTCAAAGGGAACCCTTCTGTATTCAATCAAGCATTGACTTACCTGAAAAGGTCACACTGGCTTCCAAACCAAGGTTCCTTTTGTCGAATATGGGGTTATATTTGTAACATCTCAGCAAAGTAACTGCCATGACATGGTGTGGAGAAATGAACAGCTGGGTTTGTGTGACGCGTACTCCATTAATGTTGTCTTGGTCAACAGCGTATGAAAGTCTGACCTGATCTTCACAAGTTCCTGGATCGACGTAGTGATTCCCTTCCTGAAAATATACATATATACATATATATATATATATATATATATATATATATATATATATATATATATATATATATATATATATATATAATATATATATATATGTGTGTGTGTATCTATCTATGTATCTCTGTATCTAGTATCTGTCTATCTATCTATCTATCTATCTATCTATATATATATATGTATATATATATATATATATAAATATATATATATATATATATATATATATATATATATATATATATGCTAAATTCTTTCACTGCCAACTGCGACTCAAGTCGAACTACTTAAGATTAACTGCTCTCGGTCATGTCAGATCCATAATCCTTGTCAATTGACCTTTTATTCAAGTACCTGTATGTCTATAGGTCCATATAATATAATGGTCCAGGGCAACAGGTTTTCTCAGTGCGCTTTGGGTGCATTCTGAGCAAAGCACATCGAAAAAAACTGGTGACTCGGTCCAAAAGTTGGCACTGAAAGAGTTCACTACAGGATTTGTGTACACTTTAAATGGACATGCATTTCAACAAACTGATAGTGGTAATCATGAAGTGAATAAGTAAAAAACATATGTTAAGTTTAACATTAGTGTGTCACATTACATAACCTGTGTCTGCCGAACGAGATTCCCCAGGGAGACTTATTGAAAATCATTTTTTGTGTGTGTTTCTGTTACATAGAGTGCTGGTCACTGTGATGCCGAATGTAAGGTCAGTGAAAGAAATAAGGGGTGAAATAAATTGCTGTTAGCTGGAATGGATAGATGATCTTAAAATGGTTGAAAGGCTGTTAAGGAAGATTTTTTTTGTTAAGTTAAGTTCTTTTTCCACAGAAACAAAATGCTAAGGAAGTTCAGGAATCATTTTGTAGTACTTTTATTTCGACATAATCTTCAAATGAACATATATACATACATATATATATATATATATATATATATATATATATATATATATATATATATATATATATATATATATATATATATATATATAGATATATATAAACACACATACATACATATTATGTTTAATACAAAGAGAAACTTAACAAGCCTAACTCTGTAAGCCCATGTACAGTTTGAACACTCTCAAGTCGATATTCTAAGAGCAAAGTCTTATTGTGCACTATTCACTGAAAAACTGCTTAATTCTAAACCATTATATTGTATTAATTTGTGAAAGAAACATATCATATTCGAAAAAGTTCAAATTAAGAAGAGAGTATTTAGCTTTATAGCCTTTATAAAATCGGGTCATCATCAGCGGGGAAGCAGCGCAAGACTTGTTTCGGTGCCATTAATCCCCGGAAAAATCATTCTGCTAACTGGCAGATGCTCCTTTGTTAATAAACCTAGTTAAAAAATGTGACCCATGTCACATGAATATAATGAAACAACTTTTATAAAAAAAATAAGTCGGCACCTAACATTCATGGTTGCCACAGCCGTTTGTTAAAAGCTTTAGATATACGTCTTCTCTCTGACACGGTAAAAATGTGTGCCATTAAAATTAATTCTATGTGACGGCGAATGAAACAGCTCATCTGACCATGCAATTCTTATCAGTGTATAAATCTGTGTATATATATGTAAATATGTGCGAAAAAGTGAGCTGTAATTTCATTTCATTGATCATTTTCTCCGTCTCAGGCAGCATCACCATGCAATATCTACGTCACCATTAAACTCATTTCTGGGGCTGAAGATTTGGTGTGGAATAAGATTGATCACATTTTTGGTACATGGATAACATTAAAGCAGACTGCGCTCTTCCTACTGTTTTTCCTCCCTTTTTCATCGCAAACTCTTGCTTTGCCTTATTCTTTAGTGTGTCCCAGACTTTTTCCTTCTTTTCTACCATTCTGACATTATTTTGCAATTATATCTGTGTGTTCCTCAAATAATTCTCAAAGTGTTTCTTTTTCCAACATTGTATAGTTCAGTTTTCGAACCATGCTTTACCCAAATGACAAAAAATATGTTCACGTTTGTACTTGTGTATTAGTACACACTGGCAGAATGGCAAAAGAGGGACAACGTTTCATTCGATGTGAACCAGGGGGAGAATTAACAATAGGAATTTAATGAATCTGGTGTCAACCTCAGGTTCACCTGCACTTAAGTGAACCGTCAGCAAACCAGCTAGTGTCACACAACTCCAAGGGTAACCCCACACTGAAGCCGGGATTTCACAATTCCTGCATGTCAGAGTAAACTCTGGATTCAGCCCTAGGTTAACACAGACGTGTGCATTTGGCCATTACAGTATGGAAGGTATTGATCTTAACCCAGACTACAACCTACTCGTAACTGTGCATGGGTGGTCCAAGAAGTCGGTACTAGGCATAAGCAAGAGATCTTGCCACAGCCGTTTGTTAAAAACGTTAGATATACGTCTTGTCTCTGACACGGTAAAACGGAACAATGTTTATTTACTTCAAGGGTTTTCAACGTGGACTCCCTGTATAAATCGTTATGTGCACATTTTCATTCCACTTAGTTTATGAAGGCTACAAACAGTAGTCACAGATTAGCAGTTCCCGTTTCCGAGTTTGATGTCCCCGTCATAAAATCTATTTGCCATAGCGTAAATACTATATCCTTGACCTAGTGATAGCTCCTCTGGACTCCTTGACTCCCTGTGATACTTTGTGAACCATCCAAATTGTCGTATACTTGGCATAGAACTCTGACTGGCGAAAATTCTTACCCGGGCATGCTGAATTTTACAGGCATACTTTCATCATTTTACATTTGCGTACAAACTGTTTTGTACATTTACTTGCAGAGGTTGTGCTCTTCAGTTGAGCCTCTGGAATGTAGATTACTTTATCGTGATGTATGTATGAAATTATTCCTGTGCTTTTTGTTTGTACTGTAATGGTACATCTGGATACATGTATGATGGGTTTTCTCGTTTTCAATGGTTAATAAAATTATTTGTATTTTTTATGATGATGAAAATAATGATAATGATGATGATAATAATGATTATGAATATGTTCAAACGCTTTATCGCCAAATTTCGGCAAATGGCAACATAACGTCCAATGAATGTGGACTATACGTATATACATATATATATATATATATATATATATATATATATATATTATGCCACTTATTCTCTACACATATTTTCAAATAGGTACAGTTGTGAGGTCTGCATTCAAATAGTTTAGAGGCATCTTTATTCAGTGGCATTGAAACGAGGATAACATTGAGATCTAAATCTAGCCTGTTGTGAGTTACCGTGTCGGCATAAAATTTGGCTGAGCATAGAACATTTATAAATCGTCCAAGCAAAACAAAATCAGTGCAGTTGGTGAAAATATGCAAGGACACCACGTTGGTAAGACCAAAATTAGACTGTCAGGCAAACGTTCGTGGGATTTAACAAAGCACAATCAGAGCCATGGGTATATCAGGTCGGTAATAAACGGAGATCTATTTCAAACATTGATTTCAGAAGTGGTATTTCTTTCTATTCTGTCTCTGTGATTAGTAACAAGGCCAAACTGGAATAGATGACTGAAAAAAAAAGAGGAATTACTAATGCGTTAAATTAAATATCCAATTACATTGATTCACACAGCGTACTGTGTGAAACACTGAACCTTACCAACCAGCCTGTCTCTCTCGGGACGAGTTTAAATTGCATAAAGCTTAGCTGTATATATTTATCAGTGGGCGCCACTAGTTTCCATACACAAGTGCTTGACATATCCAGGTTTGTAAGATAATCGTGAGTTCGCAGTAACACACCCGGCTCTCCCCTAGTATAGGTGCAAGCTGTCCAATTAGAAACATACAAACATGACATGAATATAATTATATTTCATATATAATTTTAGGGGTTTGTAGATTATGCCATCAATATTTATCGAGGTATTTTAGATGGGTGAGCTCGTAATATATATATATATATATATATATATATATATATATATATATATATATATATATATATATATATATATATATATATATATATATATATATATATATATATATATATGAGCACATGTATCACCTTGTCAGATTAAAGCAAATTTACTGGATGTGCATATAGAAATGCATCAAAATGTACTCATTGCTAAGATATCATCACAGCAGACTTTGTAATGTAATGTATATATCTATTATGTCATATTCCGGGGTAGGCCAAATGATTCTTATCTGAACTACTATACAAATTCAGTAGTTATGCTTAGTTTGATAGGTGTTCTTTATTCACATTGAAGCTCTGCATTTTACGCAAAGCTTCACTTATTTACCTATTTCATTATACACTACATTATTATATAGGCTGCCTTTGCTGAACATTTGACTTAGACAAGGAAGCGCTACTCAGATAGACATGTATGGGTACACTCTCGGAAGCATGGTCTGAGTAGTTACCCGCTGAAGACACTTTCCTATTTTTGGTCTTATGCAGCGTATCTCACAATTCTACCAAGGAACTCGGACAGTATATGTAATAGTATATTCATATTTGTATTTGTGTCTTTTTGCCCAGAACCACTTCCTTGTAGTCAATATCCTATTCCGCAGTTCGAACTCTTTACTCTCCATAAGCTCACCTGTCTCTGTCTAACCTGTATACATATGGAATTAATATTGTCTATATTGCACACGTTCCTCTGTAAAATTTTGACATAGGCTGTATCAGCCCAAATAAATTAAAGGGTCTTCAGCTGGTAACTACTCAACATGTTTCCGAGCCTTTTACCCGTACATGTCTCTCTGAGTAGCGGCTCCTTGTCTGAGCTAAACATTCAGCAAAGACAACCCACATAATAAAGAATAAATAAGAAGAATATTTATATATGCCGGACAGTGACAGATAAGCTTATGGAGAGGGTAGAGGTTAACGTGCGGGATAGGGTAACAATGATTAAGTTGGCACCAACGGTCTCATTCACAAACTGTATCATGTATTCTAGAACATATCTGCACGGGTTGAGGACCAAATTCCATTCTTTTTAATAATGGATTTTATGTGGTCCAGCTACAGCTTCAAAAGTTGTTTGCGCCCAAGAATGAATTTTGTTTTGTTATTTTTATTCTGCATTGTGTCGATGCTTACCAATGTCTTTTTTCATGCCCTTTCTTTCGATGTGGTAATTCGTACGTACTTATGACTACAAATATGGACAGGTTGTGACTTTGCAACAAAAGTTGGGAACCACATGTGAAGGAATATAAAACATCTTAATTGGCTAATTGAACCATAATTGATAAATCAGCGTCTGGGTATGATCCAAATTGTAAATACTTTCTATTTAAGTTTACTTGCATAAACAAATCTCTTCATTTATTGATTAAAAATCATGATACTTTTTTATTGTTCCTTCTTGCCAGACATAAACATGCATGAAGAATTTTCGGCATACGTTGATACCTTAAATCTAAGATACCACGATACTTTCGAAATCATAAATCATTAATCCCAAAGCTTCTTAAACAGTCTTAAATAGTGCCTTATGGGTCAACCTAAACAGAGTATGGTAGCAAAGGATAAACAGCATACACACACAAACACTTGCAGACACACGCACACCGATAATGTTACAGAAAAAAATCTTATAAGTTTGGAATGGCGTCCCTGATATGAAACGATTAGGTAATAAAACGAGTGTATGGTGTTAAATGGGAGAACTACGTGATTTTTGTCGACAATGAAGTATTTGGAAACGAAGACAGGGTGCACCCATGAAACTTAGAACATGGATACGTAGGACTCGAGCGATGATATCATGCATGAACCAGTGCAACTCTGGCGTGTTACTGTCTTTCATTTTTGCAAATACCTGGAAAATATCAAATAAAAACGTACATTTATGTTAGTGTACATATTGACGGAATTTATGTGTCATCCATTTAGCCAATGGTCAAATTGAAGTTTATCCCCTTGACCATTCAGTGGAACACTCTATACGCACTGCCGGAAAATTATTATGCATTTCCTAAATTACAATTGTAATTTAAATCCTCTACAAACTATAACCATCACAGATTCCCGGTATCATTGCTGTGAACGAAACTCATCATTCCTTCGACTTTGTAGTTTCAACTCTGCCTTACAATTAAAACCACAATTATTCTGCCAAAATTTTAAATTGTTGCGCCGCGTAAAAAATATTAATGTCAAGTGCACAAGAAATAGTGTTCATACCTTGCTAGAGAATCTATGTTTAATGAATCAGCTTGTCATTGCTATTATACAGTGAAACTTGTCCAATAGGAACACCAATGGTTCTACAAAAAAGTTGCCTTACTGGTATAAAGTGTTCTTATCATCCACATATCTTAATTCAAATGTGACTTAATCAGGCCAGGACAATATATATATATATATATATATATATATATATATATATATATATATATATATATATATATATATATGTATATAGTACATAAATACCCATTACTATCTACAACATCTTTTGGCAACAAAGACACACATTGAAGTGGGCACAGACCCCAAAATCATGCCGTTTGGGTAAACAAAATTATTATTAGGTTAGCCGAGCCTCGCATGGAACTCCCATTTCCAGTTACAAGGTGGGGAGAGGGGTTAGCTGGTAGGGCAACAAAAAATTTCAGCGATGTCTCTACTATAGAAACTCAGGCGCGGACCAGCAGGTTCCTGGGTGGAATGACCTCCAATATCTATTGCCGTTGCTGGTACGTGCAATCTAGCTATGCACAGCTTGGCCACATTCCTAAACCTTACGAAGTCGCGTGTTCTCAATAAATGAGACCATATCCACAATAGACGCTAAATTTATGATGGACATATAATACAAGATTGGCATTCAGGTTAGATATTTAAACCAAGTTTCTGATAAGAAGCTAATTTCTTTCTCACTGCACTAAGACCATTGGGGGCGACCCTTTGTGGGGTCTGGCGGAACCTCCTTTGTTTAAGCCAGCCCAAGCTACGGAAAGTGCGAGACCTACAGTCGGTCAGACTCGGCAGTTCCAGATTCAGCGTCGCTGGCATCTCAAGGACTCGGCAAGGCCTGCATTGCCTGGGTTATATTTTACAGTATTACAGCTGGAAAGTCACGGTAAAGTGTTTCAAAAGTACGGTGAAGGTCCAAGGATCCTGTATACATTCAATTCAGGTAAAACAAAACAAAAAAAAACCCCAGGTTTTATTACCAGTTAGCAGGTCGAGGTGCTAGGGATGCAGTTCACTTTATAATGTAAACAGGGTGAATGCAACACAGGCAGCGACAATTTTCCACACGTTGGATAGACCTAGTTTGAATTCTTGGGTCGGTACAGTCGCGTAACACCCGTTGTAAACATACAGGGTAGGGTGTCTAGGTTCAGCCACCTTACATTCGTTGGGTATTTTATTCCCCATACCTCTGTTGTAACGCTGAAAAATCGTGAGTGCAAGTTTGCTGGTGCTGTTACCCAAGATTGCATAATCACTTGACGTCCCTGCTTTGCATAAGCACAAAAACAGCGACATTGACCGGGCTACTCACGTGATTTTGTTTACAAGGTAGACCCCTAGCATTTCTGTACTGTGCAGTTGCGAGATCGTGTTTGCAATATGAAGCTTCTTCTTTTAGGCCATTCCTACATAAGACGGCTGCACGATTATGTTTGCTCTGATGATTTTGTCGAAAGCACTCCTTTCAGGCTGGCGGAATTTCCTGGTCATGAAATTGTATGGGACTACAGAGGAGGTAGGTACCTCACCGAGCTTTGGCAGGAGGGCACAGCTACCAGAGAATTAAGGCATGTGTTGAAACCAAAGGATGTTCCGGATTTCATTTTTGTAGAAATAGGTAGTAATGATGCTACACAAGTATCAGAGGGAACAGCAGAAGTTTTAGGTAGGGAGATTGCAGGCATGCTCGAATGGCTGTCTATGCCATCCCAAGTGCAAGGAGTTGCATGGGTGGGTATATTGCCCAGACAGCCCGACATACGTTTCAATGTTGCTCCAACGGCCAGGTACAGCCACAGAGTAGATTTGGAAGTGTTCAATCGGTGTCGTCAGATAGTCAATGGCACAGTCAGAAAGGATTCTGCTCCACCGGTAAGTGTGTTTGAACACACCCGTTTTGAACTTCGAAAAGGTAGTGGCATAGCTGACGATGGTGTCCACATCAAGGACAGTTCAATGAAATACTATTGGTGGTCTGTAAGAGGAGGACTTTTGCAGCTCCTGAACCAAGCCAATGTGGGTAAGTAAGTAAGAAAAAAAAAAAAAAAAAAAAAACATGCACACACACAGTATGCAGCAAGCAAAATTAACATGAGTGTCTGCATGGTGGGTATGTGGTTGTTTGTGGATGTAACTATAAAAAAGTGTGTGTGTGGATATATATATATGGATATATATGCAGGGGTGACTCGTACCACGTGGTTGCAAGCCCAGTTTTCCTCTCTCACACTCACCATCCACAGAGACAAAGTTCTCTTGCCACATAATGGCATGTGTAGTGCTTTAAAACTGTGATGTAAGACCTCTTCTGTTTAGTGACAGCCACAGTGCTTCACCTGAGGCCTCTGTATGTTACCCTACTCACAGACCTTAGCCGCCACGGTGTTGGGTACCAGGTAAGACTATCCTATAGTGGTTAGTCTTCTGGTCTTTGGTAGTCAGGGGTTTTGGTACTTTACATTTGTGGAGATCCACACAGTGTTTGCTGCATCCACTAGTGAGGGTATGTAGCCTCACCTATGGATGTCTTGATAGGTAGTAAATGGGTTACTCTATCTAACCAGCTAACAAATACTTCAATCTGTCAGTTTCAAGATCTGGCATCTAATGGTATAAAGATTTTGGGTCCTAGTGGTCACACATACAGCTTCCTTATTCGTGCAGTGTCATTGGTCTCCATGGGCCTTTGGCCAGCAAACTGTACAGTTTGGACAGCATGTGTGCACCTTGTATCAATCTTGATTTAGCAAACCTCAGCAAACAAAAACAAAACCAAAAAAAATAAAAAATGTGCACATTTATATTAGCCAATACGTCGCCCGCAGCACCACCATTAAATAGGTTCACTAAGAACGGTACTAAATCAGGGCTTAAAACACAGTGTATACATATATTCAAAACAAAAAACATGTATATGCTGGTGTACAATAAATTCTTGCGTGCACTGACTGTTCTGCAATGCAGCAGTTTAAGTTAAAGATACCAACAAACCAAAAAAAAAGAAAAAAAAAGAAAAAAAAGAAACGGCTGAAGTAGGACCAGGTTTCTGTCCTGTCCAATTTATACTTACAGGATGGCAAAGGGTGTCAAGAGGAAGAAGAGTTCCACCCCCACAAGACAGGTGCCCACAACAAAGCGAGGGAAAAAGTCGGCCACCCATCCGATAGACGGTGCTCCAGTGGCTCAAGCAGATGCCTCCAGTAGTACCCAAGGGGCTGCTGCTACAGATCAGACAGGGTCCCCTCCAACTACCCAGATGGCTCCCCCTCAGAGCCTCCCTTGGCTCCCACCAGGATACACTACACCGTCCCAACCACCACTGATGTTCCAGCCTGTGCCACCGGTGCAACCCCCACCAGCAATGCTTCCAACAAACCAGCTTTGGGGTTGGCCATACGCAATGTGGCCATGGGCACCCCTGCAGACAACAACTGCCCCGTCAGCGACTGACAGCCTTCCCGCCAGAACATGCACCATGACCAGCATGTCACCTTCGCCATTTCTGTCCACCACGGCACACACCGATCAGGTGGCACTGCCACACAACCAGGACACATCAACGCCAGATACAGGTGAGGCTAGCCCTGGCCACAGATTTCAAACTCCCAAAATAACCAGTACCCATTCAAATGATATACAGGGACAGACTGGGGGGTTGATGGAGGCCCATTGTAGCCACCTTTCAATAGGTTTGGCAGAGGCAGACCAAGTTGATGAGGGGATAGCTTCAAAGTTGAAGGCAGCAATTGTTGCCAATGACTTTGTAGATTTTGCTAAATTGGAAAAACACTACAAGGAGGAATCCAGCTTCAACCTCAGCATCTCAAATGAGGATGAGCTGTCACTGCTGGTTTCCCAAATGCCAGAAAAGCCCAGGTAAAAAAAGGTTATGACCCTGAGTACGTGGACAGATCTTTATCTGCGCTACATGTATGTCTACCTAGAGAGACATCCAGATCAGGCCAGACCTATGATCACCCACCTCTACACAGTCAGAAACCTGGCCCGAGAAGGGAAAGATTGGTTAGCTTATGATTTGGCTTTTCGTGAACGTAGGGTCAAAAAGCTCACACCATGGGACCTCATCGACTCCCATGCCTACACCAGGGCATTTCAGTCCCCCAGCCCAGCACTGGAGAGCAGACAAAGGAAAACCGCCCCGCAGTCCTTTCGGAACAAAGTCCCCAAGCGATACTGTATAAACTTTCATACAGGAGCCCAGTGTCAGTACCAACCAAACTGTCGTTTTTTCCACACTTGCTTCAAGTGTGGAAATGACCACCCTGCCATCAAATGTCCCATCATTGGGGGGGATCAAGGTAATAGTGCAGCAGGGAGGCGATTTGGATACAGCCAACCCCCAACTCTGCCCCCAACAACAAAAGGAAAGCAAATACAAACAAATTTCCGAGTGGCTCCACAAACAGCCAAACCTCCCCCCAGCAAACCAGCAACTCCAATCAAAATTGAAGTTTTGGCTGCTTTTCTTCATGGGTATCCAAAAACCGAAACAAATTTTCTTGTTGATGGCTTTAAATTTGGCTTCCACATTCCGTTCTCGGGAACCTATCCCACCAAGACCACAAAAAATCTAGCTTCGGCCAAACAACACCCAGAAGTCATTAACAACAAACTTCGAAAAGAAGTCGGCAATGCAAGATTTGCCGGACCTTTTGACAAACCTCCCTTTGATAATTTCATGGTAAGTCCTGTGGGGGTAGAACCGAAAAAGAAGCCAGGCGAATTCAGGATGATCCATCATGAATCCTATCCACTGGGCTCTTCCCTTAATGCGGGAATTCCCAAAGAATTAACTTCGTTTAAGTATGCAACAGTCAGTGATGTTATATCTGACATCAAAACAGTGAAGAAGTCCTCTTTTATGGCAAAAACTGACATATTAGATGCATTTTGGTTGATTCCCCTGCACCCCGATTCTCACCACCTCATGGGTATATATTGGAAGGGCCAGTACTACTATTATAAAAATCTCCCAATGGGCAGTAGCTACAGCTGTGCACTGTTCGAACGTTTCAGCACAGCAGTAGAATGGATTGCAGGTACAAAATTTGGCATAAAATATATGCATCACGTGTTGGATGATTTTTGTATGGTACAAGCCTCATTCCATCTGTGTCAATCTGACCTTCTAAAGTTCAAACAATTGTGCAGTTTAATAGGAATACCCCTATCGGAGGACAAAACTTTAGGACCTGCCACATGCCTATCGTTTCTAGGCATAGAGCTAGACACAAAGGCATCGGAGGCCCGGCTGCCCCCCGACAAAGTGCAGAAGTCAATTGTTCCAATTGAAAGGATATACCATAGGAAAAAAGTCACTTTGAAGGAGATCCAATCCCTAGTAGGTCTATCAAATTTCACCTGCTCGGTGGTCCCTGGTAGAGCGTTTTTACGTTCCCTTGGGTTTGCGGGAATATACGGCAAACACTATTTTTTCTCCAAGTGGCCAGCCTGCATGAAACAATACCATATTCAAGTCCTAGAGTTATACCCAATAATGTTAGCAGTTCATATGTATGGTCATCTTATGAGCAACCACAGTGTCACCTTCATGTTAGACAGCCAGGCAGTAGTCCAAACTATTAATAAAATGTCTTCCAAAGACAAAGACCTATTGACCCTTATCAGACCCCTGGTTTTGGCATGCCTGAAACACAATATACTGTTCAAGGCAAGCCACATACCGGGCCGTTTAAATATTAATGCCGACCTTTTGTCTCGTTTGAAGGTCTAGGACTTCAGAAAAAACATGGCCCAGGAAATAAACCAGGAGCCGGACAAGAACCCATCCCATCTCTGACCGGAGATACTATTCAGACACGAGCAAGCCAACTATTAGAGGCATCCCTGGCCCCAGCAACTCGACTGTCATATGCATAATCCTGGAACTTGTACTCCAATTTCCACAGTGATTTTTATGGAACAAATTACACCTTGCCACTGTCAGCAGAAAATATAAGATACTTTATCTCTTTCCTTGATCTTCAAAATTGTATGCCAGGCATCATTGCATCTCACCTGTCAGCAATTGCTTACCAACACAAAATTCAAAATTTACCAGACCACACAGTCATTTGAGGTTTGGAAGACGCTGAGAGGCTGCAAAAGACTCAAATCTAGAAAACCTGATGGCAGAAAACCCATAGACAAAATTTTGCTTGGAAAACTCTGTGATGCACTGCCAGCTATGTTTGACTCGAAGTATCTGTGCGCTCTTTACAATGCGGCATTTTGTTTGGCATTTTATGCTTTTCTAGGTGTGGGGGAGTTTACACTTTCCAACAAGCAAAAAGACCATGTTCTACAGTTTGGCGACATCCAAACCCAACAACGGTCTGAAATAAATTATCCAAAAGTACAAATTACTTTCTCCAATTTTAAACATTCAGATGGTTCAAAACATCTCATTTCTATCCAATCCAGGCAGCTGGCAGACGCTCTTAACCACTAAGAAAAAGTCAGGGGCACATGCCCTGGACCCTATTTGCTTGACCAGGCTGGTCAGCAAATTACACGTGGAACTTTTGCCTCCATCTTGTCTTCCACCCTTAAATACTGTGGTTACAATCCTAAGTCATACAACACTCTTTCCGCATAGGGGTCGCTACACATGCAGCACAGAAATGGGTTGAGGAAGGCCAGAAGCCTTGCGGTCGGTTGACTGGGGGCCAAAGGGTTTCTGTATGCCCATCCCAACAGGCTGGTAGGTCAAAGACATTCATCCAGGGGAGGGAGTTAATCTTTCTTGCGGTTGGTCGACCGGGGAGGGAAGACCTTCCAAACCTGTTACCAAACACCCCGCGGTTGTTACACCGGGGGCTTAGTCTTAGGTTCTGGGTATGGCAGCAACAGCAAGGTGCAGGCCTGGTTCTCCATTCAAGTTGTCCCTCATCTTGTGGTCGGTTGACCCGGGAATGGGGGGGGGGGGGGGGCAACGGGGATGGAGAGCAGACTGCAGGATATTTCCTTCTTGGTAAAATTTGCTGTATGTACAAGTGGGGCTATCTGTGCATTATTGGCACAGCTCCCAAGATTTAATAAATAAACCAACCTTTGTCTGCTCTCCTCCAATATAGTTGTTCGGTATTTTACTTTTGTAATGGATGGTTAATGAATGGCTGAGGTGCAAGTTGAGAGAGAAATACATTTACAACATAGTGCATTGGATATAGAGTACACAAACACACATTGTTATATATAACATTTTGGCAATTTGAGAGCACATTGAGGTAGGCAGACCCTAAAGCCATGCAATTTTGAGTGAACATAATTATCATGGTTGCCGAAACCTCAACAGCGATATAGTGCAGCATTAAAGGGACCTCGCTTTCAAGACCTCGCAAGCGGTATAGCTTCCTTGTCGCTGAGGTCGGCTTCACACGCGCTCAAGCACTCAGCTCCTTCGAGACATACCTTGCTGTGAACTTACTTCGCGGGAACAGAGCTGCAAGATAATATTTGATACTGGTAGCCCAACAAAAATAAGTGAGTGTACACCCTGACGTCAGGAAGATCATAAGACCCATAGGAGTGTTCAAAAATGATAAAACTCATTGAATATATGGTGATTATTAATAAAGACAAGCAAGTGTTAAGCTTACAAAAAAAATGGCCAAATACACACACACACATATATATATATAAATATATATATATATAAATTTATATATATATATATATATATATATATATATATATATATATATATAAATATATATATATATATATATATATATATATATATATATATATACCAAGTAATATAAGCTCTCAACTGCGCATGCTCAGGAAGCTAAGTACTTTCCACACGTGAAAAGTATCTCGCATTCAAGACAGAGGAGTGAGGTCTGGATCATGACTTGGGAGATGACGTAAAAGCTTGCTAGCTTTCACAGCGCATCAAACCTTCGAGGCGTCTTGGAGCGGTCGATTCGTGAAAGCTAGCTCACTTTCACGGCCAAGTCTCGATCACGCAGCAGTGGTCGCTGTGTAAGTGCCCTAAACAGCAAATTAATGGAGGGGGATATTAGGTTGTACTGAATGAATATTTCAAACAAAAAAGCTTGACGTTTCACATCGTATAGCAAAGTAGCAACTGAAGCTGTAGTCTAGATTAGTATATCGGGAATATTGGCAAGACGCTCACATCGTATAGCAAAGTAGCAACTAAGCTGTGGTCTAGATTGGTATTATAGGATATAGCGAGTGGCAAACGAATGAGGCGAACGATGCACACCAGCTGAGATGCACTTCAGAAACCCTCAGCCAAGGATGAGGCAGGTTCGGGTCCCTTCAAACCAAGCAGAGAGAGAGAGAGAGAGAGAGAGAGAGAGAGAGAGAGAGAGAGAGAGAGAGAGAGAGAGAGAGAGAGAGAGAGAGAGAGAGAGAGAGAGAGAGAGAGAGAGAGAGAGAGAGAGAGAGAGAGAGAGAGAGAGAGAGAGAGAGAGAGAGAGAGAGAGAGAGAGAGAGAGAGAGAGAGAGAGAGATGAGAGAGAGAGAGAGAGAGAGAGAGAGAGCTTTGTTTGGGACAAAACTTGTGGTAATCCAATTAATTGGCGTTTTTGCGTTGATCTTACTTAAGATTCCACGGGGTAAATGTCCATGTGAGATGAGGGCAGGTGAAGTCAGTCAAAGTAACAATTTATCATGTTATCACAAATGTTCACTGGTGCATGCATGGCGCACAACCCGGTAAACACTTAGCGTTAACCCTGGAGACATGCTTTTTTTTTGCATATGCGTGAGAAGCTTTATTCGAATTGAAGATAGTCGTGCGTGCTGGAAAATTTGAAATTGCTTTCAAATTTTCGATTTCCATACCAAACACCGTGTTGCAACATTATAACCTCAAAACTGTATTTGTTTGGTTTGGTTTGGTAAGAAGTTCATTTGAAATTCAAGTTTATAAAAAAAAAAAAAAATGAGCGCCAAACGTACCTTTTAACGGTAATCAATGTTCGATAGCAAGGATTATCACAAGTCAATATGGCTTCTGTATTTTGGTGTCCATGTAGCGCATTTTGACAAAATAAGGATTTTTACTTGATGTTGGAGGTATGTTTGGTATGGCATGTTTGGTAATTCTAAATTTAATTGAGTTTTTCTGTATCATGTCCGATAAAATTATCAATTGATTAGTAGACTAGGTTCTGGAAAGAGAACGGGGACCAAATTTGTAAAATATTATTTTCTGCAAACTATCAGCACACACATAAAGTTCTACTGTCAAAAAGACCATATCTATGTCCCTTCATATGTGTATTGCGTGAAAATACAGGCAAAGAAGCTCAGTAATGTTTTTATTCTTAAAATATATCGCTTCTGTCCTTGCATTATGTCAGAAAGGTATCTTTGTATTAATCATAAAGATATAGGGGTCAAAATGTAGAGAAAAATATTACTGGATAAACTTTCAATTAAAAAATTTATTCAAAAACAGCTTTATCAAAATTTTTGTTGTCCAGTTTCACTGAAAAGTACCTCCAAAAAGTTTGTTTGATTAATATTGCTTGCAGTTTCTAGGTCAGTTTACCCAAATTTAGGTACCCTTGGAGATATGTACAGTGTCTGATCGTTGGTGTGGTTACTTTTTCGAAACAACATAGGTGTCAGAACACAAGCATCTGCATGATTCACGGGCATGATTTACCGTAACATCCCATATTTTTCTGTCATCCGTCCTGAATTTTTCTCTGATCTTGCTCTGTGTTACAGCTTTGTTCCATTTTAACGTTTTAATGAAACTATGCCTGTAAAATTTAGTTGGGTGCTCCAATAAAATGTGTCATATCGGCATCTGGCGATCATCTGTACCCTCCTTGCTGCAACTCAACATGACCCAGTGGTCTGTGTTGATGGCCACAGGTGGAGAATTGGAAGACAGGAGGTTGGTGATAGAGTGGTTGTTATATTGGAATCAGAGGGCAGAAAAGAATGCAGACACCAGCCGTGCAGGCACGTCTGGTTGAAATGAGTGGGCTTTGTGCCTGCAGTGACACACAGATTTGCATAAAAAAATTACAATGGGAGAATAATAAAAATGTATCAATAATTGTTGTGTTTGTCTTGCCCTCTGACTGAGGGTGCCAGACTGTGGGCGCGAGTCGCTCTAAAGTGACCAAAGAAGTATTCACCAGTGTTGCTGTATGGTTGGGGTTGAGCCGGTAGATTCTGGAACTACTGTAATATGCCATATGATAGACGTTTGGTGGTGTATGATACGATTATTATCATGAAAGTAATGAGTTTCTTGAATTTCAGCAATATGGTGCGATCTGTTTCAGCTGGAGGTGGGTGGGGGGAGGGCCCATGGAAAAAAATAACATTGGAAAGGGAGGGGGGGCGTGCACTGAAACATAATTTTTACTGTTATGGGGGGGGGGGGGGCAGTAAATTTGTCTTTGCTTTTTGAATTTTCCTTATCCTGCTCCCCTCCAGCAATACTTGGTGAACCCTGCCTAAGCTTGTCTGGTGGTAGTTATCGTTCAATTTTTGTACTGTCTAAAAGTATAGCAATGTATTCTATTGTCGTTTATAGGCCTGTTGTTTTATGATGGCTAAGTGGTTTTCTGACGCTGTTAAAAGTCATGGACTGTATTGCCATTGAATATCTGACTTGCAGCTCCAAGTCGTCTTCAGACAAGACGTTATTAGGAAAGAAGAAGACATTATTAGGAAGGAATATCAAGTTCTTAAACCGTAGTTGTTGGTAGCAATATAGTTTATGGCTGTATGGAGGTTAGTGAACAACTTACGACTCGAACAGCTACCGAGAACCAGCCTGGCATAAAACCTGTATCTGTTCATTTCTTTCTAGACCATGAAGAGCCCACAGCATCTGGGCTATCAGTATAGTCTTAAAATCATATTTCTTGAATAAAAAGCTATATCCTAAAACTTTCAGTACCTAATTCTTTTATTATAAGAGATACCATGGTCCACACGCTTATAAGATAAAGCATAAATCTTCTTTGTTAATCAATGAGTTAATGCTATTATGTCTAGTTTTTCCACGAATATTTACACTGCACGACACCTATAGGGGTGATTCTATACACACGGAAACGACAATCTATTCTTGTATATGTACCTATACTGTAGCCTTTGGTGAGCTCATCGTCTGTAGCCGAAGTTACAGATGTATGGTTTTAGCTTTAAGATCTCTAGTTTTTGCACTTGAAAGTGACAGTTGGAGTATGATTTATGACTGTGTCAAACCCGTCTTGTAGTCCTGCAACGAGTTTGTGTACAAACTTTTTATCGTGGCGTTTCTTGTCGTAGCACTCATAGCATAGCACTTATAGCACTCTAGCTGCTTTATGTTCAAGGGTGTAGAGGCACGGAAACTTGTTTGCTCGATTACTTTTTCGAAACGTCAGCATTTTTGGTTGTAGTTCCCTAGTTTATCTTTTGCACTGGCCTGCGTTTGCTACTTAATGGAGCTGTGATTACTGCATATGGCGGATTTGTCTCTACCAAGAGATATTTACCTTCAAGCACCGCCTGTGTATTTTCATGGCACTTTCACGAAAATTTGCAAGCATTAAAGTTGTTCCAAGTTTGTTTCTATGTATTCGATAGCTCAGCTTTGTATATCTCTCCTAGGTCTGTTTTCCCGGTATCATTAATGGGGCCGTTGTTACCCCTATTCCAGGTGTGGCTACAAAAACGCAGAATCATGAGAAAACCTGAGACACAGATTACATGCGTTTGCTTTTTTATACTGATTTAGTTCTCTCTTCACTGGGGATATGCCTCATAAATAGTACACTTAAGGCAAACAAGGTTTTAGAGGAGCTGATGAAAAATGTTTCTGCTCGGATGCAGGGAAGGAATCTAAACGTTTATTCCAGAGTAGGACAGGAGTTATCAATTTAGAAAAGAGAAATAGGCTGAAGGTACCAAATGTACGTGTAGAGTTTGTTACTCGAAGGCAAATGAGTGGTAGACCAACAGTTGTTATGGTGTGATGCATGAAGAGAGAAAAGGGAGAAAATGTTTATGTAATAACAGAATGAGGATCATTACTGTAAGGGCTTTGAGGAAGTTTGGCAGCTAGGAGAATAGCGCATGACATGGATTACATGTTTGACAGGGGGTTTACCTTGCAGAAAGAAAGGGGTCAGAACAGTACATGACTTTGTGGTAGGGTGCTGGGAGAAAGAAAATTGAATGGTAAAATAGGAAGAGAGCAAAGTTAACAAGAGTAACAAGTTTTTGGAAAGAAAGGAAAATATGGTAGTCCGTATTAGGGCTCCTACGACTCCTGTGAACAGGGCATTGGGAACGCCAGAGTTTAGAGGCGGGGGTAGGCTCAGAGGGAGAATTGGCGGTTTTTTCAGCCATCTGTGTCAAATATGATGCAGGACCGTGGGAAGTATGTGGAGTGCCATATAATAATAATAATAATAATAATAATAATGATAATAACAATAATAATAATAATAATAATAATAATAATAATAATAATAATAATCATAATAATGATAATAACAATAATAATAATAATAATAATAATAATAATAATCATAATAATAATAAGATGTAGTAGTAGTAGTAGTAGTAGTAGTAGTAGTAGTAGTAGTAGTAGTAGTAGTAGTAGTAGTAGTAGTAGTAGTAGTAGTAGTAGTAGTAGTAGTCCCCGATACACAACAGAGAGGTGTCCTTTTACTTTGGGACTGTCAGTGTAATGAAAACTTAATGATATGGTGTTCTGGGAAAAATTGTCCATATAATCATGTGGTCCTTCATATCCAGGTGTTCCCATTGTCAGGTTTCACTGTATACAGAGTCCCCCTTTACTGACTTTGGTACTTGTTTGTTTTGCACAGATAATTGACCATACGTGTAGTATATAAGCCATTAAATATTCATCATTTTTATGTATGAGACCTATTTTGTGATTATAAATTTGAGAATATCTTTCTTTGAGAGCATGTCTTTATGTTTTTGCAGATCTAGAAATGATTTATTTTCTAACTGCTGGTGATATTTCCTTCACCACATTTTGAACAAAAAATGTCTTCCTTTCGATTTATAATAGTCAGAATAAAAGAATTTACTTTCATTTGGCCCGGAACATCTTCATAATCTATTAAGTATTCTTCCAAGATACCATATGATACACTGAACGATCGCACGCCTTTGGATGGGTCGGTGAGATCTCCCTGTGTTGACAAACCATTGAGCCTGTGTTTCTTCATGAAATCCATCTGTGCAAGCGATCATAACATTACATCTATGTACTAAGTGGGTATGCTACGACACAAAGATATAAAAATTACGTAAATCAGGCTGGTTATATTTAATGTTGAACAATTATTCATTCGATGTTATCTGTTGATTTCGAACATAATTTTGGTGATATGAATGCAGATCATATCCCCATTCTTCTCTGGCCCTTTTTCATATCCTTATGACCCTGCCGAACATGACTTTTGCGATTGACTACATGATCATGTTAATATCTGGCCACATGCACGCATTACGTACTTGATTTTAGTGTTTAAGCATTATTTTAGCAACTCACAGCAGCCGGAGGAGTAATCACAGTTCACCCTTGTGTAATGTTAAATGTTTAAGGGTGAATTAATTTAGGTTTGCATAGACTTCTGTCCCCATGTTTCCCAGCACGCAAGCAAATTATTACGATAGTCCATTCCCAATTTCTTATGTTAGAATATGTAAATGATTTTATTTAGTGTCCCCATTATTTATAGCTCAAGAGTGATCTGCAAAATCAACAGAACGAAATGAGAACTTTTTTTATTAAGTTTTGAGTTGCAACTGGTGCTAAGAAATCGCACATGTCGCTTTGGACTACCCTCTTGTGCTCACCTGAAGGAAAGGCCGTCTGTCTGCAAGTTTTGCACACCATGACTGATCGCCAAGCAAAGCGACCTTTATGCCGAACTTTTCATCTTCTTTGCTTGATACGGTTATAAATGTAGAGTCAAGGTCCAATTTCTGTCCACAAGCAAGATCTAGTATAATAAAGGAATTACTAAACACATGAAAACCTTACTCGTTGGGACATATTTGCTTGCAGTAAAACTGTCGATAAAATTGCAATTGGGAAAGCTTGAAATATCGACGAATTTCAATTATTTAATCAGTACTATTATACAAAACAACAATGCCATTTAGAAACATCTCACAAAACCAAGTTATAGAAAAGTATGATATGCATATAAAAAGTCAGGAATTATAATTTTATTGCCTTTTTCATGAAACATTTTGACAATAAAGCATTATTTTATATACCTACTATAGTAAACATATAAAACTCAAAGTATAATTGAACAATGTATTCTAAGAAAAATGTCTTTTAATTCTATTTTAAAAAAAAGGAAAAGATAAACAACAAAATAATGACTGCCGTGAATTCAAGGCGTAGATTACTTGCTTACATACGTTTGACGTACACTTTATTCTCACAGAAGAGAATGCAGTCTGTCCATCTGGCATGCATGGTTCCGTAGAAATCATATTCGATGTGTGCCAGATTTTCCACTGTCACATACCTTCCAGCGACTGGCTGAGTACATCTGCATAAATAAGGCGACACACACACACACACACACACTATATATATATATATATATATATATATATATATATATATATATATATATATATATATGTGTGTCTGTGTGTATGCGTTTTGTGCACTGTGTATGTTTTGAATCAACTTATAATTGTTAGTCAATAAAATTTTTTGACACGTTCAGGTATTAATTTTCATTGTGCAGGTGATACAGCCTGTGGAAACAATATGATAGGTGCACATATGTAATGTTTGTACTTCCTCAATATTCATCCTCTCTTTACAAAGTAGATTGTGTATCTAGGTCATACGATGGGACACACACACACACACACACATATATATATATATATTTATATGTATATATATATATATATATATATATATATATATATATATATATATATATATATATATATATTTGTGTATGTGTGTGTGTGTGTGTGTGAATAGCAAGTAATTTCCATGGAAAAATATATCTGATGTGTAAATGAAAGGTCACATTACTGACTGAGTTATGAAACAGCACACATACTTTGGGATTCCCAGGTTATAAATTGCAAAACGCGGCAAGACAAAATTTGAATAGTGGTGACAAAATTTGAAATTTTCATTGTCGGTATTCTAGGGCAGTGCTGTATACATACATGATCATCAACTTATTCTGCATGCCACCTGTTACATTCCTTGTACATAATAAAGCACTTCTTTCAGCAAAGTCGTTTGGATACAGGCCAACGTGAATGTCCGCCAACATCATTTTATACAGAAGATTGCATGACCGTGCTGAAACATCAGCAACTTCAATTAATTCCGCTTATAAATCCATGTCAAAACGATAGAATTAACCGTGTTGTCTGTAAATATCACCAGACAGACATGAGCCGTTTACATCGGAATTTCGGTGCAGCTTCTCTGTGACATAGTTGAAAATTGTTGTCCACTCTATTTATGGCAGTTTCACGTTGTCATTATGGCATCTTATCCCTTTAGACGTTCAATGAATAATGTATTGCTTGATGGCAATTAAAGTCTTACTCTTATATCTAATGATGTTTATGTTGATAAACTTGCCATGATTTGAATTGTTTCAGAATTGTGCTGATATTCAACTATGATATTCACACGTAATGGTTTCACTACTGTTATGTGGCATCCAAATGACTTAGTATAGGAAAGTAGAGCAAACGTTTAATAATAAAACCCGCGACAGATATCATTCCTCATCAAAGGTTTAATGCTTTGTGTCTTTAAAACCTGCATGTAGTAAGGAGAGCCCGTGACCATGTCAGGTCTAACGCGGCACTGCTAACCATACTACTCTAGTGACGTGTGTTTTTGAGCAGTTAGTTAGGACATTATCATATTAAAGTATCGAGTGCAAAAGCATTAATTCAGCCTTTTTGAGTTATAAAGCAAATTTAAAGATGGTATAATCGATTAAAGAGGCGTTATTCTAGGGTATGGTAATGTGTTAAATATACATTAATATTTAGAAAGTAAGGGAGAGTACACAGGACAGCACAAAGAGGCAAAGATGGACAATAGTAGAGAAGGAACGAAAGAAAGTAACAATAAAATGAACAACGTAGGGAAAAAATTAAGCTCGACGAAAGGAAATAGGAAAGACGAAGCAAAAAGACATTGGGGAGTCTTCATTTTGAAAGTGATAAACTGAATTCACTCCTACAATAAAACATCAAAATTATCTGTTAATGATCTCAATGTATAAAGGTTATTAACACAACCATGCAGGCTGTGATATGGTTCAATCAACAAAATGCTCGAAACAAACGAGAACTGTTTCTAATGTTCCTAATTTAAAGACATGTACTATCTGGCACATATTTCTGTAGTTGTGATTGGTAACACTTTATGTGTGCAGCTCTATTTGGTGTTAAATAGTCAACAAGAAAATAGATACACTTGAAATAGTGCAATAGAATCATTAACTTTGCGTATATGTCTGTTATGTAAATAAACCTGGAGCTACTCCATTTTGAAATAAAGCGCATTATGTCCAGTCGGAGTTAATACTTTTTGATTCCTGATCACTGGCGAGATTTAAGCCGCTGCCTCAAGAGAACTGAGTATCGTTGTATATGTCCCCACCTTCTCTCACAAACCTACGCCCCCGATATTCTTTAATCTGCACATGACTTACAAGCTTACATATATTCTAGTACAAACTTGCGATATATGTCAACATGTATATCATAAACGGACAGTTTTCGAAGAACACAGATCATTTCAACCGCAGCTTGTCTACGAAAGGCGTACTCGCTACTGTCCATTGATATATATATATATATATGTGTGTGTGTGTGTGTGTGTGTGTGTGTGTGTGTGTGTGTGTGTGTACGTCTTCAGCAACCATTTTCACTCATGCAATTGCGAGTTGGCTTTTCATTTTCATTTGCTTGCATAGATACAGTATTCACACTGGATGTATTCCTATATGCTACCCACTGAAACCCTCTAATTCGGATCCTCTTCTTGACTCACGAGCTATAGCCCACCCTGAAATGTACATTTTCTGTCTAATTTAATCTCATTTTCACAGAAATTTGGTGCATATACCCAAGGTGAAATTTTTTTTAATGAGATCCTCTGGTAAATCTCTGTCTCTCTCCCTAGGAGGCATACATTGCATGTTGACTATTTGCTTCGCACATTATCATTTTGTAAACATTGGGGCGTACGGTTAAATTACAGTTAAATTGCGAAGTAGAAAGTGAAATGCATACACATGCAGCTGTCTCACGCTAGGTTTTTTACTTACTGAACAAGGAGAATGATAAAAGATTTCTTATCGCTGTTGTGACTGGCTAAACCCATTAAAGGAGCCAGTACAAACGAAAATCGTTAACAGTCTGCTACAAATTTAGCCATTAAAGTAAAGGCGTGCTGGAATCCAATTGTCCCATTGTAGCATAATCTGCCTGCAGCTAAAATCTGAGCAAAAATATGTATAAGCAAGCATTGATCCCAATTTCCCTAGTTGGCTTACAAAGGCTACGAATTCTGACTAAAACTATCTTCATTTTCGAAAACAAAAAAATAAGGATACTTTGTAAAATTGACAAGGATCCAGTTTTATTTGCATAATTTATACCATTCATTAATAAATCTTGTTCAAAAAAATGCTATAAAACTCTACTGGAAAACCATGTGTATTTGGAATGTTATTTTCAAAGTGTTTTTACAATATTCCCGACTTCCCGTCATCACAAACTGCCTTGTGGATTCCAGATAGTTTGGGATCTGTAATTATGCCAGGGATCACCCTCTAAACCACGATCTTCTATTTGCTGACTTGAATACCAGTTTTTATAATAATTTGCTTGTCCGATAAGAATTGGACATTAAATCTGTTGTCACCAGCCCATTTGCCATCATCAGTTGTCCTATTTCCTTTTTATTGTAATTTTGATTTAAATTTGCCTTTCTAAGTTTAAAGAAATATTTACTTGGTTTTAGGCTTCCCTGATACCATTGGACTTTCCACCCTATATTAGCACTTTTTTTATATTCTATCTCTGCTTCTAAATTTTGTTTTCATGCCCGAGTTTCATCTTTAAATTTTCTTGGGTTGGAATAATTTTTTGAAATCTGTTCCAGCTGCTGTAGCCTGTCCTCATAATCTTTATTTTTCTTGTTTATTTCCTCCTTCTTTTTGATGTGTATTGAATATTTTCTCCTCATATTTTAGTTTTTTTTTTCTCCTCATATTTTAGTTTTTATTGTTTCCATAACAGGGTAGGATTAGCTCCTGCATTCAACTGCATGGTTTAAGTCATGGTTTGCCTTTTCAAATTAATATACTCTTCTCACGTCAAAACTGTAAAACATGACGTCCAGAATCCCGTACCCCGCTCTATACTTTCAGTAAACAAATTCAATCTTTTTAAAGAGTAATGAGTTTGAAATTCTGGGCTAATAGCTATGTTATGAACAAGAAAAGCCTAAACGAAACTAGGAAGAAGTTTAATCTCCGAAAAATGGCATTAGATCCGTTGGTATGACAAGTGTTTTTTCTAAACTGGTCTGGATTAATCATTCTCCAGATGTCTCTCAGATTAGTATCTCCCCCCCCCCCCATGCCGTAACTACTGCCTGAGCTCACGTATGTGTTTGAGGACGGCCAACATGTTTATCTTGTTCCAAGTATAATGCAAAGTTTAAATCCCCACCTGTGATTTTTTTTGTCATTTAGAAATTCCTGTATTAATGCAATAATTTTTTCGAAAAAAAAAGCAAAACAGATTAACCTGCTTTCGCCCGCATATGTTTACAAGGGATAGATTTTAACTTCTGACAGGAATATCAAGAATGATATAATGCCCTTTGGGGTTTACTATTGTTTTAAAATAACTAACGAAAGGTATTCTTCAAATTCGTTATGTTTAATTCTTTTAGGATTGTTAGGGGACAATGGGTAGTTTTGTTACATACACTACAGCAACAACGATATTTTCTGAACCAGGCTGTGAATTATTCCAGCCTCTGGCTATTTCGGACATATAAATTCATACACTTTCAGGTATATAATTTTATCATGTCTCTTTCATCATGACAGACATGAACGTCAAAGTTAGGATTCATAATCCACTTAATAATCACAGATTCTTGGCCATAACCACCTGGACAGCATTCTGACCTTACTCGGATGCATATGTCTGTCAGAGGCTTATCGTATACAACTCATTAAAACACACGAATCATGTACACATAATAAATTAAAGCATTAAAACTGTAGGACTGAATTTTTCGCTTTGAGGAAGTTGAAGAGGCAACTATCAAAAGTTGCATAAATCCTACTATCAACAATGCACAGAAGGTAAATCTCTTTCGAATGTCAACTGGTATTATTGAATGTATTCAAGCTTGGTAAACACAGGGACACACAGACACACGTACATATATATATATATATATATATATATATATATATATATATATATATATATATATATATATATATATATATATATATATATATATATTTCTTTATTTTTCTATATTGGGTGTCAGTGGAAGTGTGGGAAACCTGCAGCTGGATAAGGCACTTGTCTATCTATCTATCTATCTATCTATCTATCTATCTATCGGTCTCTCTGTCTGTCTGTCTGCATATCTATGTATCTATCCATCCATCCATGCATCTATCTATCTTGACTAGCCCCTTTGCATATGTTCGCTGTTCCACTGATGATCTTTTGAGATTTGTTAAACGCCTATACACTTACGTCAATATTATAGGCCAATAATGTTTCTGTGTTATCATTGTAGTACACATGAACCTTACCAAATGGTCTGCCCGTTAAAGACAGAAAATGTATGTTGCAAACACAATTATGAAAGTCAGGAAGTTCTGTTACTGCAATGAGTACCATCCATTAAATGTAACGTTTGGTGTTTAAAGTTTTAGGTTAGTATAAAAGTAGTCGCTCAGCCTCTCACCTATACATAGGTCACCTTTCTTTTAGTCCTTGGTGGAGTTCAAGGTCAAGATATACATGTAAGCGCTATACACTCACCTGTGTCAACGTACAGAAGGATAGCAACTATTTCATATAATTCCTGCAAGTCAATTTGCACATAAGGTCTGTGCACGTGCAGGTTACTGGCACAAGTTCCTGCAATGAAATATGTGATGTCAAAATAATGATGCCTACGTAAGGGGTGATGCCAGCACGTCAATTATTTGACATAAGAGACAGTAAACTTACATTTGTGACTAATTTTGGTTTGAATTTACGTCGTGCGTAATAACAATTAGAAAAAGTTGCTCAGGCTGCTTGCTGTGCAATGTACAATGGCTGTGTCCCCGGATGAGAGGTTTTAATGAAGCTTATGAATAGTCACGCAACTATGGACTTATAAAACGGAAAAATCCGGTATAGATTTTGTACCGTAAAGCAGCTTCTTATTTGCAATAATGCTTTTAATAGTGCGCCACATAGCTACCCAATTGAGCAGTATGCTCCTTGTGGTATCACATTATCTTCAGCACGGTATAAAACACGGTTCCCAATTTTAACTGTAATTTTTTATCTGAATCAAAACTAGCATTTGAATTATTATTACCTATATCCTTATCAAGTGATAGTCTTGCCATGCTGAAGGAGCCTTGCTTCATTTTCACCGGATAACCACTTTTGATTTCCTCTAAGTTGGCCACAGAGAAATCTGCAATAATTGCCTTGCACTTACTTTTTAGACGCTCGTCATTTTATTTCATTTAATGCCATGCGTATCTGTTTCTTTTTCTATCTGACCGCCTGTTTCCCTCCAATCATCCCTAATCTCAATTGACGAGTTGAACTTCGTCCTTTTCAGTCGTAAAGAGACATTGGACTTTGGCGGCATTCAGTGGTCTTTTATAACTTGCCCTATCACAGACCATCCATAACCACCAAACTACTGCCAAATGCCGCTGATCCCAGCCAATACTGGCTGTAATATGATTTAGAAGCCTGGAGATGTTGTAAGTTTGCAACCCTGTGTTTGACAAACAAACAAACAAACAAACAAACAAACGAATAAGGAAACGAATAAGGAAAATAAATAAGACATTTCTGTAAAACATAGATGCCCGCTTACCTTATGTTTGCCCAATTACCCTGCTGATAGTACTAAACGGGGCACTCATAGCCTTGAGAAGTGGGTGTAGAAACCAAATTGACTAAAATGACCTAGTGACTTTGGGAATGGAATCGAGGTTGCCCTTCTTCGTAGCTTATTTGGCTCTGATAGCAAACAATAAACATCTCGGAAATTAAAGGTCTGGCTAATACAATTCTGCAGATATTAAGCAGATACCAAATTTAATAATATAGCTCTGAGGCCTTTGGGATTGCCTCAAGGTCACTAAATTCAGAGCTTGGCCTGGCTCTTATAGGTAATCCATCCTCTAAGCTGACAGAGCCCTAACTAAGGACTATTACCATGTGCAACATTAAAGTCATAATTCAAATTCTGAATTACAACTCAAACATCAAGTTCTCTAAAATGGCCTTTTGACCTTTGGAAATTAGGTCAAGGTCACCCATCAACAAACGTGACTTAGCCCAGGATTGTGTAGAAACTAAAACTTAATACACTGCATCCCTGACCTTGGAAATAGAGTCAAGGTCAACAAGCTTCATACTTTAATTAGCCCTTTTATAGGAGTTTATACCTGGGCAGTATCAAAATCATATCTCAAAAAAGCTTTGATTTATGGTGCAGAAACTACAGTCTCTCTTCTGACCGACCGACATAAACAAAGCGATATCCCCTGACTTCTCCGAAGGGGGCATAATCAATCAATCAATCAATCAATCAATTAATCAATCAATCAATCAATCAATCAATCAATCAATCAATCAATAATACATTAATAAAAAATTAATTACATAAATAAAAACAAACCTTGAGTCTAGCAATGTGAGGAAGATAATAACATGTTATAAGAGCTACATTCCATTAAATTGGAAATGAATCAGGCCGACATTTTTTGTATAAAAGCTAGAGACTGTGAATTACTATTGTACACCTCATCAAGTTAATATTAGTCAAATGCAACCCCCCGACTAAAACCTTGTTGACATTATTCGATCAGTTGCAATGTTATTGTGTGCAAACGGACAGAGGGACGCACAACAGGCATATAACATACAAAAAGCTCTTGAGAAAAAGGAAAGAAAAGCGCAAATTCTGTATGTGCGGTTGGTTACCTTATTCTCTGTGTGGAAACTTTTGAAACATAAGACTCAAACCTAACAATGTTTTTTAGTTAAAGCCCACGAACTGCAACCAACAATGTGACAGCTGTTTTGCCATTAAAACCAATGTCACTGGTTGTCCAACGGATCATAATCATTAAAATATTCCCGGGACGGACAACCAACAGACAATCTTTTTCTGTAAAAATATTAATTGGAATTGACCTTCGTGACCGAAAAAAAAAAGGTTTTCCAGGTTTAGTACAGTAGTAAGCGTACACGTTATATAAGATTAATATTATAAGATATAAAATGCATTTTGGTTTACGTGCCTTGGATTTTGGTTTCTTTTGTTCTATTGTTTTTCGGGGGGGGGGGGGTATTAGTTTTGCTTCTGTTTTCGTTTTGCTTTCTCTTTTTTTTTTTTTTTTTTTTTTTTTTTTGTTTTGTTTTTGTTTTTTGTTTTTTTTTTGCTATTTTTATGTTTTTATTTTTTTTCCTGTTTTTTTGTCCTCTGAAACATATAGCTTAAACCACAAACTTTCACAATGGCTACACTTCTGCAGAAATATAAAGTGGAAAAAAATAATGGACTCGAAAAAATCAACGCGATATGTATATCTTTTTCCCAACAGTTGTTTCATCTTCAGTGTAATCACTGCAATGTACCAGGTCCCTGTATTGGCAAGTATTCAGTTTAGCGACGAACGCTTGTTAAACGAGATTAAAATTATCTGATACAGGCCTACAGGTCTCTCGTTTGTTTTCAGTGACAACTCTATTGCTTTATCAAAAGGCTGTCTAGTCTATTGACATCATACGTTTTCGCTCGTGCATAAGAGTCACATTAAATTTCACCCTCCACCTACTTGTACCGTATATGTCTCAGTAGGTGCGAGGAATTCAAAAAATTCAATGACGGCCAATTTTACAACATTAATGAATTACTTAAACTGTATTTTAAGGAGCCTTTTCTGGAACACCTGCTATTGCATGGGTTTTGTATGCATAGTGCAGTCAATATGTTATCCTACGAACCTATTGCTTCATATCTATAAACATACATACTGCACGCAGGTATTGTGTCACATTTCATTCGTTTTCCTCCCATGTCCCAGCACCAGGGCATGCTGTAATAATGACCTTGTTGTCGACACATACTGTCATGCTGAAACCCGGAATACTGCAGAAATTCTTGAAAGGCACCCATCCAGTACGAGCCAGCAGAAACCCATGGCCTACAACAGTGCTGTTGTTGTAATATACTTTCTTTAATGAGGATCAGACTACAACATTGGTACTGTTTTTACTATCATCATCATCATCATCATCATCATCATCATCATCATCATCATCATCATCATCATCATCATCATCATCATCATCATCATCATCGTGACATGTTATCAGGTATTTTGTATCACTTGGCGCTGTTTTTTCTCGAAATTAAGAGCAGAAAATGACATAGTTATCAATAAAAAAGTATGATATAGTGTGCACATATTGCATTTTAAAATCATCTCTGGCTGTAAACGCAAAAGACAGCAGAGTCTCCCCGAGACATGTGGTTAATCCCCCTCCAGTTCATTAGACAACCAGGTTCCCCACCTGGTGGCCATCACGCTGATAATTCCAACCTCCTTGGAATTTCTAGTTCAGCTTTTTTCATCATATAGTTTCGCCAGCCAATCAGCACGACCCAAGGAATGGAATGTAATATGTTCACTGAGGAAAACATCACCGTTTAAAGTGAAACGGTTAACGTTCACATTAAAATGCCTTGAATGCCGGGAGCTTTCAAATGAAATTGAAATCGAAATCGTTGTGAGAATCCCTGGCCTGAAACTTATTGCAGTATTAAACTGTAGGCTGACTTAGCTGCATATCTTCGCATGCTTGAAAGTTAAGACTTTATCTAAATTTTATTTATTTATTTGCCCCTTGGAAAATGTAACTATTATGGAAGTGATATAGTCTTCATCACCATCTTGCCATGCGATCTGTCCGCAAATAAGCTGCTTCAGTTTGACGTTGTATTTTAATGCTGTTAATATCAATCCGCACATAATGTACCGTAATAATTGGATTTCTATATTTTTTTCGTTCTTACTAGTTAACTTAAATACACCTTTTTTCCGAATTGAAGGCACGCACATATATTATGCCACGTGACAATGGCCAACATTCATCGGCGTGTGATTCTGATTAAAAGGAAATATTCTGGTGTGGAAACTTGGCGACCATTTCTGTTTAGCTTATTTTTATTCGTATCAAAAACATCGTTCGCCGTCATTATCATCATCGTCGTCGTCGTCGTCGTCGTCATCATCATCATCATCATCATCAAGAAGGATGGAAATCGAATACAGTCAGCAGATATATTAAGACTATCAGGATTGTTTTTGTAGCAACTCTAGTTTCTGGCTCTGGGGTGCCGGTTACACGTATACGTATCTGGTAACATTTAGCTAGTTGCAACCGTATAAACATTCATTTAATTAATTACAATTGTATTTTTTTTTTTTAAATTTTATGGCTACCCTGTAAAATATTGAAGCTTAGCTCAGAAAAAAAAAAAACTTTTTATTGCATTACAATTCAGACTTTCATATCTTATTATTCCATTGGCTGCTGTATCTGCAAAGAGACACAATCTTGGAGTTGTGAGTATAAAATAAAAAACAACATGTTGTTATAGACCTTGGTAAACTTTGAACAATAATATTATTTTTGGACAAGTACCTGCAAACACCTTTTGATGTTACCATGATGGATCCTCTGTACGTTGCACCGACATCACTGGGGTGATAGCAGACACTTGGCTCTGGCAAGAAGCGACCCAGCATTAACATTTTATGCTTTTTGGTTTACCGAATCACATTTCAGTCAACAATATATAAATCCCGTTTTTACTAGTCGATCGTGAATCAGGCATATGTCTATAATCACGTTCCATTCTATCTTACTTAACCGTCATGTTACCGTACCCAGGCCTACCTACCGTACAGAGGCCAACCTGCCGAAGATTAAAGACACTTCAGTTTGTAGAGTCAGCAGTTGTTCATATTCGAGGTTACAGATGCAACAAGTCAGTCCATGGTGAAATGATTGCTCCTGTACTCAATATATATTATATTGGTCGTCGCAAAAACCAAGCTACGTCACAAAAGTACCCCTGCATCACGTTTTTGCTGTCCATTCCCTATATTTGTGATTTTGAGATAAAATATATCAGTTGTTTTCATCATACCAGTGGTGATGTAGGTCTACATAGATGCGGATAGTGTCAGTAAAAGGTGGTTGCCGTCATGGATTTATTTGTATAAAATGGCCACGTGATAATTCTGACTTCAGTTTTTCGTGTGAGCTCGTGGCCATGTACAATACAATAGAATACTACAATGCAGCTGATTTTGATCCCCCATTCAAAATGTTGGTAAAGATGCTCAATTTACCCTGCACTAATGTATCTACAAATTGTTGCACTATATTTTGATTATGGTTTTCTAACTGATTGATATCAATATTTCGATTTTGGGTGGCAGATTTCTTGATTCGAATAACACCCCCAACCTATACAAAAGCATAATATTATCATAAAAAACACATATTATTGGTTTAAAGGCATTGTCCATACCACGAGTGAATGCTGCTAATCTATTTGTACGGCTTGCAAACACTTGAGAATCCGAAAGCCACTTCCTATGAAATTATAGTTGTGAAGGGGGCGTTCCTGAGACTCCGCCCTTCGTTTCTGAAAGCGATCGCCCCTTTCAGATCTCCAAATCAATCTTAAAGCAGTCAACTCCCTCAAAGTTTACCATTGTATTTCACGACGTGTGGAAATGCAATTAATTCTGCAAACCCTACTTGAACTCATTCAGCTGGTGTCGAGGTCTGTATTTGATATCAGGTGGAGCCTATCTACCATAGCATACATGGAGCGTCACCAGTAGCTGACACTTGAGATCTCCATATACACCCTGCACCTACCGCCAGATGGCATGGCTTAAAGAAAATTATTGAGGTAAGGTGACACTGCAGAGTAAAATACTTGTGCTTCATGAGGATTTTTGATTACCTACAGTTAAATGACAATTCCACATTGTGAATGTTTGCCTTACTTTGATAGTAGCAGTAGTAAAAGGTAACATTCGCTCCACCAAACCATATGTGGGGAAGGCTTCCATTTGTTTTGACTGAACTGTTGGATCCTATCGGCATCGATAGGAACTCCAACTGTGTTAGCATGCCAGCTACATTCGGGCAGTGGTGTCCTCTCTACGAAGCGTAACAAACACAAACAGACGTTAATATATAGATATTTGATTCCAATATTAAGCGGATGATTCCTCAATGTACACATACTGTCGTAACTTATTTCTGTCTCCACGTGTATGCGTACGATTCAGGTAGACACATATGTTGTTTAGCCCTACATCTTGCCTGTCACTTTCACGGTCAGTCTGATGCTGCAATACGGCCATGCGATTCAACTTACATGCTAAAACACAGACCTAATGTGTATCTTCATCATCCTGTACAGTAATAGTACGCTTGTCACTTTTGAGCTAATCATGCAAAATATATGTGGAATAAAGTGTTGCATGGATAGAATGGGATTAATTCCAGTTTGTTTACAGTGAGTGGTAGTTAAAAACAGAGGATGGGCGCCAACAAAAAAAAATCTACATTGAGAGGATTCAAAAGGGCGATTTTTAGAGGAAAAATCCTTGGCAGCAGTAGTGTCATGGCCTTTATTCACTGTGTTTCAATATATACAGCATCCATGACATAAAATTCCTGTTCCCACATATATAATACGTTTTTTAGACTATGGAAATGTAGCACGTTATTATTCCAAAAGTAGGGTTGGCCATGATTGCACAAAAAAACGGGACTGATTATATGAAAACACATTTCTTTATGATTCTTCTTACACTTAGCTGGTTATCTGTCTGGCAAATATAAATGTTATGGCTATACATTTGAGAAATTCTGCAATTGGAAAATGCATTTCATGGTCACAATTCATTTTAAATGCTGCTATTGTCTGTCTACGATTCTTATTTTCACCCAGGTTAAGTTACACAAGCAATACTACAGGAGAATGCAAATATTTTTAGGGTATCATATTCCCACCCAATGAGGCTTACGGGGATGTAACAGAAAAATGCGGTTTGTATTACTTTACAATAAAGTAAGTGCCTGCGTATAGTTTCAAATATGGTATCCTCCCGTGTGGTATATTTTTCCCTTTCAAAGGGTGCTGAACACATTTTATATATCTGTAAACTGTACGAAAGTGTGGTTCGTACGTGTACCTGTCATCGATATTATTACCATTATTATCAATAGTGGTAGTACTGATAGTTGTAGTTGTAGTGGTAGAGGAGTATTAATAGTTGTAGCATTAATGAAACTGGCCATGTGCTGTTCAATATATACAAAGTGTCAATCGTCTATGAGAGCCGTCATGAAGGTATAATATGTCCATTCCTGCACGAGGAATGTTGATTCCCATGTCTTTCCTTTCCTCCCCTGCCGTGTATTCCCTTTCCTGTACTCTCTCGTTTTCCTGTATGGTGGTTGGGGGGTTGAGGGGGGGGGGGATAAATTCCTAGTCCTATTTTTTCTATTCGAATCTAAACCAAGGTACATAAATTGACATGATAATTTGATAGATACACGTAAAGATCAGATGAAAAGGAATTTTAATATCAACATTTCTGAAGAGGACTCTTCCATTCCACTTTTATTCTTGATATAGAATGGTAAATCACATATAAATATTAATTCATTTACAAAGAAAGCATATTGATCACACAATAAACTTTAAAATGTGACGGTAAATCTTGCACTGTTGACACTTTGAAAAATGTTATCGAATTTCCTTTCAGTAACACTTTTGTTCAATGCGGACAATTGTTTTTCCAACAAATAAAAGGCATGAAAATGGGTAGCAGCTGCTCCCGTTTTCTTGCAGATTTTTATTCAACCTGGCATAAATTCAAGTAGAGAGATGAACTGATAAAAAAACGAACAAAAAAAAAAAAAACACTTTCAAATGGCTACAAAATTATCAACAACGCTAAATACATTGATGACATGCCTTGTTTAAATAAACAATTTTTCAGTGAAATTGCTAAATACATTTTCACTAAAGATATCCCTTTGAAAGATAACAATTCAGTTGGTTTCAGAGATGTGTTTCTGGACTTTGATATCCGGGTTACTAATGACAGGTTTTGTATTAATTATACTACACAATAGAAGGGTTCAACTTTGAAGAAGTTAACTATCCTTTCCCACACAGTAGTATTCCGTGAAAAAGATAGAATACATTTTTCGTCATACATGTTGAGATTTGGTCGTATTTGTTCTAAATTTCAGGACTTTGCATCTAAAACCAAATTTATTCACAAAAAAATTGAGTCAAGAGGATTCAAAGATGTAATTCTGTTCAAGTATTTCGCAAACCTTGCTGTAAATATCCAAAGATGGCCAGGATGTTTGCCTTAAGTAATTTTAGAGATTTAGACATGCCTGTTTTGCTCCTTATGTTATCAGTTGGCATCATTTTGTTTCAATATTCACCTATCAGACATTCAAGGCTAGCTTTTTCCTGTTAGTGAGGACCCCCAGGGGCTATCGGTAGCAAGCAGCGGCCTACAACAATTATAAGCTTGTACTTGACATCTGGTTAAGAAAAATTATATTTTGATTGAATTGTCTTGTCTTCGATACTAATGACCTTCATTCTTTGCTGACTTGCCCTACATATTTTTATTTATATCCAAAGATTATTAGAAAGTTTTTAGCTACAATAATTTTGCAGATTTTAGACTTGCCTGTTTTGCTACTTAATTTTATCTTTTGGCATCATGCTGTTATAATATTCACTTTCGGACATTTTAGGCCTACATGTCTTCTGTCACGCTAAACCCAATCTAAATGAATGTATACAGATATCGGGTCAAATTTGAAAGTGGTTTTGGTATGTGGCTGCATGATGATTTTATGTTCCCAAATGTCAAATGATTTTTTTGGAACCACAATTCAGCTATACTAATAATATTTTCCTTTGGTCTAGTCACTTTATAAAGCCACTGTAAATAAATTCCACATTTTTTGACCTGATTTCATCACAGTTTGTGTCAGGTACTGTGCACTGTGTGCTTTTTTTACTGATTTTATCTTTATATTGGATAACATTTTAACCCTTAAAGTGCTAATCACTGCTATAGCCGTTTTCTCATTACTGTTAAACATAGAATGGTTAGGATATTCAAATTCCTCATGAAGAGAACTTTTATTCAAATACCAGCAAGCCTAGTCGAAAGCAAAAAGTAGTCTTAGTCAACAGCTTTCCTGGGGGCACTTTGAGCGCAATGCGCGCAAAGTGCCCCCAGGAAAGCTGTTGACTCAATCTTAAATCAGCACTTTAAGGGTTAATAAGTAATCTCAAGATGATTATTAACGTAATTCAGTCTCGATTAACATTTCGATGTACCATTTAGGTGATATAACTTGAATTAATATGGCTGTAGTTCAAATGTCCTACTTTTGCATTGAACGATATACGGCTCACTGAAAACTAGATTTAAAATATTACCGTGCGAGCCTTCTTAACAATGTGGCTTATGTATGTACTTAAATCGATTTAGATCGTCAAAAATAAAGAGATGTCTTACTTTATCTCAACGTCAAAGTGTATGAATACTAATACACAAATCATGCTGATAAACTAAAGTACACAGAGGGCGAACGTCACCTGGAGCAACAGGAAAGCTTCTACATTTGGAACTCTAAGTGGATCTGTTTGTGTTGTGCCATCCTTGCAGCAGAATCTCATTTGAATTGACTTCTTTTGATTCATTGATATATTTGTTGGGGTAAAACCGGATATATCCACTTGTACTCCATCAGCCAGATTGATATTGATATCTCCTGGCATGAAACCTAGATTACGAAAACGCATCAGTATCGGTAAGCAATGGGAATAGTTAACGCAAATATGTGAGAAAATTTGTGTTCACGTATTATTTCATGGGCACTTTTTTGGTTACATTTTGTCCAATACCTGCAATGAGGGAGCAGTCATAAACCTGGCATGACTTTAGCTTTTATATGAAAGAGCCAGCAAAATGTAGTGCTGGATGTGGCTGCTAACTTAGCTTCATTTTCTTTAAACCACATCTAATTGAAATGATGTTTCTGTCAAGAGGATCTTAGTACGACATTTCTAGTGTAGACGGTTTAGTGATGATCCTGTCATTTGTGTTACTTCTCTGGCAAAATGTGCGTGGTATTCTATCATTATTTTTCCCAAAAATCACTAAAAGAACAATGAAATAGCTTTCCTATGATGATGATGATGATGATGATGATGATGATGATGATGATGATGATGATGATGATGATGATGATGATGATGATGATGATGATGATGATGATAATAATAATAATAATAATAATAATCTTACCTTGCGGACATTCATTCCCAAATGCATAAATACAAAATGTTCCATTTGGCCACGACGAGTTGTTGAAAGAAAAGTCGCCATTCTTCATACAGAAATTCAAACCCATTTGCTTTTTAGTTTCAGGTCCTTTTTGATGATACTCAACTGATCTGTTGTAGGTGTGACTTACTGGTGATCGAAATACCACATTTCCCTTCAGCCATTTTGTAGTGGGAGATATTGGGCAACCGAAGAAGGTCATGGGGATACCATAGCTGCCTTGTGGCCAACCTGCCGCGCTTAGCGCTTCACAAGAAAAATCATGCAGGAAACAAACAGGATTATTATGCAATATGCTTCTCTGCGAAAATAATGCTGAATGACGACAAAAAGTGGGTGAGAATAATCTGGTGCTCCAGTATAGTGGTTCTTGTATATTTTTGGGAACCAAAACACAAGACGTTATTATCTGATATACTAATATGGCTCACATGCCAGGGTATCAGATATTGGTCCCTATAGCTCTTGTAGAGTGTACAAATTTGTGAACTCCTTTCCCTTCAGAACATGATTACCTGGAGGCAGTATACTCCTCTTCTGCAAAAACTACCTTATTAGATAAGTTGCAATCGGAATGGTTTGTAAAAAGACGATAACAAATTAAGTACATAAAGAAAGCCTATTGAAAAGTCCCTGAAGCTAAAATCCCGTTTTCATCTGAAATTGATTATTATTGTGTTACCAATTATAAATTCATTCAGATAATTCAGCATACAGTTTGTATGAGGTACCTTTGTCTTCCTCTTCCCAGTTACAGTTTGGACTCTCGAGACAACAAACCTTTCCTGTCTCACAGATCTTCTGAGCAAAGTGATGGTTAGGACAGCAGTGAGTTTCTACACATGTGCCGCCTTGAAATTGGCACAGATCCACCACTGGGTGCACCAGATTACAAAAACATAAAGTTAAAACTTTAACATTTTTATAATTTCTAGTTTGTTTTAATTGGCTACCAAGGTTGGTAGATTTACTGGACAAAAAGAAAGGAAGCGGAAAAAACTACAAATTTCATTTAAATACAAAATACTCTGCTCAAGAATTTACTGAATTTGTTTATGAGCATAAGTAAGCAGGAATATTAAAGTGTGTTTGTTCTGTTCCACTAAGGAAATATGTAATCTTAGATTCCTTTATACGAACAAGCATGCATTCAAACAGTTCGTCCCTTACTAACTTTAGGGATTTTAAGCTTTCCAATACATACTTTCCCATATACCATTAAAGTGGACTCTTAGTCTAGTGCTCAAGTGTGTGTGTGTGTGTGTGTGTGTGTTTGTGTGTGTGTGTGTGTGTGTGTGTGTGTGTGTGTGTGTATGTGCTAATGTGCATCTGCCTGTTAGTACAAATATTCTCGCTTTCACAGTAAATAAATTTCAAACCGTTAAGACTCAATTAATCTCGTTCTATCCAAAAGGGAACACCCTTTTATGTGTTTATCAAAATCACATTTAGTTCAAGTTTGTGTGTGTGTGTGTTTATGTGCGTGCAATTGACCTTATTCGTACATTTTTCAGGTCTTATAGTTGGTGGCAATTGGCTATATATATATATATATATATATATATATATATATATATATATATATATATATATAACTACCTTCATCCATTAACTTTTCTTTTCAAATTTAAACATAAGTGTGGTATTAATTTAAATTGTTTAGAAAATCCTATTTTGAATTGACATATTCATCATAAAAAACGGGTGACAAAAAGCATGTATTTTGTATTGTGAAGGAAGCGAAACTGGACACAGGACAGCTGTTATAGTAATTAAGAGAAAGTGACAAACTGGCTGAGAGTATGTCGGAAGTGATCAGCTTTTAGCTAAGAGTGTTGGACTTAGGTATGGAGAAGAGAAAAGGGGGTATGACATCTATTTTCTTGGTAGCTGAGGTGTACACATGACGAAAGCCCATTAAACTTTGCCAAATTTGAATCTGAGACTACAAGACGGGTTTCACACTTACACGTCAAGGTATTCCAGGTTCCAAAGCATGTTTCTTTACATAATGAGCAATGATCCATTTTTGTATTTCAGGCTTAACTTCGTTTTAAAAGGCGATCTGTTGATGTATTTCGTTAAAGATAGATAGATAGATAACCCCTTCAGCGTGTCTGAGCTTACATTTTTTGGAATAATAAAGTTAACAGATATTGACATGTAGAACTTTCTTGAATGGTTTCTGGTATTGGTGATATGAACGTGTCGCTTTATGTCTGCCTAACTGGCTTTTGAACTATTTGTATCTGCATGTAATGTATGACTTAGCAGATGTGGTCTGGCACAAAAACCAACAGTAAGAGTGGTACTTTGCTGTCATGACTAGTTACTGAGACCACATTATTTGGAATGATTCGCCAACTTCATGCATTTTAAGCTACAGAAGTGGAAGCTGTTTTCAGTTGATCAAAATTGCATACATGTCCAGTTGTTGGGCTTGACATTTGGCCATGGAACGAGATGTTGGAGAGCTAACATTTGTGAGAATGTAATTCAGATGGTTTTACCGAAAAATTCGAATTTCTACAGCTAGAAAAAAACAAACATTATAGAGGATGGGGTTTGAAGTGGACCGAGGTCCAAATATCGTAAGGGTTGCTGCAAAAACGTCCGCCATTACCACATATATATGAGTGTTTATGATTATGTAAGAATCAGAAATTCCGAATTAAACTATGACACGTCTGTTCTAGGCTTCCTCTTGGAATTGAAAAAAGATCATGCGGCATGACATAAAATGTGGTCAAAAAACCTCTCACCAATATTGGCCCCAGAGATCTCATGTAAGAAGCAGTGGGGAATCCGGTTAATGGGAGCATGGGAAGAAGCCAGGGATCGCATGTACCTCTGGAGCCATAGGCAGTGGGCGGCACAATGTTCTCAACCTGTTCCACAGACTAAACCACTATCTTCCAACATTTGTGATCTCGGTTAAGCCAATATGCCGCACAATGGCATGGTCACCAACAATGGCAATCATGACTTTAAACTAACTACAGATCTGATGAAAGATCTAAATACTCCACTTTAACTGAACCTTTTTGCAGGATACCAGGTGACAGAGGATGTTTCAGTATGGTTAAGAACACAATTTGCCAAATCGAAAGAGTTGAATGAGGCCACCAGACCTTGCCTCTGTTGTCTACAAGGGAAGCAGCGTACCAGCATATGTGTCTCCCCGCATTTGTGGTCTGAAGCAGGCCCTTCCAAGCTTTGTCCTCAGTAGAGAGCCAGCCTCCTCGGAGGATACCGAGAAGTATGCCTGGATGGCAGAGCAGCTCCAAACTTTTCAGGCGGTGCCTGTCCTTACAGCAGCCCACCACAGTGTTCCCAGCTCCAAAGAGATCTCAGTGCCATCAATGACATGCTATTCCAGAGTTACTATTGTTGCAATATGCATTGAATGCAGTGACTCCCAACAAGACACAGGAGCAACGTGGAGAGAGAAGTCAGGTACAGCGGTGTCGGAAAAAAAAGTTTACTGTCAATGTTATAGATGTAATTGTGCTTTTCATTTAGTCAGTTCCTTGAATTATCTTTATAGTACGGTCCGGTGTCACAGCTGTGGCATTAAAGGACATTATGGTTGTAGCTGTGGTCAACCACAGCAGCCTCATACCCCATCTCAGACTCTCCAATTCATTTTAAACCCTGCTTACTACCTAGGTCAGGGACAAGGTGCATTGCATTTACGGGTATACAATGAGGTTCCCACCTCTTACCCAAATTGAGATATGTTCTGAAAAAATTGTGTACCCGTTCTGTGAGTCTCATCTGAAACTCGGACATTGGGTAGCTGAAGCCTACCCTGAAGTAGGTCCTATATATGCATGTGTAGTAAACATCTATCTATCTATCTATCTATCTATCTATCTATCTATCTATCTATCTATCTATCTATCTATCTATCTATCTATCTATCTATCTATCTATCTATCTATCTATCTATCTATCTATCTATCTATCTATCTATCTATCTATCTATCTATCTATCTATCTATCTATCTATCTATCTATCTATCTATTTTGTCAGAAACGTAATGTCAGAATTTCACATAGACATTGTCTGCCTGGCTTGTTCCGGACATGGAAGACGATAGGGCAGCTTGACGTAAAATTTGGTCATGTTTCACCAAATATGGCACAAAAAACCAAATGTAACTCGAAGATTATGCCTTTCATTTTTAAGAGTTATAGTAAAGTGACAACCAGGTAGTGACCTCTCAAAAATCGGAAGGATTGTTGCCAGATACAGCCACAAACCTACTATTGACCGAACAGATACACATAACCAGTGACGATGAAAGTGAATATATGTTTATAGTGGCCCACTATCTGACACCGGACCGACTATGAACCATGTACGTGCCTGTATAAAATGCTATGCACAATATGTCTTCAGAGCACGTCGAGTTATTGGTCTCCGGATGTAAACTACCGAAGGAATATCGATGCCTGCACAGTCCAAATGTTGCATAACTCTTGTAATATATGGACATTTAGAGGTTCTGCCTTGTTTTGATTACTTACGCATTATCTGGTTGCCATATAAATCACACTTGTCTACGGATTCAGGCTTTTTATTTTATTTTATTTTATTTGTCCTTATTTATACTGGGTAGCTTGATCAGTACCAAGGCACTGTTCTCCCTCAGGGCCCAGTGTTACAAAACAAATAAAACAGGTATACATACTTAAAAACATACATGTAAAAGGCGTAATTAAAACATGGAATATATACAGTAAAAGATCAGGCAAGTCCATAGGTAAAATGTCACAGAATTGAGAGGCAAATTTGTGGTAATGGCGTTTAAAACAGTCAATGTCCATTTCTCTGAGCACCAGTGGTAATTTGTTCCATTGGGAAGCCCCAGAAAAAGAAAAGGTTCTCTTGCCATAGTCTGTCTTTGGGGCCGTAAGTTTTACATTTCCATGAGTGCTGCCTCTTGTAAGATATGTATGACTATCCTGAACTTTGTCAAACATTGTGCAAAGATATGGCGGGCTACATTTTCTGATACTTTTGAGCACCAGAACTGATTTGTGGAATTGACGTCTGTACTCCAAGGTTCTCCATTGTAATTGGCAGTGCATGTTAGTAGCACTGGTACGTTTATCAGCCCTCAGAATGATCCTGGCTGTTCTGTTTTGGAGTATTTGGATTCAGGATTTTACTGTTTGAGCACAGTTCCCCCAGATGATATCACAGTAATCCATTTGAGATAATACTAAAGTTTTATACAGAGTATTCAACGATTCTGGTCTTAAGAACTTTTTTAGACGTCCGATCAAGGCAATTCGTTTAGACACTTTGGATGCAAGATAATCCACGTGAGTTTTCCAGTTCAAATTAGTGTCCAGATATACACCCAAATATTTGAAAACATTGACTATTTCCAAGGAAATGTCACTGATGGTAATATCCAATTTGACATCACGAGTTTTATGTGGTGAACCAATTACCATTGCTTTAGTTTTATTTACATTCAAAGTAAGTTTATTTTTATTCAACCACATAGCAATACTTTCTAAGTCTTCATTCAGTGCCAATTGAATTTCATTAATATCCTTGCTGCTGTAGAACAGAGCGGTGTCATCTGCATACAACACTATTTTGCATTTGTTGACGGCAGAGCAGATATCATTGATATAAAATACAAAAAGCAATGGACCTAGGATGGATCCCTGAGGGACCCCGCAGGGTATATCTTCAAGGCTAGAGGAATGACCATTAACACAAGTATATTGTTTGCGGTCTTCCAAGTAACATTTAAACCATTTCTGTTCCTTGTACACAACACCTATCCTCTGCAACTTGGACAGGAGCCTGTCATGGGGCACCGTGTCAAAGGCCTTTTTTAGATCCAGAAACACGGCACCAGTTGCAAAGCCCCTGTCCATGTTCCAAAGAAGGTAATCAGTAACATCCAACAGAGCAGTCATGGTTGAGTGTTGAGTGTGGCTTGTAAAGACTAGCAGTAAAACACAATATGTTTGAACTTCGGAGGTGGTGAACGATGATTGTGACACCAAATAAAATCACTATTTTTGTCAACGACTTATAGTGTACAGTTTATTATGAAACATATTTTGTGGTTGTTATCATATGTTTCTTTGAATCTCCCATTTTTTGATATTTTACGTTACGCTTCCCTGCATTTTCATATATTATTTTCCTGTCTTAGTTGTATACTAAAACGTTCACAATCAGTCAAGCCACATTTTCGAATGTTTACTATAACCTTACTAGTCAGATGATTGCCAATTTATAATGCAGTCTCTCTGCTACAGCACTTACTTTTCTGGCTGCAGTATGGCACGGAACATGATTCCCACCTTTTTCTCGGGTCCATTGTATAACACCATGGGCCATTCGGCTCGCGATCCATATTTCTACAGTAGTTTTTACTGGAGGCCAGAGCTGTAAGACCATGTACTCCATAGAGGTTTTTTGCGTTGTCTGTTTGAGTATGTGTGTGTGGATTCTGCGAGTCCCATCTGAAAACAAGAGAGTAGTTTTTTTTCCATAAGCTGTGTACTAAACAGAGACAATAGCCGAACTTGCTAATTTGTACATGTAAGAGGTTTAACACACACACACACACACACACACACACATGTATACAAAAAAACCCACAAACACCCAATCATAACCACACCTAAAAGCACACACACTCAAAACAATACCGAGAGTCAGCTTTTTAAAGCTTGTTATGCAACATCTTTTGTACAAAGAAACGATGCTACAAATACAATTCGTTACAATATCGTGTTGTCTTTACCAAACACACAAAACGTATTGCAAGACAGTGGATAGTTATTACCCAAAAGTTGTATGTATATGTCTGTCCGTCTTCCTGTCTGTCTGCATGTCTGTCTGTATATATATATATATATATATATATATATATATATATATATATATATATATATATATATATATATATATATATATATGTACACATATATATATATATGTACACACATATATATATATATATATATATATATATATATATATATATATATATATATATATATATATATATATACTTGTGTGTGTTTCTGTCTGTCTGTCTTTTTTTTCACCTATCGTCCCATCCTTCTATTAATTACACATAAATACTTCGAGCACCGTTTTCTAAATATGCCGTATCTAAACCCGAAGGACAAAAGTGGTCTTTCAGAGAAGGGGCATTTAAGCCAGGAAAACCGAGATCTGTGTTTCAGACAAGGCCTTTGTCTCAAAAAATTGTTTAGGTGAAGGAGCTTTTGCGAGAAATTTAAGGATAATTTAACGTGAATGATACTCAGGTAGCAGCTGAAACTGTACAAATGTGCATATGCTTCCGAATGAAACTTGTATAAAATATATATAAATACGTTATGCCGCATAGATATCAAGTGTTGAAGAGAAAATCTACATTCGATATAAAACTTTACAAAATACATATTATGACCCACATTTCGCTGATTATCACAAAATACTACTACTACTACTACAACTACTACTACTACTACTACTACTACTACTACTACTACTACTACTACTACTACAACTTACCGCTGACAAGATATTCCAGATTTAGTCCGATTTTCATATCCCATATATTCAAATCCTAAGGCTGTATGTTTGCACGTCTTCTCTGAATGTATATATATATATATATATATATATATATATGTATATATATATGTATATATATGTATATATATATATATGTATATATATATGTATATATACATATATATATATGTATATATATATATATATATATATACACGAGGCACCGGATAAAAATTTGAAAAACATCGTCCGATAGTGTTTTGTCCCCGGGCTATGAAAGAAAAGACAGAACTCTTTGACGTCGTCAACACCGCAAAGTGTGTCAGGTGACATAAACCAGTCTTATGGTGTCTTCACCATAGCCATGGTGGTGATTTGGTAGCTTCAGGGAATTTTAAATTCAAATCCCTTTTGTGTGGTTAACTATACGATGAATGTCCCAAAAGCGTATTAATATATATGATTTCTTACAGTTATTCCCGAGCTAATTGAGTGATGTATAAGTCTTAAGGACGGTTTCTTAACCTACGTTCAGATTTAAAAAGTAAAGCCTCGTCTTAATTACCGAGCGCTTACTTCAAAAGGAGATCATGTTGTATAGTAAGCCATGCAATTACTTTTCAAGCGTTTAGGAAGACATGGCAGTTACCTAATTTGGCATATAAATAGGAAGACAAGCCTGGTAGACTATTCCCGATGCAATTCGTTGCTATGAGTTGGCACCTATTTCCAATTTGGAACAGAAACTGCTGGCATTTTGTGTCCTGTTGACAATGCTTAGAACAGTCAAAAACATCCGATGTTATTATGTAGGCCTGTGCTCTTGAACCCATGCATGTAAGTGATCTTGGTTGGAAGAAGCCATCAATAACTACAAGATGAAAGAGGGGATTTGTTTCTGTGTTAGTAATGATAGTTCTGAATGTAAAATATATTTATGCATTACAACCATATCAGGAACATAAAGTTAATATTTGCAGTTTAATGTAAATCCACATTATCCATCAATACGAGGCAGAAATAAAAATATAATAACCATCCTAATACTTCTTTGCATGTGATCACTTATTTGTTACTCGGGACCTTAGCTCACAATTATTCCCAGCCCCATCTGACTGGACTGTATAGGACCAGAGCCCCTTTCATGTGGTCAACTAAATAAATGCACGGAAATACAATTATGCTTGAGAGGGTGTTTTGAATAGAAAATTACCTGGCATACTTCGGTTATGATAACAACCATAGCCATTCAGCCAGCAGCATCCTTTATTTAAACAATCTTTCTTTGTTGGTCCTGAGCAGGACACTCTTTGTAAAGGAAGCACTTCCAAGCAGGTCTCTGGAATGTAAAACGCACATATTACATATCCAATAAAATTGATACATAATACAGAACTTGAATATCTGATTTTGTGCTGATGCAAATAATAATCCATGGGGGGGGGGGGCGTTTTTTCCTTTCTTTATTCACATTTTGTCAAAAAAGAATCATGGTGCAGGTCATGAAAAAAAAACCAAAAACATAAATTGTGGCTATATATATATATACGCATCCTTATATTGTTATTGTAGCGAATTCGTCAGATACAAATGTCCAAAATGTAGAAACGGTGGATCCTTTTCCTCTAATAAATGAAAGAGGACTACAGTATGAAATAACGGAGGAATAATAAATTATATTAAACATAAATATAAACTTCCATTTTCTTATCATTATAACTTTAAGCAACTAAAAGTGAGTTTTGTGTTTCATTAACAAGTATTAACCTCGTCTCCAAAAATGAGAATGGATTATATGTTAGATGTCTACAGGGTATTTGATCACCGGCGTGAATTGAAAAAAATTAAGGACTATTGTGCTATAACTGCTTGCCGAAATAATCCCGGTATATTACGACTGGCAATGCTCCTTCTGGCTCCTTGGCTGATTGCTTACATTACAACAGTGTTTCTGATGCTCGCACTGTGCTGGGTTTGCCCATCGGAAGGCCGATGGTGGGCCTTGGCATGGGGCAAGAATGGATGGTCTTGTTGGCATTAAATGTTATTTGGTTGATTCGGCCAATTACCGCCACCGTATTTCATGGGAGTACAAACTAGTGAGCCTCCTGGCCAAGGTGTTTTAATTACTTTTCGCGAGCATGAGCTTTTTAGATGGTAATTGTCAACTGAACTATTATTTCGTCTGTGTGCTTTTTACCATTATTATTTGTATGCTCCCGGTATCTATGTTCTTTGTCTTTTGTTATTTGTGTTCCTTAGTTTTTTACTGATTTATGTGTATTTTTAAGTTTTGTGCTGACTTATCTGATTCGTATGCTTGAGTTTCGTAATTTATGTTGATGTAGTTGTGTATGGATTTGTAACAATTTGTTTGTATCATTTGAGTTCTTTATTTGTATTTGTTTTGATATATTTATTCTTTTCCTCTATACTGAGGATCAATAAAACTATTATTAAAATATGAATTAATGTGTAGCTGATGCCAAACGTATATCAAAAGGAACCCAAAACCACATGTGTATACGAAATGGTGTTCGTTTTTGCGTAGGTACCGTTTTTCAAACAAATTCCGGGGTATGGCTCTACTGCCTGATTAATACGAGTTGGAGATCATCGGGGCAATTGAATTAGCTTGGCCTGTGCCTTTGTGTCCCATGCAAATAGTGATGTTTACGTTGTGACACAGCTGTTTAAATCCCTATGAAGTTTAAGGTCACTTCTTATTCTGGATGCAATTACGAAGTAAAAGAAGCAAGCTTCGCGTTCACACAGGAACTGTCTAGCCTCCTTGCATTAAAAGAAAAAGTGTAGGTATTGCAACCATTGATCTGCCTGATCATCGTTTGGAAAGTGCGGTTAACTTCAATTTTAATGTGGTTGACGAGAAGAGAATTTCTGAATATTTCACTTCGGTTCAAGACATTCAGCTTAAACATGCATATAGTTACTAAAAGAAAAAAAGGACTATGCGTCACATTTCGATCTTTGAATATTTTAAAAGACTCAATTAAGGTAGTCAATGAGATAGACATCCAATTTTGTTCCACTGTTAAATGATAAAATCAAAAATCCCTTTCACTGATAAATCTGAGTCCCAAAGAATTTTAAGGAAACATCGGGGTCGTAAATACGTTCATCATATGGAAACAAAACTTATCCACCACTACTCATGGTTGATGTGCTGACTTGATGGACACTTACACGTCCAGTAGATATCCATATTTAAGTGCATGTAATTTTAAATTTTAGATCAAGATGAATATTATCCGCAAAATCGAATAAAGTGTGATATTCATGTCATACTTAGTATCTGTAAGGAAAGATACCTTTACAATGAATTAAAGTTATTAAAAAAGTTGAAGATGCCAGGCCTGAAAGAAGTTTGTAACATTATAATGGGTATGTGTTGGGAAATTATATGCTGCTGTACCATGTACTGCCTTAAATATCAAGACGATAGTGACGCCTAGTATTATAAATATATGCGAAAAAGGAAAAGAGGAGGAAAAGAAGAAGAAGAAGAAGAAGAAGAAGAAGAAGAAGAAGCAGAAGAAGAAGAAGCAGAAGAAGAAGAAGAAGAAGAAGAAGAAGAAGAAGAAGAAGAAGAAGAAGAAGAAGAAGAAGAAGAAGAAGAAGAAGAAGAAGAAGAAGAAGAAAAAGAAAATTAAGAGTTAAAAGGTCACGTATAAATTGAAAATAATCAGGGGTAGATTGTTTTCAATCGCGTTTTGTTCTGTTCTAGACAACAGTGACTACGACTTAGCTAACATTCTAATGACGGCGTTTACAATTCAATAACGAGTTCAAAATGCTCTAAATAAGTCTATGTTACTTAGAAACCTGGATTATCATCGGAAATATGTTTGATGACTATGCGCTGTATCTGCTGTAAAGCTTTCTTCAGATATTGTGATCAAATTTTCCTTTTGGGGCGCCACTTATGTGGCTGTATTATATTTTTAAAAATATAAATATAAAAAAGTTTTTTTTGGGGGGGGGGGCAAAATTCAAATATAACTGAGTAACTGCATTTTTTTTATATATATGGTCCATTGGCAAGCACAATTCCGACAAAATTGACCAAAGCTGAAGGTAATACGGTTTTTCGATAATGTAGTCAACATCACATTTCGCTTGATACATCATCAAGTCAATATAGACCATTTTCATACTTTTGTTAAAAAAAAAATGCATGAAGCGGTGTAATATATTTTACATGTATAAAGATTGGCCAACACCATAACCTTTAAATCACAAACTCTATCAATCTAGGATGCTACCTGCCATTTGAACCTAAAAACAAGCTTTTTGTACTGTATTTTCGCTTCCAGATTTAAAAAAAGAGTGAGCAACAACATTTATTATTGATGTTAAGTATGTCAGCAATAGATATAAATTTCAAATTTAAACATTTAAGTTCAACGTACTTTTTTGACATCTTCACCAGAAACTTATTCTCCTATCAAATTAAATATATTGACCAAACGAGGTGCACAATTGGTACCCATTGGAATGCCAATTGTCTGTTTAAAGATGGAATCTCCAAAATTGACATATATGTCATGAATCAAAACCTTCAAAAATGTGAATGATCATCAGTACCATTGATCTGTTCCAATACTATCTGCGAATCAGGTAAACTCATAAAACCAATAATAAAGGAAAATGCTCTTAATAAAGGAAAATGCTCTTATCTGACCAGAGTTTGTAAACCGAAATTCTCGTTCTTGCTTCAAGCCTTTAGACAACAGAACGGACAATTCTTTAGTGAGGAAAAATTTGTAACCATCTGTGAATCGGAATTTACATGGACTTTTAGTTGGTTTTGGAAATGATAAAAATTTTAGTAATATCCAATGATTCATTTACTGTTATACGCGTGGGGAACTTGAGTTGGTCAACAGGCCTAATTTGTCAATCAGAACATTATACTAAAATTATCTGCATATGATGATACCATCATTGGGTGCTTTATGCTGTAAATATCCAGACATTTTTGGGAAAAAAATGTTTTAATCAATTTTGAATTTTTCAACCTTGCCTGTTATGCTACTTAATTTCACCATTTGGCATCATTATGTTTAAACATTTAAGTTTCCGACATGTAATTGTACATTTACTCAATGTAAAGAACTACTCAATTCAGCCGTCCCACAGTAGGGTAGGAGTCAGCCATAGGCTTTCCTCAGCACTTGGCCAGAAATTGGCACTAGGCACTCAACTGTCACAAACTTGAGTCATTCTTTTGATACATTGACCCCTGGGTCCTGAATCAGTCATGGGCTGTCCCAAGCACGTAGCCAGAAATTAGCAGGATTTACTCAATTATCACAAATGATTCATTCTTTTGAAACATAAACTAAGAGTTGACAATAGAATCTAACTTGGTTTCTTTGAGACGTTCATAGTGAGAAGTAGGTGTCATCGTGGAGTTTGTTTTACGTTTCTGGTACATTATGTCTATTGTTACAGTACTTGTTTGTATTTCCCCAGGGTTTATACAGGTGTCCGGCTGTAACTGCTATTTTGTAATCACTGGGGTTGAATAGATAACCCCAGTTTGTTTCTACCTCAGTTATACACTAGCAAGTGGCTGGACTGATGTGTCCTATCCAGCTAGAAAGCGTACAAACTAGTTCAGTAGTAAGTCACATTATTCTTATTTGAACTTGTTCTGCACTATTTATATATCATGGTTGGTTTCATGAGTGTTCTGCATATATATTGAAGTTCTGCTCTAACACCTTCCCGTCAAAGTTGGGCATTATCCTTTGACGTCGGGGTCCGCTTAATACGCGCACCTCTTTCTCGTCACCATGGCAACAAGTGAATGTCGATTTTATAAGGGTTTGGAAATCATAAATGTTATTTGAGACAATAATAAGTTACAGACAGGCAAGAATATGTTCCAAGAATATAACACCAGGCATATTTATACATTTTACAGCACTTTATTTGGAAAATAATACTTATGACATAATTTTAGGAAAGTTTCATTAAAAAATCATTTTGTATGTTGACCCAATGTCATGTTAAAATTAACTGTTTCAAGTCGGTATAAAACAAAGGGATCAATATTCATTATTTCGTACGCAACAGTTATTTTGGTATATGGTACTTGCAATCTTTGTATCATAAAATAAAATAAACATGGCTTCAATCTTTGGTATTTTACATAAAACTGATAAAAATCACCGGACAAAGCCTACAAGCCTATTGGAAAACATAAACTTGAAATTGTACGTAATCAGAACGTCACTTATTTAGCTAATTCATCATTTGCCACGTTTATATTTATTCAGTATTATGTGAGGTGTCTTTGCTGAATATTTAGCTTAGAAAAGGAGCCGCTACATATTTAGCTTAGTCAAGGAGACGTGTCGATACAGGCTCCGAAACATGTTCTCAGTAGTTACCTACTGCAGACTCTTAAATTTAGTTGCGCCAATACAGCCTATGTCAAAATTCTACAAAAGAACGTCACAAAAGTACTTCCATGTATACAGTTTAGACAGAAACGAGTTAGCTTATGGAGTGTAAAGAGCTCAGACAACGGAATAGGGTAAAGACTACCAGGGAGTGGTTCTGGGTGGAAAGAGACACAGATGCAGTATATATATATATATATATATATATATATATATATATATATATATATATATATATATATATATATATATATATATATATATATATATAAAGTAATGTAAAATATATTTCACTCATTAACATTTCGACAAGATTGTACCTTCAGTTTAGTTTGTTTTAGCTACACTAAACAACATATGCAGAAGTCCGCATAGTAGGAAATCATACCTGTATGAACTCCCTTTTCGCCGCATGATAGGAATAAGCCGAGTAACAATGCCCATACATTTGCCATTTTATGTCTGCAATAACATGTAAACGATGGTGGCTGTACCTTTAGGGCATTGCTTGTCTTCTGGCTCGAAAACGCAGACGTTCACTATGTAGTGGCATATGTATGTCTAAAATAATGCATACTAAGGCAACATGGTGCTATTGGGAATATACATATGGAAGACACACAAACACACACACACACACACACACACACTCATATATATATATATATATATATATATATATATATATATATATATATATATATATATATATATAAAACCTAGTTTAAGGGGTGACAGTACCACAGTACACTCTGCATTTAATTAAGGTGTTAGAGTACTGCAATATTCATAAGTCATTTGTAACCAAGCCGCGTAAAAATCCATGGCAAGAGTGATTTGCATTCTGTTTTCCCAAATGTCCTCATCAGTTAGAGATTCTGTTATTGGATGCCTATGGATAAAATATGCTTAAACGAAACTAAAGCATAATATCAAGAAGCTGTATTGAAAATTCACAAACGAAATCGATAATGAGCTAAGTTTGTAATACAGTTTCAACTTACCAGGTCATGTTTGATCTGAGCCTACATTTATTCCAGATGAGTGAACGGTGGATTTGCACACCATGAAAACGTGTTCCTTCCAGTTCTGCATTAATGAATCATTTGTAAGTCTCAATCACATAATTTCATGCATTTATGAGATGCACAATTTCTCAGGTACACAACCAACAATGTGTCATTTGTGTGACTCACAATATGTATGCTACATAACATTACGTCATATACATAAACGATTCATTGATTAGTGTTCTTTAATCAAGGTAATTACGGCGAATTTTGCTCTTATGGATATAAGGGTATTATGCCCGCGCAATATTATAGTGAACAAGTGCAACATACATCAAATTGGCGCACTTTATTTTTTCTTTGGATAAGAATCCGGAATCGGGCAATAAAATCATATAAATCGTCAAGCATGAACAAAGTGTAGAAATAATAACTCCAGCGGCTCAGTCAAACCATGGTACAAATTATGGCTGACTTACAGATCAAAAAAAAAAGGGGAAGGGATTAAGGGAGCCACATAGGCCGGAATGAAAAGAACAGAACACTTTGAGCTCAGGAAATAATAAACCTGAAATGGAAATCACAGAGAGGCAGATGGAAAAAGACATTATACACAAGGAATTCAATACTGGAAATTAACCATTAAGGTTTAACTGGACAGACGTATTCTTGGCTTTGATCTTCCTTCGTTTGCTGTGTGATAAATAGCAGTACACAAGATCCTGATCAGAAAGAAATGACACATGATTTGTCAATAAAACCATATTTGTGCTGTTTGTCTATTAGTTATAGTCAAAATAATTGCAGATGTGTGTAAATCCCTTGATGCTGCTTCTTCTCTTCTTCCCAACGTTACTGTCGTACCACTTGTCCCCCCTCCTCCTCTTCTTCCCAGCGCCACTCTGGTACCACTTGTCCTTCCCTCCTTCTCTACTTCCCAGAGTCACTCTAGTACCATTTGTCCTCTCCTCATTCTCTGCTTCAAAGAGTCACTCCAGTACCACTTGTCCTCTCCTCCTTGTCTTCTTCCCAAAATCACTCTAGTACCACTTGTCCTTGCATCCTTCTCTTCATCTCAGAGTCACTCTAGTACGACGTGTCGCCTCCTTCTTCTCTTCTTCCGAGTATCACTGTAATACCACTTGTCCTGTTCTCCTTCTCTTCTTCCCAGTCATTCTAGTACCACTTGTCCTTTCCTCCTTCCTTTCTTCCCAGAGTCTCTCTGGTGACAGCTTGAAATGAGGTACGTAGTCAGAAGGCAAGCATTATCTATATAGCCGCCAATTTTGTTAGTAACCTATGAAAAATACGTTTTGTTTAATGTCTACTTTTTGTGTCAGATTTTTCATGTCATGTGGCACATGTGTTTTACTTGTCGTGATTTTCCAAAAGATTTGGATATGCCAGATCGTGAGTGACTATAGTACGGAAAGTTTACACGCTTTAATGAGTAAAAAATTGCAAATATGACAATTAATGCCTGAAAGTCAGTAATATTTTTAAGTTCTCATATTTGATAAATATCCAAATTTCAGGGAATATTAAAAGTAATAGTGTTCATTAGAAATGTCACATGCAGCTGTTCAGCAATACTAGAACAATGAGCTATAGTTAATGGAAATAGGTGTGCGGTGTGGGCTGAGCTGGTTTTCCTTGTGCTTTTTTTATTAAAGCGTGAATGTGGTGTATCCATTCTTGTATAATTGTGGCGGCACACGTGTAAAATATTGTAACATTTAAACTACGATTGTTGACACGTGATCAAACAGAATAAAACATACGTCACCTGTTCACTCGTTTCGTAATATTGAATGGTAAATGACAATATAGTTAAATATCTTGTTTCGCATTGTGAGATTAACAGGTGTCGAAGCTTATGTGTGTTTAGATGTTGTTTATATCTCTATAAGCTGCAAACTGATAATATCATGTGTGAACAACTGAATTTATCCAACATGTCGATACTTTGCTGTATATTTATTCTTGTTCTTAAGTATTTCGGGTCTTGTAATTTTAGTTCACTTATCCAACCTAAACATTATTGATTGCGAATTATAATATACAGTAGACAGTGTCAAAATGAGGCTACTGTGATTAAATGCTTTGTTTGCCCTGATACAACATCTGATGTATCACGGTGACCGTTCTTTTTGCTGTCCTTACCCCCACTGAATTACCACCCCATGTGGGTCTCTGGATTTCTATTTCACCATCATTAATAAACTAGTAACGTAGTTATGTAAGGCTGCCTAGTTCATGTATTAACGTGCCTCAGTGAGCTCTTACCATAAACAGTTTTTTAGGCATCCCGGGAATTCTCGCAGTTTTATAAACACAAAAGTCTCAAACTTACCGGCCTTTATGAAAATCATGTCGATAATATATATATATATATATATATATATATATATATATATATATATATGTGTGTGTGTGTGTGTGTGTACGTTAGTGTGTCTGCATATGAAAATGGATGGATGGATGGATGGATGGATGGATGGATGGATGACGTATGTACATTTGTATATTGCTTTAGATATGTGTAGGCCCATCAACGACATGTATACACATATGTATATGTATATATATATATATATATATATATATATATATATATATATATATATATACACATATATATATGTATATATATGTATATATATATATATATATATATATATATATATATATATATATATATATATATATATATATATATATATATATATACATATATGATACCAACATTCAGCAGATCCAATGAGTACATGGTTATATATTTATGGTGGATATTCCACCTGAAGGGACAGCCTTGATGGACTGATGAAGCTGAACAGTTTTGCCTTCGCAAAAATACTTGTAATTTTTTAAATCCATTTACTACGCGCACTTCTAAATTGGCCACTAATATTTCAGTGTGATAAGCATTTATTTCAATTAAAAATTCGGAATAGACATCATGGGCTATTTATACATATGTACACCTCCCCTATTTGCTATTTTCAAAAAATCAATGTTTTAACAGGATAACTTTATAAAGGTTTGTAATTCTTTTGGTCGGTGCGGTGAATGCTGGCTGGGTAACTGGCAGGACAAAGAGCCTGGCTCTGCTGGCTGCAGTGGTACATACTGCCACATCGTAAGAGCCGGGTGAAAATAGTTTGAATTCATTTTTCTTTTTCTCTTAAGTGGTATTTGTTCGCAACATATAATATCGATCAAAATATGTAAAGAAATGTAACACAATCTGGCACAAAAGTCCGTGTTATGTACCAAAATAAAGAAGAACGGAAAATTCATATATGGTGAGAATTTTCTGCCACTCCCACTCATCTCTATAAAGTAACGAAAGCAGAAAATATTGCACTTAAGTTGCAAAAAATGCCACATAAATTAATAAAAATAAATAAATAAGTAAATAATAATAAATAAATGAATAAATAAATAAATAAATAAATAAATAATGAATAAATAAATAAATAAATAAGTAAATAAATAAATAAATAAACAAATAAATAAATAAAATAAATAAAAAACAAATAAATAAATAAATATTCAAATAAATAAACAAACAAATTAATAACATGGCTATGATACGAGCGTTTGAAAACTCAATGCATCAAAGGGCCGCTAGTCAAATTGTAACTGCTTGGATAACCGAAGAAAGTGAAAAATATCTTGCACACATTGTTTGGTCAATATATATCAGGGATAAGCTCAGGGTAATTTAGGGGAAAATTCATATTTCGACATATTCATGTATCAGCTGCAGAAGTCGGCATTTACAGTGGTATACTTACTCCGACCTTCCGCATTGATCTACCGTAATTTGCGGTAGCTTATGCACACATTTCGCGCCAAATTTATTTTCATGAAGTCCTGGTGTGCGTTATCCATAGGCACAGAGGTCTAGGGCATTTTTCCAGCCTCGTGTTTGTCGGTTTTGAACTGTCATAGTTTGCGGTGAATGGGTTGGTCGATAATGATGCGTTCATCGATACAGTCCTGAAACACACTCAATACTACCATATTTCGTCACAAAACGCATACAAACACATACTTTCCACATACTGCTCTTCAACAAACCACATCTTAAAAAAAACTTTATACGATATTTTCTTTGTGTTTTAACTTCAAAGATGGCTATAAGTGACTGAGTCACCATTTTTTGCATTTTGCGCACCAGATCACGATACCATATTGCCGACACATTGAAACTGACACGAAATTTACGGAAACCTTTTGTTTGGCCTTGTCGCATTTTGTGTGTGTCTCTGTCTGTATTTAGGGGGGTGGCGTGGGAGGGGGTCGTGGAATTGTTTTTTTTTTCTTTGTTTTGTTTTGTGGGGTTGTTTTTGTTATTTTTTTTTTTTCATATTTTGTTTATTTTGCATAAATTTACGGCTTTGCACTTTAAAGGAAAGAAAGTGAGTGTTTTGGAGATGCGTGTTGTGTGACTGTGAAAGTACCAATGACGATCTTCACTCCTTGAGCACAGTTCATTGTCCCGGGTTTTTCCATTGCAGAAGTTTGTTGTAGACAGTAATAAAGAGATGGTATTTGGAGGGAGGGGGGCGCTCACTATGCTATTGACTTTTATTGACTCAACGTCCATTTTTTTCAAATGTTTGTTTTGGGCCCAATGTATGACCGATGCTTGGCGTGGGTTAGGCCTTTGTTATAAGGATTTTTTTTACCAGCGTGTTATATACAGGCACAGGCATTGTCCAGCTTTGACTGACGAAAATAGTACCTGCGCGTTTTGCAGATATTTGTCAGGCATCGATATCTTTGGAGTTATTGTATTTGCGTCTTTTTGTCCCAAACCACTTCCTAGTAGTCATTACCCTATTCCGTAGTCCGAACTCTTTACTCTCAATAAGCTAATCTGTCCCTGTCTAACTTATATACATAGAAGTTCTATTGTCCATATTGCACACGTTACTCTGTAAAATTTTGACATAGGCTGTATTAGCCCAAACAGATTAAAGGGTCTTCAGCGGGTAACTACTCAACATATTGCATACGTTACTCTGTAAAATTTTGACATAGGCTGTATTAGCCTAAATAGATTAAAGGGTCTTCAGCGGGTAACTACTCAACATGTTTCGGAGCCTTTTACCCGTACACGTCTCTCTGAGTAGCGGCTCCTTGTCTAAGCTAAATATTCAGCAAAGACAACCCACATAAAATGAATAAATATGAACGTGGCAATTGATGAATTAGCTAAATATGTGAAGTTTTGCTTATAAATGCAGAGCTTCATATCAAAGAAGAACACCTGTCAAACAAACCATAATTACCAAATTTTCATAGTTGAGGTTCAGACAAGAACAATTTGACTTACCCCTGAACCAATATGTACCCCTTCTAGCTGGACAGCTTATCCTAGTTAAACCATCCGCCAATATTTAACCGAAGTGGAAACAAGCTGGGGCATTATATTCAGTCCCAGTGATTGTAAAATAAACAGTTGCAGCTAGACCACATGTACAAACCAAGGGAAATCCTAACAAGGACTGTAACAATGTACATCCTGCACCAGAGATGTAAAACAAACTCCTTGATGACACCTACTCCTCAAACAATTAAGCTCTATTTAACTGCCAACCCTGAGTCAATGTGTCAACTTAATGTGTCAGTTTTGTGACACTTGAGAAAATACTGTCAATTTTGAGTAATTTTTTAATACTGAGTAAATGTGCATTTAGGCATATCAGAAAGAATGGAAGTCATTAGCTTTTATGCCAAAAACATGCTATCAAAACAATCTTTCTTAACAGGCATTAGGCAAACATGCAACTGTCGTAGGCCGCTTCTTGCTACCGGTAGCCCCTGGGGGTTTACCTAACAGAAAACATGTAAGCCTAAAATGTCAGATAGTGAATATTAAAACAGAAAGATGCCAAAAGATAAAGTTAAGTAGCAAAACAGTCAAGTCTAAAAACTGTAAATTATTGTGGCCAAACTTTCTAGTAATCTTTGGATGTAAATAGTAGAATTATGGGGCGAGTCAGAAAAGAATGAAACTCTTTTGTATTTATGTCAAGAGAATGCAATAAAGATATTAACCAGATATCAAGTACAATTAGGCAAAACCAAACGGATTTCACATACTGACCCCAATGTATTGTTATGCTTTGCCAGCCAGTAGTTCCTCCGCAACGAAATTGTCAATTATCCTAATCAGCCTGGCATATAAGGCGTAACCAATCAGCGGGGCAGTTGTGAAACCATGCTTGCGACAACACATGCTGAGTCTGACACAGAAGTCGGAATTTTCTTGACAAAAACTTCATAAATTGGGTTCCTTTCAAATATATTTAATCAACGATATCATAGGAGTCAACTTACAAACAATACTTACGGATTAGAGAGTTGTCAAACTGAAAAACCGCGAGTAAGAGCCTCTTAGCCCTTCAAAGACGGCGTGACCTTTGAACTCAATTTTCATATGATCATTTTCACAACAATATAAAAGAATATTTCGTCTTCATCTTCCACAGTTTTGCTTGAAGAAAACATTGAGTGTTACCCAATGTCATCATTAAGAGTTCAACTAAAACATAGGGCCTCAGATATTTTGTATGAGGCCTGGTTCTTTCACCGTATTTGTGGAAAGTTGAAATCCTTTGATGTGTAAATGGAGTGTCATCACTTCAACTTCAGACCGCTACAACTCATAAACAGCACAAACACAGCAAAAAAAGTTTTTGAGGATAAGTGTTAACAGATTATTTGTTCAAAGAATATTTTTATGTAGCACCATAACTGTAAACGTTGAGTCAACATTATAGAAAAAGGGGAATGCTAACTTTGCATAATTGCTGCATTAAAACATAACAAAGTATGTAATTGAAAATAGTGTCATTTGATTTCGCGGCACGGTTACTTTTCAAAAATGTATACTTTATGAGGGTAAATATGACCTAAAATTTGTTTATTCGAGATTTTTGTGGCAGATGTACCTAAGCCTGAGCTTGTTTTTAAGTTTCAAAATCCTACTTTACAATTTTTTCATGCTATCAGGAGAGAAAATCAGGAAGGTGAGTTACAAATGTCAGCATAGCATTTTGTTAACATGATTTAGTCACGCTACTAAAGACCATAAAACTATCTTTTATCCCTTTTTCAAAACAAATTACATCATTAAATAGGCCCCTATGTTCACATCGTTCTCATACATCAAGACAGGTCGAGCAGGTTGATGCAGTGGCGCCTTTCTCTACATTTTTCCATGATTTTTTTTCCATGTACTTTAACCTGTATTAGGTGTTAAATGCCTTGCGGTCAGGCTTACGAGGAAACAGCAGATGTATTTATAGCTGGTGCTCCATTTAGCTTCTTGTTCCTAGAAGGCCCTCTTTCAGAATCAAGTCTTGGTGTTTGCTTAATTCCTCCGCGAAAAGGGTTGCACATGCCAGCACAGGTTTTGCACAATCGCACATTACATTATTTAAGTGCAAAGGTATAGGAATTAATTACTTAGTAGTAATCTTCTTGCATGCTAAAAACTAGTCATGAAGGTATATGAGTTGAACTTGCATGCACTTGTCACCCTTACTGTGAGCAAGGTGTTATGTTATGTTTTTTTGCGTTCCGATCCGTCTTTCGTCATTCACCATATATAAGTCAATAGCCCATTGAGCCTGGAGACCTGCACACCAGAGCCAATTTTGCAATGGCAACATGTATTTGATGGTAACGGCGTCTGAATAGAGCTTACCTCTTTCAACTTTGTGCGCAGGACATAGGGGCCCATTCCTTCAAGAAGATATGAGATTCTTAAACTAGTCCTGCTTAATGCTGCATCCAGTAAAGCCAATGCTACACAATGAGTCCGGGTAACGGTTTAAAAATCGGAATCAACCGTACTTGATACCACGCCATATGTTTGTGCATCTTTCTTGTGTTTTACCTTTATGGTAGATGCTCATCCGTGACAGAGCCGCGTCGCAAAGAATTTAAATCTCCATACAAATATATATCTTCAGTGATATACATACATGTATTAAAGGTAATACTAGTTTTGCTGTGAACGTTTCAGATCACACCAGCTTAAAAGATAATACATCCTTGAAAGGTGTAAGGAATATATACTTGTTCATAAGCCCTTTTGGTTAAAACATATTTTGTTCACGAATAATGGACCGACATTGATTTGTTCAACACCTAGCATCCTTGTTTTGTTTCTTTTTTTAATTGTAGAGTTTTTTGGTCATCTTTTTGTTTGTTTGTTTGTTTCTTTGTTTGTTTAGTTGTTTGTTTGATTTTTTCATCATATTCTTTAATGAATAACTTACATTCTTGTTAGACATGTTCAAACAAACCTGTTCACCAGGTTTTGTTGAGAATTTCCGCGAACTTCTAATTCATATATTCTGTGGTTAATGTATACATTCATGATGCTTCGTATGTAAGTTAATTGAAATTGCAAGGGTAAATCACTCTTTCAATATCTTCCCCAAGCTGGTCACAAGATTCATTTTAAACTTTCATTCCAAAAGAGCTGCAGTCTAGGCATGTGGTGTCTGTCAAACTACTTACAGGTGCACTCTGCTGTTTGGGATCTAGAAGTAGGAACTACAATTTACGTTTGGACATGTGTTCCTGAGATAAATAGCCAAATGTGGATGTCAGGGACCGTTACCTGATCGGCCTAGTAGATCTGAAGGTTGATATGGAACGCAATTTTACTAGGTGCCTGGTGCTATTTATGAAGTGATTGTTAATTTCGTCTACGATGTAGTCGCCTGAACTTGCCAAGGAAGAATACTACCCTCAACAATGCTTACTATTACCACTGATAACACACGTGTCCGGAGTAGACTATGGTTCAACATGTCTCCGGAGTTTTAATGCGGAATAGCGGATAAGAAATTTCTCATTATTTCGGTCAGATTATATCTAGATTTTTGTGGATCTTAACACTTTATATATATATATATATATATATATATATATATATATATATATTTATATATATATATAATTATATATATATATGTATATAAATATATATATATATATATACATACATACATAACAAGATTTAGAATCAGTGCGCATAACCTAAAATTTAAAACGGGGAGACATAGGAGACCACAAAAAACGCCACTGGAAGAAAGAGTTTGTGAAATTTGTAATAAGGTTGAAGATGCAATACATGTAATGTTACACTGGAAAACATATGATTCTGAAAGAACTGTTTTATTTAATGAGATAACCGATATTTTTCCCACATTTACCACACTTGACGATCAAGAATAAAATGTATTTCTCCTGATTTTGGATGATACAGAAAACATGAAAAAAGTAAAAACACATCCTGTGAATATTCTTAAGAAAATAGGATCCCTTTAGCATATTTTTAAGATTTAAAATGCAATAGCGACGATGATATGTAACATAGCTACATATATACAGATAAAGGTTTCACTGCAGGTTAATTGTATTTTCTTTATTATTTGGAAGTGTGTGTTTGATATATGTGATATGAACGCTTTCATAATGTATGGTCCGGTTTTGTAGCTTTTTGTACGTGTGTATTGTGTGTCAACAAATTACTACAGTTGTATTTGTGTGGTGCAGTTAATAAAGTTTCATTCACGGGTACATTAAAAATCTTCAAATGATATATTTTGCCTAAGTGTTCTTTAAAAAATAATCAAAACTTAACATTATCTCATTCTACTGGTACACATTAGTTTTTCACTTAAAGTTATCATTAATTGCACAAACATTTTTGACAGGACAGTTGAAATGTGTAATGACCTCAAACTGTTTTCTCGCTTTCCCACAAAATAATCCTCGTGAGAAACTGGGTCTCACCGATGAGTTACCAATGAAGTGTATGCGTTACAACAGATATTAAATAAAATTGTCACTCTATAGCTGGCGTAAAGATTCGTTGGTTATTGATTCCATGGGTGATGTGAATCAGTGGCTTGAATGATCCACTCAACCGTGTTTTTGAAAAACTAACTGCCCCACTAACCTGTGGAAAAAACTATTAGCTAGCGGCAGACTTTCTTATACAGAGTCCTCGATTGAATGGGCAAATCTGATGGTGCCACAACATACCTTGTAAGTTTCGAAGCCCCAGACCTAAGCTGTTCAATGAGAGAAAGCCATTGGTTCTGGAGACTGCATTAAATAGTTTCGAAAAAAAAAGTTAAACAGGGCGTAACCTACCTACACACAAATCACAAATATTTCTGAATCAGACCATATGAGAAGTATATTTAGCTAATGCAACCTTTTGTGTTTGTCACATTTCCGAGAATGGGTCAAGCCAATCATTTTTTTATACTTGCTCGTGTATATATATATATATATATATATATATATATATATATATATATGCAGAGAAAAAGGGCAACAGGGTTTCAAGAGTTTGTTTCGTGTTCGGTTTTGTTTGTTATTCTCTCTCAAGTTAGAGGTTAAATTGATTTCTTCACATTTCTATTGGAAGGTAAATGTTCATATTTCGGTCATTCTTGTTTCCTCCCCCAAGAGTACTTACTTCAGTGCAATTTGGCTTCTGATATTGCATGGACTCTGTGCTCATAGGGGATGTTGTCGACATGGTGGAGAAAAACTCCAACACCTCTGACTACAAAGTTTTGTTTATTACTGAAGATAATTGCTGTAGTCTACATAGAAGTTAGCTATATTACATAATTTTTTTGTTATTACTGTACACAGCTGCTACCGTTATAGCTGGGCTGCCATTATATTCTCCCTTTTTAGAAAATTACAGGAGAGGCAGGCCACTTGTGACATTTGAAAATTATTATGTGGCTAAACTTCAAGACTTGATTCAACTTCATCACACCATACTTTCATCATGCTTGACAGTTGTTTCACATATGTACAACATTCTACCTAATCGCACATCAGAAATAGGAACAGGTAAAAGCCCAACTGGTTTCTCTGTGAATACATTGAACGTTTAAAATTCTATATTAAGTTCATTAAAATAATTTACTTTGCCTAATACCTTAATTTATTCATTCATGCCCTTTTCCTCCTGGACATGTCATTCTACCAACCTGAATGAGTATGATGGCTAAACAAAGCGCTGACCTCCTTTAAAAAGCATGCGACGGCAACAAGAAATGATTGAGTGGAGGTATGTGTGCATTGTTCATAGATCATCAACATGTTACCCTGTCACATCTGTAACTTGGGATCAAGATTTTGTCTGGCGATATATGCACATATCCTTACCAACAAGACAGCATGGTGGGTTTATCCTTGGGTTTCCCTTACCTCACCCACTGAGGGAAAACTGGCGACAGTAATCGTCTGTATTAGTATTAAATTGAGGGATCTGTCTGCAAAATTGGCTAATCTTTTGCGTATTTGCCTTTGAAATAGATCGAAAGTTCAGGTAAACGTCTGTGCCACATGAAAGGACTAAATCGTGTTGGGACAAAATTTAAATAGGGTACAAAATGATGTCACAAAGCCTAACCATCGGTGAAATGAAACAAAATTAGAATTTTTTTCTGTTCTGGTCCCGAATATTCTACCATCTAAATATATTTGTTGTGATTATTACGTGCATTTCATCAAAATTATTAATTCTCGAGACCCAAATTACAGTAATCTGATACATTTTGCCTGTCACCAGTAAGCACATATTGATAGAAATGATGAACAAACTTTTTTTTTCTTAATTAAAATATAAACAAGGTAGTTGTATTGAAATCAAGAATCGGTCTAGCAGTTAATAAAAGAGTGGATATTATTTATCCTTATTCGACGTTGGGTGCGATATGTCCTTGCGTGTATCTGTCACTGATTGACAAAATTGCATTGTCCGTACTGCAGCGCACTGTTGCATCCCCTTGAGTCATACCTAGATAATATCAAGAGTTGGATTCATGACGAAAACGAGGCTCCTTCATCGCCAGCTGTTGGGCAGTGAAATCGATTCTTTCCATTGACGCACAAAAAAAAATCAGAAATGTATTGTTTTAATTTTGTTGGCCTCCGTACATTTATTCATTATCCATACCGTATGCTTAAGAACTACCAGATTTAATTCTTAATAAACTATTTTTTTCAGGTTTTTAGAATACAAGTCGGGAACCAAGTGCAACTCTGAAATTTAAAGGTAAATAAGTGAAGGCAAGTCCATACCGAAACGCCCGTGCCGAAACGTTTTTTACGAAAGGTACGGACCAGACTGTTTCGGTATGGACACTTGCTTGTCAAACCCAATTGTATCAGCCAAACAAAGTTACAAATAACTTGTTTTTCACTTCATTCCCTTCGGGCGACGAATCTGCAGGGTTTTTTTTTTTTTTGGTATTATTTTGTTTAATTTTAAATCCAGAATATTGAATGAATGTACGCCTCGTACGAGGCCAATCAATGTGTAAAGCGATGCAGATCTCTTTTATTATTGTTATTATTATTATCATCATCATCATCATCATCATCATCATCATCATCATCATCATCATCATCATCATCATCATTATTATTCTTATTCTTATTCTTATTATTATTATTATTATTATTATTATTATTATTATTATTATTATTATTATTATTATCTGGATAATGGCCAGCTGTGCTTGTATCGATCCAGGTGCCATTGGTGATTGCCCAGCCAAAAGGGTACAGCCCCCCCCCTCCTTAATATGTTTAATTGATATAAATTATTTTCAAAATAAATTTAACTGCACTGCATCGCCAGGTTTTTTTTAACTGTTTTGGTGTCAAAATATATAGGCCTATATATAAGTTTCTATAAAATCCAGTAAGAAGGAACTTGACCTAGGTTTATCACATTAAAGGTATAGGGAAGTAGGTATGATTTGCATAACAAAGCCTAAAAATAAATCTGCTTCAAATAGCCAATAGGCCTATGTTGAAAGTATTGGTTAGGATAACATTTGAGCAAAAGTAAATATACATACATACATACACACACACACACACACACACACACAAATATATATATATATGTATATATATATATATATATATATAAATATATATATATATATATATATATATATATATATATATATATATATATATATATATATATATATATATATATATATAGTCCAGCAGAAACTTGTCTCAATGATTAAATCTAATATACACTATTTGTAAATTTTACTGGTATCTCGGGTACACTTTATCCATGCACACATTGGTGATTCAGCGTAGTGTGAACTTATATGGTTCCTGGGGAGCGATTCGAATATTTTACAAATCAAAAAAATTTAGTTATCATAAAATACAAACAGAAAGATTTGTAACTGCACTCTGAAATAAAATTGGTAAATTATAACATTCAATTATCATGTATGTCGAATTTACCTTTTAAGTCAGCTAGGCAACATTCCTGCCCATGCCGTAACGGGGAGGTCCATGTCGCTACGTGGCATACTTTTGCTTCGTTTATATTAAGTTAAAGGTAAATGTCGACAGTTGTCAAGTGTCAAGACCTAAAAATTAAGAATCTTACTACTGCTGTTTTTGGAAAGCCATAACTTTACTCTGTACATTGAAAATTCTTTCCTTACCAAATGTTATGGGATCCATGGATAAAAATACAAACGACGACATGTAAATAATGCGTCATGAGGGTGCTTGTGGCATCTTATTCGTTATTACGTTTACACAAGTGGCAAAGAGTTCACTTAAAACACAGAAAAATATGACAGTTGGTGATTGCACAGTGAAAACGGTGATTAATTGTAGTCTTGCGTAATCATGTATGTCAAATATACCTTATGTGTCCGTATCACACCATTCCTGTCCATGTCGCAGCGTGTTTTTTTTTTTTGTCCTGTGTTTATTTAAAAAGTAGTATCCACAGTGTCACGCTACAGGACGTAAAAACGTGAATTTTCACTACTTTTTTTTGGAAAACCATAACACCAGTCTTGACATCGAAATTTGTTAAATTACCAAGAGTTATATGATCCATGGATAAAGGCATGAACTACTACATTCAAGTGATGCGGCATAAAAGTTTTTATGCTATTCATTCGTCTTTATTTTTGCAGTATTGGCAACTCGGGCGAACATAAGTATAAATAACAATAAAACTACACAGTTTGTTTTTTGTATTTTTACAGATCAATGAATTAGGTTAAAACAAACCCGAAGTTGCGGTATGGACACTGATGTTACATATCATTAAACAGACCTGATACGTCATTCAACGCTACAACCGTCTGCAATGAAATCATTTCTACGCCTGTTTTCATCCCCCCAAACTTTATTCAGTTTGTAATGAAAACAAATTATTTTCCCAAAAGTGCTAATTTCCACCTATTTAAATGTTCAACCGTTCACGAAATTAATTATCACCCCGTATAATTTTACCACAAAAAAAATCCAACTTTCAGGCTTCCATTTGGGTGGGGGGGTTTAAGGCCCTTTAAGCAATTTGGTGTTGTCATATCTACTGTTCAACACAAAATCAATAGGCACTGTTTTCAAGTGTCGTGTTATACTTCACCCTGCTATGTCTAAATACAAACGTACAGTAACTGAAAATTGTAAATTACTTGGTGCAAATGGTTTGCAAATAAAAAATATTGATGTGCCAGTAGCACGAGCTATAACAGCAGACATTCATTGTAGCAATTAATATTTTCCTGAAGCAATATTTAACAAAAAAATGTTTTGTATCAAACGTTTTCATCAACTTTGCCCCAAATACTTGCAAAAACTCATACCCACAGTTGCTCCAAACACGGGGGAGGATATATCAATGTATTTGTTTGATTCTAAGAAGGATATGCAGCTTTGTGCACATGTGATGCAGTTTAAGGCCACTCATTCATTTCTTTTACTGCAATGTTATGCAGCACCTTCTCAAAGGATATAGAGAAATGCAAACGCATCTTCGTAAATTAAAATAATCTACACCTTATTCTATTTTGTCAAGTGAAACAACATTATTGCGCTAAAATTAAGATAAAATCAATACAAAATGAAATCGATAACACTTTTATGAAATATATGAGTGACAAAAGCTGATTTATTGAAAAGCGGGATTTAATATCATAGCGTAAATAAACAATCAAACTTATCAGTTGGCGTTTTTGACATCCGTGGAATGTAATACAGTGAAAACGAAACCCTATATAGAATTGATCATTTATTTCTAATGCGCACTTCTATGGAAGAAAAAATAGCAAACAAACAAAAACCCAGTTAACAAAAAAAAAACAAAACAAAAAAAAAACAATAAATCAAAAACAAAAAACAAAAACAAAAACAAAAAACACAAAAACCAAAAAAAAAATAAACAAACCAAAAAAGCCCCCAACCCCCAGCCCCCCCCCCCCAAAAAAAAACCCACAAAAAAGCAAAAAAACAATGCTACACTTGGTTTTCCTGCACCACATGAAGAAAATTAGCTTTGCGTGAGTTCAATGTATCATTTCAATATGTTCGCTGATTTCAACGATCTCATATTTGCACTGTGTATGGCACAGAACAGTTTGATTTTGAGCTAAGGTCAACAGACATGAATGATGAGGGAAAATGTGAAAACGAGCAATAAAGCGCGCTGCTTTCTTCCCCTTACTGGTCTTCATGCGCACTTAGCTGTTCTTGGAGACTACAAACGTACAAGAGATACAGCATGGTTTTCCACAATATATGCTGGTTTGCTTAGTGATAGTATTAACTTCATCTCATAACGTTGGCTTAGCAAATGTAAGGGTTTCTGTTGTACTGGTTTTCGATGCATGTGTTATTAGTTAACAGGAAAAATAGTTCACAAAACTTATACTCTGCACTTAGGCCCAATGAGATTTCTTTGTGCAGCCCGTAATATAGTTTGAAAAAACCGATGTAGTCCAGTGTTTAATCAGCTAGACATTGTCACGATACTGATGTGTGCTCCGACTTTACACTCAAATGTTCCATAATGTTGGTGTTTAAATCGTCTACTCTAAATGTTACCTACCCAGTTAGCCCCAATGTACATGGTACCTGCGTGGGTTTTGCTATGTGACCATGTCCTGATTTGCAACCCCTGTTGCATTATACGTCACTGTATACTACTGGATTGAGGAATAGACCATAAAACTACATATTATTATAGGACCGGCTATTTTCATAACATGGGCAACTTTACACGAAGGAAACCCTATATTAAGGCCACTTATACAATAATACATCTGCGCAAACATGTAAATATAAAGCTCCATGTAGTATTATGATGACCAACAGCGTCTGCAACTGGAATCGAGCTGTAACAGTAATATTGAGTGTTGTAATGTTTCAAGTGACGATTGTGCGAAGGTCAATGCATATAAATATATTGTTTGCAAAATAAAACTATAACAAAGGATGTATCATATAGCGCGGGGAGCAGGAAACATAACTGCTGTTACTAAGAAATGTAAACACAGTCTATGATGAACATGATGTATTCAGCGGCTGTGAAAAAATATGTTAAGTTCCTTACTATGCTAGTGCAGCTCATACCAATACAATTTCAGGATTAAAGATCAAAAGAATGCTCCTTTGGTTTGTAATTCATTATTAGCGGCATTTATTTGGTGCTTTGAAATATACAACGAGACTGTATTCTCAGCAAAGATTTGAGCGATGATTAGACGACATCCGTTTTGTACATTTCTCTATCCATCCCACTTTCGCCCACTCTCATCATGACATTAATAATGGCAATTTTACTTTCACTAAAATACTACATTTCAAAAAGGGTCTATATTTACTTCTTGCATGTACCTTCAGTAATTTTAACAGATCGAGTCGTACCACTCTATTCAGTGAAGGTTACATGAAGGATGGGTCTAGGAAACAAGTGTGAGTTTTAAAGAGATAAAATCTATTGGGGCAGAATATGGCAATTTGTTGTTGCGGGAACTGTGCCATATGTGATGCAGTATATTGCAAATTTATTGCAAACTATAGACTTGATTGGAATATAAGTATTAATTTTGGTAAGCATCACGGTTCAGCAAGCTCTCCAACCCTATTTATGTGCAGTGAAGTGGATCATCCGGGTCCACAGGCACTTTCAACTAGGAATAGCCAACTGACTATGTGCTGTAATATATGTCTATTCAAGTGGATTAAGCCTGGGAGAGTGCTTCACGTGTTTATTCTGTGCCTCCAATACTGGATTATCAAATTAAATTATCTGAATAGACTAGGAAGTTAAGAATAACTTATGTAATGCAATTCAGTTGTTAAAAGCAACGCAAGGCCACGGCAGGTTGCGGCCTCCAATATGTCGGACAATGTTATTGAAAGAACACAAGTCGATGGGACATGCGTGGATTATGAAGGCTGTTCTGAAAAAAAAAGTTTGTGACCATTTGCAAGTTGATTTTTTTTTACCCAAAGGTTACCAATTTTCTTTGTGCTAATAAATTTCTTTAATTGCATTACGTTGTCATTTCCAGTCTACGCTACCTTACGTGTATGATTTACCGTGGCAGGCATATATGGGTAAAGCATGTTTTGTCCCCGCGCACGAAGAAAAAATATGCCATTAATTTTAACTATTTTCACCGCAACGCAAACATGAACATTTGATGTATAAAAGCGGGTTGGCTGTTTCTTTGTTAACTCAAAATCTACTTTCTGTTAAACAAATTATAAACTTGAACTTTTAATTAAAAGTAGCAAACTTGTAAAAATATATATTAGATCAAGGTAATTTTCGGGCTGAGAATCTCATCCTTTATGGCAAAGACCATTTTGAAGGAAAATAAAAAATGTCAAGGTGGAAAGGCGTATTTTGCATAATGTCAAGTGTGACATTCTAGACTTGTTAACGTTATGACGTCACGTCCAGCAGAAAGTAAAAATGCATCTTTTCGCTTTTTGTGGCCATTTTGTACAGATAATGACCCCCATATCACATGAATTTCTTTACGAATGGCAAAAAGGGTAATTAAGGGCGATTATGTGGCGGGGAATGCTAATCTCCTGAAAAACATCGTATTTCAATAGATAAGCTATAAATGTGCATATATCGGCTGAACGAAAACGCAGGCCTCATTTTTAGTGAGATATCTTTAAACACTAGTACATCAAAGTTGAAACATTATATATTTCCTGTAAAGAATAAAAAATATAGGCATTTAAGAATACTATTTTTCGGCAACATATTATGTTATATTTTCATTCAAGTGTGTGATGGAGTTAAAAAACCAATCATATGCGATGTTATGCTAATTTTCGGAAAAATCAAGTGTAAACCTAAGAGAATTAACAAGAATGAGTACTGTCTCTTATCATGTTAGCACCATCATCAGTCCTGATTAGAAAGCACTGACAATTACAAAAGCTTTACGTTGTATTCTTAATCTGAGATACTCAAATACTTTTTAGCAAAAGTAACGACTTAAAGGTTTATCGAAATTGGATCTACATATATTTGCATTTAAAATCCGCCACATGAGACATCTTACATTTATTTGATTTTTCAATAAATGTCTTGAAGTATTGAGAGAAAATACGTCACTAAATTGGTACACGCCATATCATTAGACTCTATCTGGCAACATCCTTCTTTTTGTACCATCACACAAATAACTGCACACCGCATTGTCTGTTCACGTGGACCAATTTTGTGAATTTGAATAACTGAGTGCTGAAGTATATTTTGTGTACATTCTTTGGATATAAATCTTTCGCTTTCAACAAGAGCATTCTTCTAAATGGCCCGTGGGCACAATATATGGCACACGCATTCAAGTGACTGTGTTGTTGCTGCTGTCAGATAATCCTTTTCAACATTATTTTTCAAACAAAAGGGCTGTGTTAACAGCCCATGCCCAGCTGACCTATAGATTCATCATACTTGTGGCTCTGTTAACCTGGGATAGGATGAAGGTGACCCATGTAATCTGTTGGCCTGACCTTTATGGAAGAACTCTAACATGTGCCACATCAAGGTTCCAGTTTCAGTTATTGCGACGATTAAAACAGACATAAGTTGCACTGTGACCCCAGAATAAAGGTCATTGTCCCTCATGTACTGTCTAAGCATGATCTTCACAGGGAAACATTACCATGTGCAACATCAAAGTCCTGACTCAAAATAGATGAGGTCAAGGTCAGAAAATCACTACACCATGACCACTTGCACAAAATAAGTAGACACATATCTAAGGTATATTCCTACCACGTTTTTATCAGTAAAACTATCATTAAAAAATGATAAAAATCACTGGAACGTAACCATTCAAACGAACTTGGTAGATACTTATCTAAAGTACATTGCCACTACGTTTGAAGTCGATCTGACTGACAGTTTCTTCCCGGAAGTCCAAAATGTGAATTAGCATTAGAATGCCTATTGACCTGCATAGTAATCGATAGGAAGGGTGCAACTACCGGAAAGTACCCGAATTGAAAAAAAAAATCGTTAAATTCAGAATCCACAGCAGTGCCACCAAGTGTAAGACTGACGTTTTGGAGAAGAAGTCGTACAATGTTAATTGTGGACGGACGGGCGATGGACCATCCTCTTAGCTCATCTGACTCACAAATATAAGAAGCAGTACAAAAGATATTTTGCTAAAATAAGAAATCCCTCAATCCCTGACTGTTCACTAATAGGCAAATAAAATTTGAAAAGTTAGCAAATAAATCGATCAAATAAAATAATCACAACAACAACAATATATAATTATAAGATACTACATCTATTACTGCTAATGTTTGGAATAGAATGGAAAACGTCCACAGTATGTTGCTACTTAAAAAGCATAAGGTAGGGTTTGATATTGTCGTGCTCATGAACTTACGACTGATTCGTCGGTCCATGCCTTTTTTTTTTTTTTACTAGCTTGATATACACGTGGTATATTTTGTATACCTTTGCACTACTGAAATCGGGATGAATTATTCCACATATATGCACAGAAACGTCCAAAACTTCTCTTTATTTCTTTCTTTTCATCGGGATATAAACTTGACACACTCAGGAAATTACCTTAGTTGTATGTTCAATGACACCATACGGGTCGAATAAATATTCTCTCTCCTATCACTCTTTTGAAAATTCACGTTTTGGACATTTTAGGCTGCTATCTCTTTTGCCAAATAAAACCTGTGGGGACATCGGTAGCAAGTAGCTGGCTACTACAGTCACAAGTTGCTTAATTGTACATAGAATCTGTTTAAGATATACTGATTTTGATTACATTTTCTTGACTTAAATGACAATGAATCTCATTCTTTTCTGACATGCCTTTTCAAACGTTTTGCTGCCAAGATCTGGAGATTGGAATAAAGTTTTACTGCAATAATTTTGTAGATTTTAGACTTGCCTTACTATCATTCTCTTCTAACAGACCTAAGTGCACATTTACTCAATGTCAAAAATTACTCAAAATGTGAAGTATTTACTCATATGTCACAAACTTGACTCATGCTGTTGAAACATACTCAGAGTGGCCAAAAAAAAAAAAAAAAAAAAATTTGGAGACTTTCAAGTCATGATCCGATATCAGCATTGGGTTTGTTTTACATTTCTGGTGCGGGATATCCATTTTTACAATACTTGTTTGCAATTCCCTAGGTTGGTAAAGGTGATTTAGCTGTAAATGTTCATTTTACAATCACTGGAACTGAATATGACGCCCCAGTTTTGTTCTACTTCAGTTATACACTGGTAGGTGGTTCAACTAAGGTAAGCCATCGAGTTACAAAAGGTACATATTAGTCCAGTGGTAAGTCAAATTATTCTTATCTGAACTTGTACTATACAAATTTAGCAATTATGTTTTTTTCTTTAACAGGTATTCTTTACTCATATTAAAGCTCTGCATTTATAAGCAAAGCTTTCCCTATTTGCTAATGCATAGTTGACACACTGCGGAATAGGGTAAAGACAATTAGGAAGTGGTTCTGAACAAAAAGACTCAAATATAAATAACAAGATTTAATTTTGTAAGGATAAATCAAATTTGACAGGTTACATCATTATCAGCTTAAGCAACATAAACACAGAACTTAACATGTTATCAACACCATTATTATCGGTAAGTCAATATTTCCTCTGTAATTTATAAAGTCAAAAATTAATTGTGAGCATTTACTTTACTTCATTTTTTTTTCAGAGGTGAACGGCCAAAAGCCCCCTCAAGGTTTAGAAATCGCACTCCTAAGACATCTTCTTGTGAACCCTATCAAGTTTTGGTACGTCGCTGTGCATGGCACCAACCACTACACAGCAGCTCCACTGACTCGGTCCCCAAGGGTTTCCCTGTATAGCATCAGCCAGCATGCTGATCAAACCAGCCGAATGTCTAGTAAAGCCTCATTTATAAAAGTAGGCCCCTGTTTTGCAGAGCACCCGTAATAACGTGACCTGCCACCCAAGTAAAAAAGGTTCTACTGATTTTGGTGAATACAATTAAGAAAGTCTGTTTCCACGTGGGTCACGAACATTCTTGGGACATATGAGCGACACTTTCTCCCATACTCTTATTGAATATTGGAAATTGATTCATAAATTGGCAGAACTGTTCATACTGATGTGATCAATGCAGAATCCATATGGTCTACCTAGGCCCTTTTTGATGTGTGCTGCCCGGCCTTTGACCCGAACGATTAAAAGCCGATTCACATTGTTAAGGTTTGTGCCAAAAGCTTTTTACTTTAATACGCGTGTGGAGACAAGATTTTTCCCTTTTCTTTTGCTTAACGACCCCGTGCCCCAGCTCATTATAGCACATTCTCGCGAAAACATTTGTGCCAATTGCAAGTGTGAATCAAACAAAAGTTTTCAGGTTCAAAAATCAGGACAGTGGACTTTCATCGGGCCACAATGGTGAGCATGACAAAGGTGATTATGAAATATTTTTAATTTGTCACTATGTCTGATGGATGTTTTTAACTGCGGCATTAATATGGAAAGTATTCCTTGTCGGCGAGGTCCTCTTCAGGCGTGGAACTTGCCTCAGGTTCAAGCACTCAGTGAAACTAATCTCGCGGACCCCGTGCTGCACGATAGTATCTAATCCGGGTACCCTAACAAAGATGTCTGGTTGCTTTTAAAACAAACAAGGCAACCAATATAGACGTGAACAGATGTAATTTTCAGATATAGGAGTTTACACAGAAAAAGTAATCGCAGGTATTATACGATTGTTCTCAACATGGGTATGGTTGATATCCATTGTAAAGTCACTCAAAACTATTTTAAACTGAGAATGCTCTCTCTCTCTCTCTCTCTCTCTCTCTCTCTCTCTCTCTCTCTCTCTCTCTCTCTCTCTCTCTCTCTCTCTCTCGTTCAACCAAGATGATATTTGTAATGGAAAAATGGTCTATTTCATGAATTCCCTTTGCTGGAGGTTTTTGGCATGACTGGAATGATATACCACGTCTTAATTTAATGTCAAATTGTATAAGTTATACAATCTTAATCTTAATCTCAATACGTTGCAATTTGCTTGTATTCGCTATGGTTTGTCGTGATCCCGTGAATGGCCCATGATATATACGTCTACCCAATACACGTTGGCTCTTCCGGTTCATTTAATGTTGTCTGGTTCCCCCTTTTAATGAAAACATGGACATATAGCTACTGGCCCGGAAACCAACATAATGATGCGTGGCTGTGTAAAATTAGATGCAAAGTTGGCCACTGGAACTAATTGAAAGGTTGTTCTTTTTCAAAATTTTCAGGTTAGGAAGCAAGTAAAGCTTTCGCGATAATTTAATCCAATAAAATAAATTTATAAAAGATGATGGAGTAGACTTCAAAGCATTGTGGAATTCATGTTATCGACAGTGGTTCTGCTGATTGAAAAGAACATTCCGTTTTAAGTATTTCGATTCATTTTTACAGTATCTTCCACCAATAAACATTTTGCTATCTAGGCCAGTAGCAGTCACTAAAGGTCGACGTGCACGGCATGGCGACAAAAAATAGTAAGTTTACGCCTGAAGGCAGGACAATCATCAGACCCATGGCAGGGTTAAAAAAGTTAGAAAATTCATCAGATATATAGTGATGATTATGACGGACAGAATACGACGATTGTACAGAAGGATTGTAAACAATATATCCGTAAAGAGAAAATACAGTATAATATTGCGCAGACAAATAAGTGCAACAGCGTTTTAGTTCGGCACAAAGCGGCAGTTGAAAGTTTATTTAAGCTCTCAATTGCGCATGCTCAGTAAGCGAGGTACTTTTCACGCGTGAAAAGCATGTCGCGCTGAAGACAGAAGAGCGAGGTCTGCATGGTGTGGACCATGGCTTAAGAGATGACGTGAACGCTAGCTACCTTTCACGGCGCATCAATTCTTTGAGGTGTCTTGAAAGCTAGCTCACTTTCACTGGCGAGTTCTCGACCACGCAGCAGCACAACTATCCTTGCGGTAGGCAGCGTTTGGGCCGGGTTTCATAAGTGGTTTCATTGCCTTTTTGAAAAACCATACAAGCTGATACGTCAGGTGAATGTTCTGTATTTACACAATCGTTCTCTGTTCAGTCGTCTTAAGCCTTTTGCTGGGTGGTATAAATCTGAATATTGATACCTGACGAGGCTTGCGTATTTTAAATGCAAATTCACTTGTTGCAGCAACTTGGCATGTACTATTAACACCCTAGTATTTGTGGCCATACGCACGTAAAGTTACCTTTAATCAGCGAGAACGCTGTCCTTTCCAATGGTAACATTCGCTAATCACATAAAACACCAATATTTCGCACAGAAAAAATGTCATATATATTTGACATAGATAGCTAACTTTTGTTGTAGCAAGTAGAAACGTAAAATGGAAAACATGATACAAAGCAGCAAAGCATATAAGCCCCTGAAAAGTGTACAAGGTGAGCCCGCCAAGTCAGTGGTTGAATGTTTGCAATGTATTTAAGATTTTGTAAACAAACACTCACCAAACTATTTACAGTTAATTGATGCAGTACAGTACAATCAACCGAAATCAAAAAAAAAAAAAAAAAAAAAAAAACACGACCCCCCCCAAAAAAAACACAATCAAACAAACAAACAAACAAAACAATATTCCTTTTTCAAGTAGGACAACTACAAGCAGAAGTTACGGGTACTCTGAAAGTAGGCTCTATAGCAGGGGAGATGCAATTGATGATTAGGCCTATATGCACAAAGTGGACATACTGCGGAAGATTATCTTTTTCATTCTGTTTGCAAATACTTAATGTGTCTTCTTCCTCAGATATTTGACACAACTTTGCTGTGCACTTTTTTTTGTTTATTACTCCTTCATTTTCGATCCCTACTTTCTTCATTAAGATTTTCCATTTCAATCTGGAATTCTGGAGAACCTGTCCCTTTTCTCTTACCTGCGAGATTTGTCGAGGTCTTTTTCAACCACGTTTTAGATGTTGCAACACAGCACTCAATGTTGCAGTTATATCTATAATGGCTTCTTCTGGAAAGTGTCCTAATAGTCCTAGCAACAACATACACACACACACACAACATAAATATATATATATATATATATATGCTATAATGTGTGGTACTGGAATATAAGCCTTTCTCAGCAGAGTTGTGAAATGATATAACCTGCAGCGACTGCCTCCAACACTGCAGTCTTATACCAATTTACCGTTTGGGATCAAAGTGCTTGATTATATATGACAACATCGTCCTTGAACACAAGAGAGACCATAGACTTCTATAGTTGTTTTTATGTGATATGCAGCCATCACCTTTAATGTGTTGCTCTTCTGACCATGGACCTCTGAAGGTGTATGTGCTTGATTGGACAAAATCATATTGTATTGGATCACCTGGCGCATAAAAAATACAGTGGTAACTTAGTTTATTTGTGATAAGCAGTTATCGCTTTGAATATAAAGCTCCTATGGCCCAGGGCCTTTCAAGATGCATCTGCATGATAAACTAATATAAAAAAAAAACAAATAAGAAGGAAGCCACCGGTCAGAAGTGCTGCAATGAGCTTTACGGCAACCTCCCGCAGACCAACACTTCAGAAACACTAGGTCTTTTGTCTACAGCCATAGAGCACTATTACCTAAAAATGCTTAAGCCTTACAACATTTTTTGGCATTCAAACAGGTGTGTGGTACAGCATTTGGATGTTAGGTGCCGTTTGTTTTATGTGCATTTTTGTCATATATATTATTATTATTATTATTATTATTATTATTATTATTATTATTATTATTATTAATATATATATATATATATATATATATATATATATATATATATATATATATATATATATATATATGTATAGATATATACATGGGCAGATATTAGAAATAATTAATGAGCACCCTGGCAAGATAACGTTATGGAAATTTGAGTATAATAATCAAATATACTGTTAATTGAATGGCAACTTACATTTTGTATTTGAGTGTACTTTTTACTTTCAAGAAACGTGTTTCAAGTTCAATTACTCTTAAGTTGACATTTAGGCCATAACCAAGAGACATAAGTTCCCCAACATACACTGTTCTGTGATTTGTGAAAGCCCACTGTTGGCCTATGGTTCTGACCTAGCTTGAACATGTTTGTACCTTTTCCTGAAGTAATCCCAGCAGTTGTGTAGTGAGAGCAGCGTGTCTTTTTTGCTTGAGCAGTCAATACTGGACAGAAATACTAAATGGAAAGGTTTACCAAAGAAATACCCAAGTGCATGGACAGCCTCCTCCACAATATAACAAAATTAATATATAATATATGTATATATATATATATATATATATATATATATATATATATATGTGTGTGTGTGTATATATATATACATACATATATCGCGATGTAAATAGGCAAATAGGCAAAGTTCGAGAGCATGCTAAACTAATTACACAACATGCATTTTGAATTCATGTAATGCACCAGACAGCGTCTCATCTCAACGCAGCATTGGTGTGCATACACCTATATTTAATTGAAACTGTACCTTAGATTGAAGCTGAAGCTCATCTTGTCTCAGCATAGTTTGTGGTTCACTTTTGATTGAATGTTTTCAGTTCCCAGGTCAGCTCGGCACAGTATACTTATACAATTTTCTTATGTTTTTTTACACCCGAAATTGTGTTCATCCGGTGTCTTTTCCAATACCTGGCTTCACTTCCGGGTGGGTCAGAGGGAAGACAATGTAGCATGTGGGACAGGAATTATACTATCATTATGGGTGTTAACGTACTGTGATGTACCCATGACACCATTAGCGGCCTATTATTTTACACTTTTATGTCTCTGCCTTTTTGGTGAGATGCATGTGTCACTCTATTGCTAAGAAACAAAAATATCATAATTGAACATATGGAATCAAATTTGTGTTCCTAAGCTGACCTTTTTTGCGTTGCTTTTTTTTCAAAAATGTTATTCACCAAATAATTGATAATGTGTTTGTGAGTTCATCCACACACTGTTCTCCATGCGTGTTTTTAGCATGCATACATGAGTGGAATGCGGCATGTATCGAATATTGTGAATATGACAGTGAGAATGACTATGGGTATGGCTCTAATACCTGTGTTGTCACACAGTTACGACATAATATATATTCACTAGGGAACTGACATCCCTACACTCAAACAAGGAACACATATGAAATACAGTTAATTAAGATTTCGAGGGCATGAAATGGGTAAGTAATGTGATGCGCACAAGTGACGCAAAGACAAATAACTTACGGCCACTGAACCGCCTTACACGTCTTCAAGTTATTAATTTTGTGAAATGAGGACACCCTTTCTTATGCATATAGTTTATGATGTTTTGAGCTTCCACGTCCAGATCAATATATTTTATAGGTAATTAGGGTCGGTTCAGTTTTAGACTTCAATAGCTTTAGTGTCACATTGTCTTGAGAGTAACTAATACTACCACCTTCCGTATAAGCAGAGCTGGGGCTTTTTGCGAAATATCGCGCATTATTTAAATAAAAACACTCGTTCATTTGAAGTATCGAATATGACATTGCCAGTCGTTCACTTTAAAACACGATGGAAAATATAAATGGTACTTTTTAACAGGAGCTCGACTCAAGACCTGAAACCAGTTGGCTCCTTCATCTTACTAAGTTTATGAGCTGGCCAGCCAAGTCCAATGCGTACATGAAAGGAGAACTAATTTGCACCCGCATTAATTGCATCACTTTGAAACTTCGACTGTGAACTCAAAACTTATAACTCTACATTACTGTCATGTTAATGTATCTTGTCGTGTCTATGTTATGTAACCTAAAAACAGTATTCGATACACAAAATGTTCTAATTGTGGTTTTAGCTCTACGTATCAGGCAACGGACACCTCATTTTGCTTTGGTAGGTGGCTTTATTACCCAATATGTAACATAGTGCCAGATTTTCTTATACAACTGGTGTAGCTAGACATTTTATAGTGTGTCTCTTTTTAAGAGTGAGGATTGGGATTGTACATTACTACTAATATCAACGTATTTTGGTCGCCTGATGCAAGTCAAGTAGAGAACATGTCTTTCATTTCAATCAATGAATCGTTTGGTATGAAAACATCTGGCGCCGAACGTTGTTTGCTGTTCGGATGTGGCCGGTGGTACAAGAATGTGGTTTTATTCAAATAGTTCCTGATGTAGGATCATCGATATCAGTGCGGCTTCGAATTGGCTATTGTATCTGATGATGGTGTTTCGATTGGAACTTGTCTATTTAAATCATATGTGCGGATCCGTTACCATGTTGGGTGGTCATATTATATATTTGAATTGCAATATGTACATGATATGATTCAGGTCACAAAAGGATTGTAATTTTTTTACTGTGGACAGAAAAAACATGGGTTTTGGTACTTTTGGTATGAGGTTTTACATCGTAATGGTTTGGATTATTTAGTTATTACGCATGATAAGCCGGTTTTCGGTTCCGGTTCCGGTAAGCGGCGAGGTGAGCGATTTTAGCTGCGATTAATTTATACATCTATCGACGGAACTACGCTACGACGCTAGCAAACTTTTTTTTCAGCAGTGACTTTACTACACCAGTGAAGCTGTTAATCCGTAAAAAGCTGACTTTTTGAGTTTCAGAGTAGGGGCGTTTATTTCTAATGTGGCACTCGCAGCCTTGTTTAGCAACCAGGATTTTACCCACAAACCAACAAATGTCAATTTAAAAGCTCACATTATCGCTCAATGCCGCATGTTCTAGACAAGTATGCTTCGCCGAGAAAGAAGCCTTCGAAGAAGAAACAAGCAAACATAAGACTAAGGAGGACTAAGGAAGAGCTCAATAGAAAAAATGGGAGTGGGAGAAAAGCAAGTTATGGATGCTATAATGAGTAGAAATGATAATGTGTGGATGTATTCAGTGTGGGAAAGGTTATTTGTAGATGATGGTGATAAAATAATCGAGTGCAATCGTGGCTGGGATATGAAGCAGTTCTGTATGAGAAATGAGTTATTTGCAATACGATACACTACAGCGGTTGGATTGTTTTTGGTTCTGTCCAACTTGTGTGAATATAGCTTAAACAAACAGACCTAGTGAATCATTGGTAGACACCAAAACAAAGAAACTCGTAGATAACCTAGCAGAAAAGTTCCAAATGTTGGAAAAATAAATTGGAGAAGCAAATTTATTCATGCACAAAATATGTTCCTGATAAAATGAACGGGACAAGTGCAGATGTGGTCGAAAAGAACACAAATGCAGTAGGTAGTGGCAACGCAACAGAAATAAAGAAAACTGCAAATTTATTCCCAGTAGGAGAGAAGAGAAAATTATCATACACAGCTTGAGTACCAAAAAAGTACTGAGTTTAACCAGGGAACAGAAGAAGCCATGACACCTCTTCTGTTAACTCCCTGTGCACTGGTATACTACAGAAATTGAGATAAAGCACATAACAAGATTACGAGCCAAAAGAGTAGTTTTCAAGCGCCACATAGCCTTAAAAATCACTCTAACAAATAAGGCTGATAAGCGGTTAATATGAAAAACTTATGGATACTAACTGATGCTGAGGAAAATATAAGAGCAAAGGTGTACCCAGGCGAAAAGGAAGGAGAAAGATGAGTCCAAGGGGGAAGGGGTATTGGATCTTCCGCGTTACAAGACCGCCATGGGACGCGACAATTATGAAGATCAAAAATAGAACTTACAGCAACTAGGAGACCGAAATAGCCTTTTTAGTTAGAAATGTCAATAAATATCTCATGACATTTTTGAAAGCTTACTAAGTAAGTTTGATGAGTGTTCATCAATAATTCATGAAACAAAACCCTTTTGAAAAAGACAATTGGTAAAAATGGACATCACTGGGGATTTTATTAGCATTCCAGCTGTACACTCGCTCAGAACGGATACATCACATTTGTTGTTTTTTTTTTTTGGGGGGGGGGGTGATTATATATGTAAGATGAAGAGAATAAAAAACGTACCATTCCAACGAATTAACTTGCTTAAACATAACAGACACATTATGGATATGTGTAAGTAATCCTGGTAAAACAGACAATGTCTTCGGAGTACTCTATAAAAATGTATATGTATATAATGATATGATTTTATAACAACTTGGAATAGCCAGGTGTGTGTGTGGGTAAAATAATGGTCACTTGGGACTTAAATCTACCCTTGTAAGACTGGAAAAATTGCATTGTACAAGATAGAGAGGGCCCTTTTCCCATATGCTCTATGATGCACTGAATGACCTATTTATGGAACAACACATGGTAAATCCTACAGGCTAGAGGGGTGAAGCAGTCGCAAGCTGTTTAAACTTGTCTCCTTCAATAATTTTGATATATCACAGATAATAATAGAATGCCCCGTGGAAATGGTGACCATCGTGTTATAACTTCGGATAGTTTACAATAATGTGAAAACAAGGTAGTCAAAGATGTATACAGGTATGATTATAACGAAGCTGAGCACAAGAAAATGAACCAATTATTATCAGAGAAAGACTGAAGTCCTGTTACATCAACAACTTATGTTAGTGATGCATGAGAATAATTGAATGCTACATTGGGTGATAATGTAAATGAGTGTGTACCTAAAGTGAAAATTACCAATTGAAACTACCCTGATTCAATATCAAAGCCAAGAAAGCAGTAACAATGATTTTTTCGTGGAAACGATACCTAGAGCAAGGTCTTATGATAGATGCTGAGAGTATGCGAAAAGGCTGAACAAAACACAAAGAAACTGAAGAGAAAATATGGAAAAGGGTAATGTAAAACGGTGTAAAACAATCCAAAAGCATTCTACATGTATGTAAACAGTAAAAATAAATCACGATAAACAATGTCTGGTCTTCGTAAGGAAGATGGTTCAACAACTTTAGATAGTTTAGAAGCAACTATGGAGCTAAATAATTGTTTTTAGTCGGTTTATGTAAAAGAAGATGACAACTATTGAATTTGGTTTAATTACTTTGTACACCACCACTTCGACAAAGATGTGCGTGCTCCATTTAACTTTGTTGATATTCCATATGACCAGGTGTTTGGTTACATTTGTTTGCACCATTAGAAGTGAGAGACCTGTTATTGAAAATTAACACAAATAAGGCCATAGTCCTATATGATATTAACCCTAAGGTTCTGGAAAAAATGTGCTGATAATCTGCATTTTGCTTTGTACTGTGTGATGAGACAATCATAAGATGAAGACAAATCGTCAAACATATGTTAGAGAGCCAATGTCACACCGATGTATAAAAAGGTAGATGAATCTGTGACTGGCAATTCCAGACCCATAAGTGTAGCTTCTCATGTACGTCAACTTACTGAGAAAGTTATTAGACAAGCACTAGTTCAACATCTTGAGGATCACGACTTATTTTGCGATGAAGAATGTGGGTTCCGTCAAGCAAGATCTTGTCTAACAAACTTGTTAAAGGCATTAGAAGCTTGTACAGAAATGTATGATGCGTCAACGGCCTTTGGCGCACTTAATTTAGACATTCTAATAAGGCATTCGATAATTTCGCACATGGTAGAGGTATTTACAAGTTACACAAATATTATGGTATCAGAGGAAGCATAAGTGCTTGGATTGATGATTTTCTGAGACCGGGAACAATGTGCTGCAGTAAACAGGAGCAAACTAACTTGGTTGAGGGTATCAAGTGGCGTACCGCAGGGTTCAGTCTTCAGATATGTGTTGTTTTTCTTGTATATAAATGACTTACCTGCCGTAATCTGATCTCCTCATAAGATTTTTGGTGACGAAACCAAGGCATACCACCAAGTATTATAACTGGTTGACCGTGATATACTTGAAGAAGATTTAGAAAATTTAGCTAATTGGGCCGAGGAATGGCTACTTGAATTTGATGAAGCTAAGTGCAAGGTACTACATGTTAGAAAAAATGATAATTATTCTATGAACAACACGTTCCTCGAAAAAGTTACAGAAGAGAAAGATTTGGGAGTAATAGTAAGTGATTGCTTGACTTTTCCCAAACACATTGGAAAAGTTGCAGCAAAAGCAAATAGTATATTAGGTATGATCATGCGAATCTTTTTTTTTTCCATATTTTTGAAAAGAATCTCTTCTTGCTTTGTATAAAACATTTATTAGCCCACATTTAAAATTCTGTGTGCAGGTGTGGTCTCCATTATTAAGGAAAGGCATACTTATTCTAAAGAAGGTCCAGAGAAGAGCTACAAAGTTGCCTACAGGAATAACAAACTTGAGTTATGAACAAAGCTTAAGAATACTAAAGCTGATTAAATTGAAGTTTACAAAAAAATGAAAGGCCTGGATTCTTTGACTTTTGATACTTTTTTTTACCAGAAAGGAGTACCACGGACAGTTTATGTGCTTGGCACGTGCCATATCTATACATTAGACATGAATAAGGATGTACCCATTATGTATATTTTGTATGTACATCTATTTTTCATACAATAAATTATTGATTGATTTTTTTTATTGAAAGTACTTGCTTACCTTTTTTTTTTTTTAAATTTTTCAAAGATAAAGTATCCTCGTTCTGGCTAGGTATTGTATACTCAGGTAGATATGAAGAAATGTAGATGTAATAAAATTGATATTCTCTATATTTTAAAACATATATATATATATTCTTACTTGTTTACCCCTCCCCCATTTGGGCTTGATGAAAAAAAAGAGTGTATCACCATCACCATGGAAACCAAAGCAAACATATGGGGTACAATAATTGTTGTCTCACAAGCTTACCAAAACTGCTAAATGAAACTACCCATCGGTGAATTTGAGGTTGGTGGACAGAGTACCATAATAGCAACAAGAATTTGTGTTTATCTCATGCTAAGTTGCAACTGGGCGCTTTGGTTATCCTCCCTGCGTAAATTAATATGATATAATTAAAATGTAATTGGGCTGGTCTTTGGTAATAGGGATCGCTGCATTATATGTTGAACTGTTTCAAATATATACAAATGTGTATTCAACTGTTTGACAGAATACTTGAATTACCTGAATTCACGGAAATTCATTCAAATTTAGGTCTTTGTTACCTTCAACGGTCAAAAGTAAAGGACTAAAATATCCTGTGCTGTTGGGTGTGACTATGTGCTAGGAAATGGACTGGGACCTCTCTTCAGTGACTTCAGTCGTTCCATCCTGGATATTAGTTTATAGTAGCATTACAGTTGGCACCCACTCTAGCTGATCCCCATGGTGTTCTGATATTGGAATTGCCAGGCTTTTTTATTATAAACAAAACACGTAGCTCTATACAAAGTAATGTTACAACCAGCTAGCATACTGCTGATGGTGAATGAAAAGTAAACTGGTGCATTACTGTGTTGAAAACTGCCGACGCATAGGACCAACATTTATGAAGGCAGTAGGCAGACATGCATTATGTAGCAAACTCAATCTGTGCTTCATTGGTAGTAGACACACAGATGTGAAAGGGTTCCCTAACGAAGGATGCATAACTGTATCGAAAACGGTCAGCGCAATGAAGCAACATTGTGCTAGTAGTACGTAGACATGTACATACATCGAAATTTCTGGAAGTCTGTGCAGTGGTAGAAAATACAGATGGAAACGAGTTTCTACATACAGGCAGTCATGCATCCACGTCTTGATATGTAATATCATTTTATGTGTAAACCAATACCAAACTTTGTGTGTGGGTACCTCTTGGATAACAAAACGTCTTCTCTCAAGATTGTGCAACACTGACTTCATCACAGAAAGTGCTTGTGTGGACCATATTCTATATACGTTTGTAGTTAGGGATATAAAACTAGATGCGTGAGTACTATTTGGAGATTTTATCATTAGTACATAGGCTAAGCATCTGACCCTTAGACGAGAATCACCTCTCTGTCACGAGAATCAGATTTTGTTTCTAATTTTATCATAGATGAAATTAACAGAATTATATCTGCGTCTTTTTATAAGAAAAATGAAGCTAAATGAAAAATATGACCATCACTTCTATTCCCTGCTTTGACATATCATTGTTAATTAAAATTTTTCTCAGAATGCAAAGATATCATAAAAATGTGACGATAATGATGACGCTAAAGCTAATGACAACAATGGTGACATTATTTTGGATGTATTCAAATCAGATACATTTAGGGTATGATGCATTTTTCTTTTAGTATTGTCAATGGATCCTGATTCCATAAAGCATATCTATGCAATTGAGCAAATAAATAAATATATATATATATATATATATATATATATATATATATTTATTGGAACAGATTAATTTATTGAATAAAATGTATAATATGGCATATTTAGAAATCAGATTCAGCTTTTAGATCTTTATCAAAGTGGTTATTGTTCGATTAGAGGTTATCATGATCACGTTTTGAAATATGCCGAGCTAAGTGATCACTTCGTTGTCAAAATTCATTTGAATTTAAATAGTTTAGGAAAAACATGACCCATATTCATAAATTTTAAACTTAACGATAACAGCAAAGATATTTCAGATTTATCAGAGCATCAACATCCATCGTCCAATGCCAATGTGAAGAAACAACTTTCACTCCTGACTTGAGACAAATAGTCACCCATTAAAGGCAACTGGTGAATTTGAACCGGTCCTCTCAACCTTTGAAATATTCTCCATTAACTACAGACCATAGTCTTTCAAAAATGTATAGGCTTAAACTCTCAAAACTCAAAGTTCGTCACTTCTGCCAAAAATAGAAACAAAAATACATGATAGGCCTATCGCTTTTTAGTTCTTCTGATTAGTCAGTTTGCTGAGTTTACAGCAAAAGAAGGCAATAGGCTTATATCGTTCTTTTGATATTTATGAATCTGGAACATTATAAACACACCATACTAAACAATTAATGGCATGGTATTTTATTTTATTATTATTTTTTTTATTATTTATTTTATTTTATTTTATTTTATTTTATTGTATTTTATTTTATTTTTTTTTTGTTTTTGTTTTTTGTTTTCATGATCATCATACACACAGGGGATACACAAATACTTAGGATTATATTGTCATAATTTGAGCAATCTGATTTCAAAATTAAAACTCCGCATTCAAACTTATTACTGAAAAACAAAAAGAAATTAAAAGCGATTATTTCGTGGTCACGCTAAAAGAGGTGAGTGACGCATGTTGGAATACCGGTCAAATGTGTGACCTTACAGTGCATGCTCGCTTCAAATCTCCATTCGAAGTCACTGAAAAGACACAATTTTTTTTATGTCAAAAGTATTTTCCACATCAAATATACTTTCTCAAAATCAAAAGTGAAATCGTTTTTAAATAAAACAGGTCAGTGGTCTTTGAAAATCGGTATACACAATAAAAGGAACTGACTGTAATAGCTGTAACTATACAAGCCCATATTAAATAACAGATCTAGAAAGGCAAAAGCCCGAAATATGTAACTGAGACAGTTGCGGTGTCAATTCTCTGCTGAGTAAAATGGTTTTCACTGGTTTCTATCTTACGGACATAGAGCTCCGAAAATTAAATGCTAGAACAATCTGCAAAATGGAACGACTATTACTCGTGCCTATTTGTTTCTAATGTATTAATAAACATAGCAAACTGAGTAACTGTATTCTTAATGTACGTCAATTCATTTCCCGTAACGATAAACATTTTTTTTTCTGGAAACAGCCACAAAAATGTAAGGCAGTAAGGACAGACTGTCTGCCTTGAACAAATAATACTGTATCAGAAAGTGTTCTTTATTTATATGATGCACAGGTTAACTGGAGAAATATGATTGGATAAAATCACTGGGATTCGTCCCCATGCGTGCTTCACCTATACATTTAATTGCCCAAAACACATACCAAATTCCAGTGGCATCTTTGCTGCAAAGTGAGCCATAAATGTGCTGTGTTGCGTGATCGAGACCTCACCCGTAAAAGTGAGCTAGCTTTCACGAGTCCACCGCTTCAAGACGCCTCGAAAGCTTGATGTGCCGTGAAAGCCAGCTGGCGTTCATTCATCTCTCAAGCCATGATCTAGACCTTGCTCTTCTTATTCACGCATGAAGAATATCTCGCCGACGAGGAAGTTTTAAAACGTCTTGCCATGTTTTGAAAGCGAGGTCGCTATAATGCTGCAGCTGCACAGAATTGAAATTCTAACGATGTCATCTCTTCCCAACAACCTTGATGAACAATATTAGAACAAAACACAAGATCCTTCCAAGCTGCTTGAAAGTATTGCATTAACAAAGTCAATTGACTGTTAAAGGTGAAAATAACCACAAATTTAGTCACGGTGAACTCAAAATCTACCCCCCCCCCCCCCGCTCCGCTAATATATCTCTCAACCAAGACTGAGGAAAAAGATCTATTCAGGCACTTAAAAGATATAGCAGCAACTGGGTCATATTGACTGTAGGTCACAGTAACCACATAATAGGCAACAGTGACCTAAAATTGTGATCATCCGATCATTGTCTTATCACATATATCCCTTTTGTTTAATGTAGCTCTGCACTAAAAGTGAGAACAGTCGAACCAGCCCGTTTAAAGAAAAAGCATAAATAGTTCAGCTTGACTGTACATAGGTCGCATAAGCAACACATTAGATCACAGTATCAATAAAGGTGATAAAAAAATCGAGCCTGCTAATATTTTGTCTTATCATGCATCCATGTACAGACCTTTATAACTATACATCAATGAAATGTGGTAACCAAGTTCACACTACGTCGATCACTTGAAGATATCATGATGACAAAGGTAAGACAGACGAACGGACGAACAACTGAAGAACGTACGGCCTCCTTAAATTATGGGGGAGGCATAAAGAACTTTCTTTCATAAAGACTTCTCACTGATCACCATTGATACACAAAAACTTTCCAATAAATCCTTTACCATAATAGCTTTATTCCGATGATGTAAAAGTAGATTCGGAAATATTCCTTTACGACACTTCTCCAAAGTTTGGACTGATTAATGTTACTAGCAGCGATAATTAGAACGTGCTTTTTATATTACAGCAGAAAGAATGTGGTCGAATGTATTTTATTTTAAAGTGGAGATTGCCTGTGGGCACTGCTCGTGGACATTATTACAGATATATTATTAATCAAAATACCATGGCTCAGTACCGACTTGTTACATCTATCTCATGGTAGAAAAGAAAATAGTGTTTTTATAGTGAACCCATGATTTCTAGTAGCTTCCCAAAAGACATTACAAAACAAGGTGTTATTTGATCAGTATATTGCAATGGAATATTTGTCAAGACAAAAATATCAGAATGCATTCGTGTCAACAAGAAATAATTTAAGCTTTATTATAATTATTATTATTATTATTATTATTATTATTATTATTATTATTATTATTATTATTATTATTATTATTATTATTATTATTATTATCATTATTATTATTATTATTATTATTATTATTATTATTATTATTATTTCATTTTATTTATTTATTTATTTTATAATTATTATTATTATATGTATATATTTTTGTTTTTTTGCTTTTCTCTGTCACCATCTATATTGCCCATAAAAATTAAAGCAGAGAAAGAACGGCGCTTAAGATCAATAGTTCTTAAATACGTAGTTTACTGACATGGAGCTGAAGTAAACGTACAATGGTGTCCAAGAATTGACCATGGATTAGTATAAGTCCTATGTTCCTACACCCTGGAGTGGTGTGAGGTTAATAATCGTTAGAGTCTTAATATTCGGAGATCCTGAAATACTGAGAAGGTTGTATTTCATATGTCCCTTGGTCACACTATTACGTAACCAACTCATTTCTTTCCAAAAAAACAGGTCCTTGTCATAACTCTGGAGCAGCTTATGGCCATTACTCATTTGTGTGTGGCAACACCTGAAGTTGTCCTGCGGCGAAGTATTTTGGTGCAAACTTTGCCGACATCTTCGATGTCGAGAGGCTGTTCATTTATATATTGGTTAACAACATTAGGTACTCCACGTAGGGCTACCATTAAAGTGTCCTGCAATGATAGCATTTAGACAAATATAATTTAAAATCATGCACAGCGCGTTTAGAGGATAAAGTGCGCGTAAAATTAATAATGTAAGCAGTCGGCCTAATTTGTCAATATCTCGCGTTTAAGGCAACAGTGTTAGTGACAGTTTTTAAATAAGCACCCAGAGTTTCATTGAAAGCATAAATTATACAACACCTTTCTTGTCTTCCTCATTGATATATGTAGGAAAAAATTAACTCAAAATAATAAAGACGACGAGCCCTAGCTTTGTCTTTTAGAAGTGATTACGTCCACCTTTTTTTGCTAGGTATAACCACATTGCTCTTAATTAAACGAGATTCAAAATTATATGAGAAAGGATATTTAATCCCACACTTTAAAAATATAATCAATTTGGAAAACAATCAATCGCCCTTAATGTGTCGAAGATGTGCAAAAGAAATAGAACTAATGCACAGAAAGGAAGGCTTTCTATGTCATTTTTTTTCTTCGCACCTTGTCCAAATATTTCAAAAGAAATTTTGGACGAAAAGAAAAAAATCTGTGTTAATTCTCTCGAAAGCAATTATTTCTTTCCAACCACATTACATTTGACGATAGAAAGACGTAATGCAGCAAATAGTATTTGCTATTGTCCATGGTGATAGTTTCGAAGAGATTAATTGAAAAAAGCCACTTATACGTGCCTGTTCCTGTCGAACTATCACATCATCGACGTCGATTCCCGCCATGCAAAGTCCAGCCAGATGCAAACTTGATACTGCATTCACAAACGCCTTCATTATTTTGTAGCATATTTTTATATCGTTTATCTCATTTTGCTGCAGAAACTCTCTAAGTGTTGTATCTCCAAATCCGAAATCCGGGCAGATATCGACTGAAATATGAATTGAATGGCACTGTAACGTCAGGCAATGTTGAAATACAGATTTGGTAGACAGTCTTTATCAAAGTGCTTAACGACATTGAAAAATAAGTCAAGGCCAAAGAACGTACTGTAAAATTTGACCATTGGCCTGGTGCATATTTGCTGTAAATTGTGTAGTTCCATCTCAATTCATCAGCACAATAGAGAATTGATTGTGTTTTGATACTAGTGATGTTAGTTACAATAACGATCACCAGTAGTACACCATGACATCTACCGTCCGAAACGTATATGTTTGTAATAGTATGTAGACGTAAATATATGCATATGAGTTGAGCTATAATGGCCATCATACACACACACACACACCGATTCATGAAACGCACGCCCTCCGTGACCTTGAGAAGGTCAAGGTCATCCATATTATGCAATACCAAAGTTCCGTATACGGTGAACATTTGCGGTACATTAAATAGTGTTGATCGTTTTGTTTTTCAACATGTTGAATTTAATTTTGTTTCCTGCAGTACTTAATTATCTTGACAAATAGGTCAAACCGAAACCGTCTGCAAGATTCAATTCATATTTGATGGCAATGTACCTTGGGTACGTCTCTACCAAGTTGGTGCAAATGGTCATGCTCCATTGATTTTTTGGATTTACGAATTTGTTTGTTATTTTATTGGCCAAATCTTAAAAAAAAGTCTTCTCTAAACCCGCCCTCTAAATTGCTTTGATATCACACAGGTACCCCCTATGGACTCTTAGTTCTTAATTTGCTCACCAAGTGGTACTGTAATTTTTTCATGTTTTTTTTTTGGGGGGGGGAGGGGGATTTTCACTATATTCGACTAATTTTTGAGAACTGTTACTCAGATTAAGCTGGACCTTTGTGGATATGTTTTTTTATTTTTTATTTTTTTTGTGAAATGGTCCAACAAAGTTGTTCACTAGGTGGCACTGCTGTCGACGTCCGATTTTAACGATGTTTTTAATCCGGGTACTTATCTGTCAATGCACCTCTTCTGTTGATTACTGTGTAAGTCAATGGGCATTATAATGTTTATTCACATTTTAATAAGGCAATTCCTAGAAATACTTCTCAGGTCACATGCACTCAGCTAAAGCTCAACACTGGTCTATTCAGTTACAACTTTGATTTTCGAGGAAGATTAGGTCATCTGACAGAGGTGTTCACGCTGCCCTCTAGTCCCTACTTTTCATAGTAGTTCCCATTACTACCACTATGACCTCCTACGAAATAATGGTCTTGCTTGTATTTGTTCAGATAATGGTATGTATATATATATATATATATATATATATATATATATATATATATATATATATGTTCACAAGTTCAAATATGATGATGGGTACCAAAAAAAATCATTGAATTGCATTTCCCTATGGCCCTTAGAAAGTAGGTCAGGGTCATAAAATTATGAATTGTCAACCTCCTACATATGACCAACATTTGTGGCATATTTTGGCAACATTTGCTGTATTCTTCCTCAAAATATCGAATTTATTGTCCTGAATTATCTTGAAAAATAGATGAAGGTCTTCCTAAGTTTCACAAATTTTGACAATTGGCCTAAAGCATATTTGGTGTAAATGTTGTAGTTTCGTCTCACTTTATTGTAATAAACAAACATTGAATGTGTTTTTGATATGCATGTCGTTCGTCCCAATAATTACTATCACCATGACTCCACATCTGATAGACTTTTGTCAGGGTAACATTCCTGTACTGGTATATGGATGTGTGTCTACAGATTCGGATATAATTACCATCACAAAAAAAAAAAAAATAATAAAAAAAAAACTAAATAACTAAATAAATAAATAAGTAAGTAAGTAAACAAATAAATAAATAAATAAATAAATAAATAAATAAATAAATAAATAAATAAATAAATAAATAAATAAATAAATAAAAACCTTTCCTGAAATGTATTCCCTCTGCGACCGTAAGAAAGTAGGGCAAGATCACCCATTTTATGTAATATTCAAGAGAGAAGGCTGCACGTGTCGTGCGGTTAATTTCGGCTTGCTGTTGCATAATTGTTCACGGGCTGTGCATTTTTGTGCCCACTCAGCTGTTGAATAATGGTTGGCGGGGCACTTGGATGTAGGCCTAAAAATCAACTGCACATCGTGCGTCTTACAGAGTGATTGTTTTTTCTGCCAGTCATTAGTCCTGCATTTTTAGCCCTAGTTTCCATCACAGAATCAAGTTTATTCTTACTCATTGGCTGGGATTTATACCACGGACCATTAGGTTTTCGGCCGTGATTTATGGCAAGGTAATATTAATAAGGCGAGTGTGAATATGCCAAATATGGAATTGATTCCTTTCATATTTGGAAAACCATATCTCTGATTTTACAAATATATATAAAGTAGTCCTACCCATGAGATATGGTCAACAATATCACATGGGCCATATCCCAGGGGTTTTCAATGTAATATGGTACAAAATTGGGGATAATATGAAATATTCAAGGTCGACACATGATACACACTTTGTTCATTTTTTTCTTTTTTTTTGTGACTTTCGCCTTATAATTTCTCAAAATAATTAATTTCATAAGTTTTACCAAAAAATAAGTAATATTTCCCGTTTAGCTTCAGGTGGCGCCACTAGTACACTTAAGCTGATACATGTTCGCATTCAAAATAGTTCCACCAAAGATCATCAGGATCCATTAAAAATCAAACACACATGAGTATTTTTTTCACTTTTTGGCCCGTGTACTGGGTAATTCACCAGGTGGCGCTACCAATAATGAAAGGATCCTAGATGTGTATTAATCGATTATGGTTCCGTGTCACATTACGTGATAAAATAGAGCATGATCATAGTATTAACTTTGTCTCCAAACTAAATCTCACGTGTTGGTGAATTCATTTCAGGTATTCATTGTCGGCTAGGTTGGTGGGGGTGGTGGGGGGATTAAGCCGCGCAACAATTCTGAGACTTTGACGTTGCATAGGTGAACCATGTTTCACATTTCACCGACCACAGAATACATTTTATTTATTGTAGAGATATATAAATATGCTGGAAACACGTTTCGTGTACATACGATAAATTCAAAGGACTTTATTAGCCGGTTTACAACTGGCTGTTAGATAGCACATTGTGTCACCATTTCTTTTAAATATTCGAGTGTAAAAAGGGTAGTATATATGTAAAATTGAAATATAGACCGAAACGCAGGACCGTATTCTCTGTTTACAAATAAAATGCATAATTACAAAATAATCGAGTTTTTTGATCATCATTTTAAACACCAACAGTTAATCCATTTCTTGAGAAAGGTCTCGAAAAGAAGCATCAAACAGAAGAACAAAAATACGGTTCCTTAGTAATATAATAATAATAATAATAATAATAATAATAATAATAATAATAATAATAATAATAATAATAATAATAATAATTAATAATAATAATAATAATAATTTATTTCAACCCCCGGAATTGAGGAGAAGCATCCATACATCGAAATAATTAGAAAATGTGATTAACAGCAGATATATAATGTGACACGGGCAGATATACAGGCCGGTACTCTCATACAGAGTGCCGTTTCCCTTTATTTAATAGGTGGCTCGTGCAAACAGTGTAACGGGGAAGGTATACATGTTCAGATAGGAAAGAAAATGAATAAAAGTGCTTCTATGATCTAAGATTGCTTTAAAAGATTAAAAAGCTCTGACCAAAAGGGATGCCAGTAAGTGTTGGCTACTCCAGGGTTTAACAAAGTTCTCATTGTAAAAAAGAAATCTTAATGATTCGATAACTCCATATGGCGCATATGTATCACTGTTGTTGGCCAGTTTACAAACGCAGACATTGATGTTAAAATATGCCTTGGTTGGGGACACACCGTCACATGCTACTCTATCGATGATTGTATTTCTTTCAGGTCGACCATCCAGAACAGATTTAGACATGAGAACCCCCCCCCCCCCCCCCGGGGCGGGGGGGGGAGGGCTTCTCCCTATACCGAGCGTAACGGGGATGTGCCGCTCTGAAGGGTGCCTTTTTACCGGTACTTTCCCTAACAAAGGTATCAATTTTCCCAAGATGTCCCTAGCGAAGGTCCATAAATTTTTCTGAGACCCCTAACCAAGGTGACTAGTATAATCTAAGGGACCTAATCAAGACCAGACGATTTACGCTCCAGCCCCGTGAACAGGGCGCATGCTGTGATAGTGATTTGCAGCCCTAATGAAGATCCATTATTTGGTAGGATGGGAGCCCTAATGAAGGGTCAGTCTGAAAAACTTGAGCTGCACACCCCCACCTAAAAAAGTAGGGAGTGCCCCCCCCCCCCGCGGGGGGAGAACACTACATAACGTTCTATATGGAGAGTCCACCCGACTAACTCGGTTTAGTAGTGATACAGTATCGCGGCATAATATGTCGGTAGCAGGACTGATGTCTAAGAGATCTCACAAGACAGCTACTTTAGGTCCACTTTCCAAAGCCCAACACCTGCTTCAAAATAGTGGCTTGTGCTGAATTCAATTTCTGCGCCAAGTTATTAGTTAAATGAAAGCAATGTAGCCCATACGGAAGACATGGTATTCCGATGGTTTTCCACAGATAAACCTTCACTGAAGTGTCAAGACCTGGATAAGTAAATCCTGCACTCATAATACCGTACATTGCTCTTCTACATGATGAGATTCTGTTGTCCACGTGACAAGTATAATTATTCGTACGCTTAAAATTTACAACAAGTATATCTAGCAATTTCTCACATGAGATAGGAATTTGACCCAAGGCCCACGTGGGCTGATTAGAAAAGCCACTGGTGCCTATGACCATGCACCGTGACTTTATCAATCCAAAACGGAAACGCCATTGTTCAGAATAATTATAACACGCATCAATAAGCTTTTGCAGACCAGGTACAGTTGACGAAAGCAGAGTTATATCATCAGCATATGCCATGGATTTGTACATGACATTACCTATTTTTACACCGTTTTGCAATGACTTTAATTCAAGGAGTAGACCATTAATAAAGATATTAAACATGGAAGGCGACAGGGCACCACCTTGTCTGGTGCCTCGCGTGACAGAGTACGCCGGGCTAATATGCCCATTCCATTTGACGGCCTCCCTTAGATCGCTGTATCACCGAAATAAAAACATCAAATGTGATTCAGGTAATATGTCTATAAGCTTACAAAAAGGTCGGTATGCTATATAGTATCAAAGCACTTCTCGGTGTCAAGTGAACAGGCAAAGACAGTCGAGCTCCCGGCAGTAAAAGTAGTGATAACATCATGAAAGCAAGCACAAGCCATATGAGTACCTCTATTTTTGTGAAAACCAAATTGTGTGTCCGCAACACTATCTTCAGGAGTTTCGCGATTTTCCATGAGTTTAGCATGAGTTGAGCCAACCGTAATTTTTGGGGTCATTCGGATTTAATGTTACCGTTTTAAGAACAGGTATAATTAAGCAATGCATCACACCTGGATGAGTACAATATATACTTAGCAGTAAAAGTCAAGCTACACAGCTTACTCATAATAGTGTAAATTGTGAATCGAAACACAAGTTTAGGCATTGCAACACAGACTTGAATGTCTTAATATCACAGATAATGCATCACACCTGGGTGAGCATAGCATATAAACATGAAAAACTGCATTGTTTCCACAGTGTGCAGCAAAAATGTGTCAGGATCAGTTCTGTCCACATGTCCATGTGGCAAATGTTGCTGAAGTGATCTCAGTACCGCTTTCCACCTAATTGTGCTGATACGACGGCGCATATCCGAGTAGTGCTGTGTTGCTTGACTTTGGCTGTTAAGTATACATACTTTCAAATGACGATTATTTGAAGTAGATCGATTAAAAAGCTTTTATTTGACCCTGTCTACAAAATTGTTTGATAAGCAGGAAATTTCATTCGGATAAATCGCCAATGAAAGATGTGAGGCCCTTGTTGCCCACTTTGTTGACCGTAATGACAATAACTGCCATCCAACCCCGATCAGTTTCAGTTGAAATACTTCGAAAATTTGTCAGTCAGCATCTTTGATATATAGTTTCCAACATGCGATGATGTTTGTTGTCTTAGAAAGCAGTTAGTTACCCGACTGACATCAAAGGATGCCACACTTGCAAGCTTGTCATTGTGGTTTCCCACGCGACAGTAACAGCTTCAAAGGTGACTGGAAAGCGGATTGGTCACGTGACCCGAAGGTGCAGTCACCTGGACCCAAGCAACACTGTTTGCAAGTGGCGTTACTTGAGAAATAAAGCTTGCAGTTTCACAGCTTGCTGCAGTGAGACGAGAGCTCGAGGGCCAGGAGTTGCTTGCTCATTTCTCTTCATCTTCGATCAAGGAGCAACATGTCTTTACTAACGGCAGAGAGGGGGCTTTAGTCATTCTGTGTCTTGAACTGCTTGTGATCATACCGATATAAAGGGGAAATAATCGACAAACCCCGATAAGGGAAGAAGAAGAAGAAGAAGAAGAAGAAGAAGAAGAAGAAGAAGAAGAAGAAGAAGAAGAAGAAGAAGAAGAAGAAGAAGAAGAAGAAGAAGAAGAAGAAGAAGAAGAAGAAGAAGAAGAAGAAGAAGAAGAAGAAGAAGAAGAAGAAGAAGAAGAAGAAGAAGAAGAAGAAGAAGAAGAAGAAGAAGAAGAAGAAGAAGAAGAAGAAGAAGAAGAAGAAGAAGAAGAAGAAGATGACGACCAGGCACAGCACGTTGTGGGCAGCACGGGTCGGGGGCGCTGACGATTTTTTTTCTTCATGTTCACAAAATCAATTTTACAATTGCCATGTTAAGCAAGTTGGACGTCATTCTGACCACCACTATCATATCTTTCTCTGAAAATGAGTGTATCTCACTTTTTATCTAACACATGCTATAGTATAGAATAGCACACGGATGGTGTTCGTAGATGATGAAGATTATGATGGGGCGAAAAAAGAGTCTGTTACTGATAAACAAATAGCACTTCAAAGATGACTCCCAAAAATAGAAGCAGAAAGAAACACGGCACCTATTACAGGTGTTGAGAATCCTTTATTTTGTACATTGCATCGGTGCATTGTCACATATGGAGAAGTCTATCGTCTTTGCTCAGACATTAACAACTATTATACAGGCTAATAGAATACACCATGATCAAGACGATGATGGTACAGAAGCATGGCTAAAAGTTTCTTGCCTGCCACCACGAACTGTGTTTGCTTACATAAATTTGATAGTGCGAAAGACACTTCAATCGTCATTTAACAGTAAGGAAAATTGAGTCTGTTATGGAGGCAAGAAAGTAACAAATTCTTTCCAAACTGAAAAAAAAAGAAGTAATGATTGGGAGTTCAATCTCCGTGGCCTTGGCTTGGGTGAAGGGATGTAAGATTTTCAGGAGTATTACTTATACGCCAAGCATATTTCACTGCTTCCTCCACAGATTTGGGCCTTCCCAGTGGAAAAAAACAAAAACAAAAAACAAAAAAACAAAACAAAACAAAAAAAAAAAAAAGAAAAACAAAAAAAAAAAAAAAAAACAAAAAACAAAAAAAAAAAAACAAAAACAAAAAAAAAACCCCCACGCGCATTGCCGTGCTATTCTCGGGTTTCTTCATTCATAAAATAGGGGGTAATGGCGATATATATTAAATAATTTACTGAGGAGAAATGTAACCTCGTGACTGGTGTCAAGTGGTAAGAAAACAGATCGCTCACAGACACATTTTGCATGACCGATCGATCAATATCAAACAATGTACAAAGCCATTTTGCAATCATTTACAAAGGAAACCACAACGTGATAGTCAGATCATCCTGATGGTAAAAGTTTTAAATCTGTAACCTCTCCTCTCCGTCTCGAACACAGGTCTTTTGGGCCCACTTTGATACAACCTGTAAAAAGTTGACAAGTCGGTGCACTGAAATGTGAGAGCCTGCCACACGTAGGCTACAGACGATACAAATTCCAGTGGGATGTGCGCTTTATACAAATGTTCATCAAAGTTTTATTTTAATGCGGCTGCACAAAATATTTGCCATGCGTATCCTGAAGACGGGACACACATTTCAGATAAAAGACCAGGAAAATACAAATCAATGCGTCAAAACTGCCATCCATTTCGCACACCTCAACACTCGATCCTTGCCTGCGTTATCTACTCATTATCCCGACTCCGTCGAGGAAGTCACAGTAACAGCACGTTTTCAAACAGATACGAACAGAAAAAAAAAATATTTGTAATTGTTATAAATTTGGTGGCAAGCATCATACGAGACATGTATATTAATATCCCGCCACGAAGTACGGGGTGCACACCCATCAATCAGGGAGGACTAACCGGCATATCCCTGTCACAGAGAGGGCTGGACGCCCATTTCTCACAAAATTAGTGTCTCTTTGGGGAATTTAAGTTTACCAATACCAAAGTCCTATTCATTGACTGCTTCCTACGTAATTTACAAGAATAAATTTCCATCCGCCTCTACTAGTTATTTTTTTAATTTCCAAAATATCAGTAATATCCCGCTTCTTTCCACAGGCAGTGGCCTGTATCTCGCCCGGCGAGACCATGGTTACTTAGAAAAAAGTGGAAGATAAATGACCATGGAGTTGGGTTAAAATCATTACATAGAGGTGTTAAAGTATGAAACCATGACATTTCACGTTTATCTTATGCAGACGACTCAACGTTACTGGCAGATTACAAGGAGAATATGCAAGGAATGCTTATTTATTTACTTGACTGGTGTAGTAAATTGTGGATAGAAATAAACTATATAGAAACCAACATTATTCATTTTCTTCCACATCGATATCATGAGATAAAAATAGTATTTATCTATAGATATTGAGGTTTTTATTTTGATAATTTTCGTGTGGTCACATTTATTGGAGCTGCAGGGACATCACTCTAAGCTATTATTGCAAAATTTAAAGTTTTACGAAATAAAGGTTTCGAAACTTTTACAAAGTTGTATAATAGTGGTAAAGTACCAATCAGTGACTATTTTCCAGGGATATGGGGAGCTTGGAAATTCATTCATAGTGATACTGATTCATTCATATTCACAGCCAGAGTCTGAGGTATCTTTCGAGTCCGTTCTAAAACTCCAATTTCAGCATTAATTAGTGATACGAGGTGGCTCTCACCTTGCTTTAGATATAATGTGTAGCCTGTTACTGACATGGAATCACGTTATAAATTTGGATGATCAAAGATTGGCCAAACATATATTTTTATCGGATTTAAATCAAGGATGACGGTTGTCCCTGGACATCCAAAGAAGTTTTTTTATTGGTAGATTGTTATGACATTTTTGAAAGACGGATACAGTGCAATTTAGACAATATTCAAGGAAAGGTTTTGACTCTTCATGTTGAAGAATGGTCAACTAATAATCGTGCTGAACTCAAACTACGGCAGCATACAAAGTTTAAAAGAGAATTAAATGTAGAAAACTATGTTACTGCAGTTTTATCAAGATCAGATCAGTCCATTGTTGCACCTTTTGGGTCAGGTATTCTCCCACCACGTGTTAAAACTGGCAGGCATCTGGGTGTTCCACTCGACCAGAGAGCATGTGTATTTTGTGATGCGAGGTGCATTGAGGATGCAGCTCACTTCCTATGTCCATGTAATTTTTATCAGGATCTAAGGACAATTTGTGATCAGTAATTGGAAGGAATAATATGAAATTTCCTGGGTTAGATGTTGTTTGTTTACATCACGACCCGTGTTAATGTGAATTTGCTTCTAATGTTTTAGGTTATGCTTGTTACCGCAGACGTTCAAATCGATATCGTTTTTTTCGTAAAAACAAAATAATGGTAAATTTACTGTATTTCCAATAAGTGCCCAGTAGGGTCACATTGGAGATGGGATATTTATATGATTGTCATTATTAGGTTGATTATTATGTTAAGCATGAATCTGTTAAAGGTTTGATAAATATTGTGACTTTTGGGTGCATTTTGTCAAAAGTCGGTGAAATAAATTACCTACCTACCTGCCTATCCACTAAGATAACCGAGTATGCAGTTGAGGCGGGAAATTAATATGCATGCATCGTATTATTCACGCTGAATCAAGTGTCCATATTTATAGTTCGCGTCTATTTATCAGAAGACATGTAGTACAGTAGTGTGGTGGTGATTTCTCTATCGTTGTGCTTATTTTACCACCAAACAATAAAGCAAGTTGGTCATGAATTTGGTAAAACTTGACTGTAGGCTTGTTTTGGTTTTAAATGTTCGAATGCATTGATTCTGAATGGCGATAAACGCATCGGTTGAAACCATGGAGGAAGAAAACTAGTTCTCGTCGTATATGTTTAAACCGCAGTCTCAGTTCTGGGACCACGTTATTGTCTGTTTCTTTGTTTGCTTGTTTTTGGTTTATTTGTTTTAATCAATAATTAGTAGACCTTGTCCCATGGTAAACGGACATCGGAATCTATCTATACACATTTATGAGTTCAATAGTCGAAAATGTTAGGCCAACGTGCGGCGGCTGTACTGAACAAGATGAAGATAGACTAGGGAGTAAACAATTAACTGCCGCTTTTGTTGTCACCGGTGCGCTGCACGGTTTAATCGTGTTCAATAATATGATGAACCCGACTAGTTGACAACGAGGAATTTGTTAATGGGAAAAACCTGTATGGCCAAACATTAGAGCCATTCCTTATGCATTTATTATCATATATAAGCATTTTTCCCGTACTGGGTTTTCACTGTGGTGCTTGATGTGCATGTGCCTCTGAACTCACTAGCACGGTTGCGCCGCCCTACTGGGAATAATGGAACTATGAATGGGCAAGCTTCCCACTGACTTGAATGGATACATTCGTAAGCAAGTTAGGCCCTGCATCAATATGCTTTATCATTCACAGTGTTACTACACAAGTCACCCTAAATGATGCCGTGCTCATGCTGATCTTTGGATCACCCCCTCTTCCATAGACCATCAGACAGTGGAATCCTCCTTCCTTAACATTCGGAATTATCTTTTAATTCCACCATTCAAATGAAAAATACTAGTTTTACCGTTTATGCATGTACGTAAATGTATACATATATATATATATATATATATATATATATATATATATATATATATATATATATATATATATGTATATGTATATATATATATATATATATATATATATATATATATATATATATGTATATGTATAAAAGCATTTTTTGCGTTTCAGACGCAACAGGTTTCAGCATTTTAATGCATTGTCAAGCTCCAAAACGCATAGATGCTGAAATGATTTTCAGTCCAGTATAATCTTGACATCTGTTGTTATAGTGAAATCTATTAGCAAAGAAGCATATATATATATATATATATATATATATATATATATAATATATATATATATATATATATATATATATATATATATATATATATATATATATATATACATACATCTGTACGACCTCTGAAGGTTAGTGGCTGGAAACTCAGCTGACTGACTCATCAGGAGACCCAAAAAGTGATAAGCCTACCAGGTCTCTTTTTATTTTGACAGAAGTGACAAACTTTGGGTTTTGAGTGGTTAGACCTATACATATTTGAAACACTATAGTCTGTAGTTAATGAAGAATACTTCAAAGGTTGAGAGGACAGGTTGAAAACCACCAGTTGCCTTTTATGGGTGACTGCTCGTCTCAAGTGGGGAGTGAAATTTGTTTCTTCATATTAGAATTGGAAGATGAATGTTGGTGCTTTGGTAACTCTGGATGTATGTAAGATAACAGAGAAAAAATGGCTGCGTAAGTTAATGAATGGAGTCCTGGTGAACTCCTCATTTGTCATTATAAACCTCTTTCCAGCAAGCGTAGGAGCTTTTGTACAAAAGACTATGGTGAATTGTGAATTACAGGTGACGAGCCACCAACTGTCGGGGCGGGTTGCCCAAGACTAGTTGTCTAAATGCAGGTATTTAGTCTCCTATGTTCAAGCAATCTGGGTGCGGTACCAGTGAATGTTCTCGGCCATTACCATATAGCTTTCGACATTAGTTAATGGTCGCACATGCCAAAGCCAACCTAAACACGAAAGAGCAGTTTCCAAAAGCGTAGTTACAAACGGAGAAAATAAATAAATCAATGAAGGAAGACAATGTTGATACACACTCAATGAAAATGAAGCTGGAGGAAATAAATTCTGCTCTCCACAGGTCTCTAGACGCGCATAAGACATATATATATGTATATGACATATGCAGTGAGATGAGGCTCAGCACAATAAAGTGTAGTAGTTACCCAGGATGCTGTACGCTAGTGGCACCTTGTGGCAGTTTCTAGTATATCATGGATATACTACCTGGAGTATGAATGGGGGCGGGGGGGGGGGGCAGCATAGTCATGAATAAAGAAGCATCATAGCAAATAGCACCGGTTCATCATTCCTTATAATATCAATATAACAATCACCAATGTACGTGAACAGCAGATCTGGCTAAATGCATTATATTGCTATGGAAACCAAAGCTGGACTGTTAAAATAGAAGCATTACAACACTGGAGGGGACCAACTGTCGGCTAAGACAGATACAAAAAAACAAAAACAAAACAAAAAAAAAACAAAAAATAAAACAAAAAAAAAAAACAAAAACAAAAAAAAAAAAACAAAAAAACCCGGCCACGATAGCAATGAAAGGTTCAAATAATGCTGGAAGGCTAGAGGAGTTCAAGAAACCTATACGTTGATGAAGAAAGCGTACTTGGATTGAAGGCAGGGAACATTTGGTAGAAAAACCATCAAACTTGTACGATAACAGGAAGAAGGAGAAGGAGAAGGAGAAGGAGAAGGAGAAGGAGAAGAAGAAGGAGAAGGAGAAGGAGAAGGAGAAGGAGAAGGAGAAGGAGAAGGAGAAGGAGAAGGAGAAGGAGAAGAAGAAGAAGAAGAAGAAGAAGAAGAAGAAGAAGAAGAAGAAGAAGAAGAAGAAGAAGAAGAAGAAGAAGAAGAAGAAGAAGAAGAAGAAAGAGAAGGAAGAGAAGGAGAGGAGAAGGAGAGGGGAAGGAGAAGAGGGAGAAGAAAACAAAGAAATTATGTCAAGATGGAAATCTAAGTTAAAAGTTTATTCAGCAAGGAATTTTAAGAACAGAAATGTTTGTTTCAGCCAGGAAAAACTGGTGTTTTATTCAAGTTCATTAAAAACGCATCACCCTTTACTGCTAGATTGTATACTTTTGTGCTCTATGGCAGTTCAGATACGTCGTGATTTGGGCAGTACAGGTAATCACAAGAAATTATGTTTCATACTGATATGAAATGTGGTGGCCATTACAAGGGGAAATGTTGGACTGTACATGGCAGGCTATCAGTGTGTAAGCCAGTTAATGAGTGTAGTGCCTGTAGGGAAATGTATGCATTTTCAACAAAGCGAAAATGGGAAACTTGCCACAAATTAGAGTTCAGCGTGAACAGAGACCTTTCATCCTCGTAGGTGTTGATTTTCTTGGTCCCCTTTGAATACGCGAGGCCGTACCTTTGCGTTATAAGTTTGTAGTCACTTGTTTGAAAAACAGGAGGGCATAAAAAAAAAATCATTTGCACGTTGGAAGCTGATACCTTTGAACGCATTAGTGACGTTTATCAGGTGCTGTATGAGCATTAAATGTGATAACACGTACGATCTGTTTGGCGCTGCAAGAAAACTGGACAATCTCAAGACATGGAATCAAAAGCATATAGATTTAATGCTACAGAAAAAAAATGCAAAGACAGATAAAAACCAAAAAAAACAAAAACAAAAAAAAAAAACAAACAAAAAAAAAACAAACAAAAAAAAACACAAAAAAGCAAACAAAAAAAACCCCCCAAAAAACCCCCACCCCCCCCCAAAAAAAACCAAAAGAAAAACAAAAACAAAAAACAAACAAACAAACAAACAAACAAACAAACAAAAAAAACCCTTGGTGATATAATCCTCATTACAGGTTGAATATTAACGGAGGTTAAGAGGAGAATGCAATCCGTTGGATGGGTCTTCGGTAGCCGGTTGCCCATTCATTTGAGGACAGAGAAGCTTTGAATACTTTCCGCTGTCAGACCGAAAGTATAGTAAATATCGGCCATTGCCACGAGTTGCAGACATTGGTCATGGTACTTCAACAAACAAACTGTCTGCTGCTGTTCAGAGGCTTGATAGCCTATTGCTAGACATACAAACCATCATGGCCATAGTTCTATCAGATGGAGGCAGGTGGAATGTTCATCTTCTAAACATAATCATTATTCTAGTCTGGCTCCCGACCGGTTCGTCATATTTTGTCCTGATAAAGAGGTTATGCGGTAAATTAAATAAAAAAAAAAAGGTTCGTAATTCCACTTTGTCCACACATACAACTTCACCCATCTGTGTCCTATGCACGGATTCGACGTTCGAATTCACAAATCCGTTCTCTAAATCTTCTGAACACATATAATCCCTAATTATTCTCACGATCTGACAGCTATTTGAACCTTGATTCTTGATACAATTTAAGCACTTTATTGCATGATAATCCAAAACATGAACAAACACAGATATTGCTTCATAATATCAATCACTAGAAAATATAATGTTGCACAAAGTTATTTATTGAAGTGAGTGCAATATTAAACTCTGTAGAGACCTTGACCTGCGATAACCTCTGTTTATCATGCTAGTTGACCCCCTTCTATCATTAAACACAGACTGGGGGCGACCTTGTTCCGCTCCGTGTTTGTAGTCACGAGACAAGCCCCTGTGTACTGACTGCAGAAGGCATGCACTATCTGACCACTTTTTTGCCGGCCGTGCTACGCTGATAATGTCAAGGTCAAGGATAGGTGGCTACAACATGGCGGAAAGTTTGACCAGTAACACATGGAAATAAAAAAAATGTGAGTTGTTTCTAAGGTGCTGTAACATGCAAACTCCAAGGAAAACGATCGCACCAATGTATTTGACCTCAAAAACAAAGAAAACAACGTGTTTAGTGTATGGCTTATCTGGAATTAGCGCCGACAAAAGACGTAATTTACGGGATCGCTATGGTAACTACACACCCCTGCAAGCAGGCCTGCAGGAACTGTTTAATGACAATGTCAAACTACGTGCAGCCGAACAGTTTATGCCCATAACATGCAAATCGTGCCATTGCAAAATTATAACAGCAAACAGTCAGCGGCAAACGTTAATAGCACAAGTAGAGCAGACTTTAAAAAGTGTGCAATCATCACATGGTATACAACATAGCAAAAGGGGCGGGCCCACCGATGCCGAGTGAAGTTGCAAGGCTTGGTGGCAATCAGCTTCAGTAAGTGTTATCGCCATCGGCGTCAAAGTTTAGTGCCAGGAAAACAAATGTGAGAAGGTCACTTGGTTTATCGGACAGCCCAACCTCAAGTGAAATACCCCGACCAGTGGAAGTGCCTGGCACGGCAAAAAAAGTGGTCGGACAGTGCAAGCCCTCTGAAGTCAGCATCTGGAACGCAGCGGTTTGAACCAGACCAGTACGTATTTTCGCACAGAGTAAGTCATCGCCTTCGGCGACTATGTGCCTGCCCCCCCCCCCCCCCCTTTTTTTTTTTTTTGTTTTGTTTTGTTTTTTAACTTAACGCAATAAACCATTTATTGGGACAAATATGATGAACCGGTCGGGAGCTATATTATCGTTATCCTCTTGACCATTTATGCCCTAAAATACAACATTTTTCTGTGAAGGCTGTACCGTTTATGACAATAACAGTGTCACATGCCTTATTCAACGCTGGCTGCTTCCCTCCCTCGTGGTAAAATCCAAAAGTTTAATGTATGAACCAGTGGAACACTCAGTGATTATTATTATTATTATTATTATTATTATTATTATTATTATTATTATTATTATTATTATTATTATTATTATTATTATTATTATTATTATTATTATTATTATTATCATTATCATTATCATTATCATTACCATTATCATTATAATCATTACTATTATTATTAAACACTTACTTCGTGATCGTTTTGTAGCACTGATAGATGAGTCTGCATCGTCATTTTTCTTTGTACAGTACTGAAATAAAAGACATATATGTGATTGGCATTCCTATGCAACATAAATTTAAGGACAGGTAAGACACCAAAATAAATCCCACTTTAATCGATCCTAGCTGATAATGTATTTTCGTTAGGATATCAAATCATATATGTGTGTAATCGTCATACTTCAAAAAATTTATATGTCCCGGATCTGGGTGTCTGTGACGTTAATTGTTGAATATACAATTAAGAGCTAACCGCAAAGCATCCACCCCATAAATGTGAGTCATACGTCATAAGTCACTATATATTTGTGATAAAATCATAATTGCATTTGCGTCTTAATCCTGACATATTGGCAACAAAAAGCAATCCTGCGATTTTTTATGTTTGGCTTGGTTTTTCTTTTATCCATCCTGAAAGTTTGACGTTTTAATTTTCCCTTTGATTCCCAGGATATTCATTTCCGTCATTTCATAGAAAATGAAAGAAGTAAAATTTTGAAAATCGCTGACAAATGCAGTTCAGACATTGCAAAATCAAGAGCCGTTACCCGGATTATATTTCGCCCAGCCGTTTTTGGGAATAACCATTCCTAGGTGGGGTTCTCATCCTATTGTCCTTTTTGAGAAAACAAGCTTCACAGGTCTTGGGTGTTGATCATTTACCTCTAAAACAATGCCGTTTACTCAAGTTGAGCTGATATTTGTACAAAATGGAGTAAACATCGTCTCTTAACATTTAGTGTAGTTGTCAATCAATTATTAGCCAATCACCTCAATAAAAGAGCCTTTGAAGTACGGAAAACATTATTCAGTAATCTGTCAAACGGCGCCATCGACAGTCTGGTTTCAAAGCATGACATCATGGAGGTGGCCCTTCGGCCCCGCGACCTCAAGCCTGGAAACAAAAGTTGCTTCGGTGGGCGGCCTATGGCTGCGCGTAGTCAGTGGACGGATGGATTTGGTCTTCCGTCCCCTACCTTTTCATCCCGTTTTAGAGATAGTGTTTTATTGTATCGGCACCTCTTTGTTTACCTTATGTAGTTAGCTTGTTAGACTTGTCTGTACACTTTACTTAGTCAGCTTGTCATTATTTTGAAGTAAATTTTCTCAATGAGTTTCATTTCTCCTTCCAACCTGAGTTTTATATCGCTATTTTGTCTGTTTTCTCTTGTGTTCACGTTTGCGCTTATATCGATGTATTTATTTGTATTTTTTTATTTCTCCATCCTTGGGTTTCGATAAAATATTATTATGTGATGGGTATTGTTGATTAAAGTGCCAGTTTTATCACGCCTGTCTTTGGCGTGCTGGGCCACTGGGGTAATCCGTCCGGGCACGGTCTTTGAAGGGACATCTTCTGACGATTTCCGCTGCTCCTAAACATTCAGAGTCTTCCTCCGTTTGAACGCAACACAAGCAAGACAACTCAAAAGTAAACCACTAAGGTTTACTTTATAGTTGTCTTGTTTGCATCATTTCCCTCTCCACAAACAAACTCTCGGCATGCCGCCGTGATACCACTCTCGTTTTCCAATGGGCCCTTTTTACCTGAAGCCAAGTGACAGGCCGTTAAGTATGATTGACGGGTGGCATTGTTCCACGAGGCGGCTGAAAACCAAAAGACTAACACATGGACGTTCAGATATCCACATGCCTGTTTTTTTTTTTTTTTTTTTTTTTTTTTTTTTTTTTGTTTGTTGTTTTTTTTTGATTTTTTTTGTTTTTTTTTGTTTGTTTGTTGTCGTTGTTGTTGTTGTTGTTTTTGCGTTATTCTTATATTTTTACTTACGTTAGGACCTTGACATTTTTTTTCAACTTATAGAAACGACATTTATCTTCTTAAAAACCGTTAATATCTCAAAAGCGCCCATGCAAAGGTTTTGGTGTCTTACCTGCCCTTAATCAAGGTATCTCAGATGAAACAGAATAAGAAAGATCTTGTAGAGGAAAAACTCAGTAAGGTTTGCTTACATGTAACAATTTAATCGACGAGATCGTGTACAGTACGGGATTGATGGCCGAATTGACGGGTAAAAGGAAAACAACGGTCCATGCATAAACCTCCCCTGGAATACTGGTGCCACCCATCGCTAAAACGCCTGGAAAAAAGTAAAATATATTTTGATTTCTCCTGGACGATGTCTGCAGAACCATACAATCTAGTCTTAGAAAAATTCAGCAATTGAGCACCGTGGAAAAAGTACGCCAAGACGGAAAGGCAATCACCTGCGCCTAATTTCATGTTACCATGATATTAAATTATTTGCATGCAATGTCTGAGGACCCTGGTAAGCTGGGTTAAACAATTACACTTTACGACCCTTTAAAGTTAAAAAGACAGAGACCTTAAGCCAATTGAAAGTGTTAGTTATTTTCTTCCAATATTCAAGTACCAGATCAGTAAGGATCACAAATATAACTACAGCAGGCTGATATTTCAAAGGGAAATGTCCCCGTGCACATCATGAAGGTACCCATGTGTCGTGATCAAATGTGACAATGACATCAAGTAAGTGTTCTGCACATTGGAATATAAACAAAATTGGATAAATTGTTTGGCCAGGTGCTCACATAGTTCATTGAACTTACAGATCTAGTCATGATCACTGTACCATACTTGTTAAATTCATACCTAAGTCAAGGTCATTCATACGTGTACACAGCCCCGCCTACTTTATGGCCAACAACTGCAATTCCCCCATTTATTCTACATTACCCTGTCAGGTTTCATTATGTCGCGTCAAGTTGTTGACGAGAAATTGTATTTAAATGAAATTAACACAGTTGGCTCTGTGACTCTGCAAATTACCTCTAGATTCAAATAAGCAAACTACAATCTCATCCTAGGTTTTAATGATATGCATTATTGTACCACAATTGTACCACATCACAGGGAAATGAAATAAACCCTATGTGGCTGTGTAACACTGGAAACTAGGTCAAAGTCACACAAATACAATCGCAGCATATATATCTTACAAAGGTTCATAATCGTACCAAGTTGTGTGAAATCCTGCAATAGTAATAACGCCGAAATCTAATTAACAAATAAAGCTCACTGACCTTGAGAATTTAGTTAGCGACATGATTCTATCCAGTTATAGTTACTTTTGTGAAAGTGCCGCAAGAATTACCATTCGGAAACCAAAGTGTTAAGGTACCAGAACAACAACAACATCATTAAAAATAGAGGGAGAGGAAGAAATGGGCACAAAAGTCTCCCTATAGTACATAGGATACATAATAATCAACTATCTATCAAGAATAAAGGTCGCGGTTGGGAAACAATGGCTTAAACCGGTCATCGTTTTTTTTTTTGTTTGTTTGTGTTTTGTTGTGTTTTTTGTTTTTGTTTTTGTTTTTGTTTTTTTTTTTTGTTTTGTTTTTTTTTTTTGTTTTGTTTTTGTTTTGGTTTTTATTTCTTTTATGCTATTTCCTGAAATGTTACGAGTGCAATAGTAGCTTTAATGTTGTAGCATTGCATTTCACCTTGGATAAAGATGTTTTACTTTCTGGGAATTCATAATGTGAAAATGTGTTCCTCGGGGTTCTATAATCGGTCCGCTGCTGTGTATTATATATATATCAATGAGCTTCCTGGCACAATTATGCAGTGACTTTTGCGTTCTGCTGATGACAGAGCACTTTATCCTCCTGAAACAGATGCATCTCACACTGATCATATATTCAATTTTGAAATGCAAATGTCTCTGGCTGGTTCAAGGCCAAAAAGCTTACTCTAAACAAAAGGAAAACCATGGCCATGACTTTCGGTACTTTTCAGCGGCTTAGGAAGGTAGCCCTATTTAGAAAACTTTGTGATTATGATCGCATTGAGCAAGTGTCAACTTTTAATCACCTTGGTGTTTTACTTGGCTCTTCCTTTTTTCTCTGCGCACATTGGATACATCTACAAAAGGTAAACTCCCGTTTTCTGCACCAGGAAGGGAAACAAAGTTTATATCTGCCAAGTCAGATATATAGCCACATTATGATTGGTGTGATGTTCTATGAGACTCCTGCCCTTGCCGCCTTACGCAAAAACTCCAAACGCTTCAAAATTGTGCCATCCGGATTTACACAAGATCTCACAGACGCACTCATTCTCCAGATCTATACATTACCACCCAAACCCTCACCCATCGACAGACAGGAGATTCCACCCCGATGTTCTTATGTATATAGCGTGAAAGTAACACATTACCTGATTATATTACCTACGTTCTGGATAGCTTCCAAGTAAATACGCACACACCAAGGCCTATATCAACAAAATCTCTTTTTGTTCCCCGGTTTAAGCTTAATGTTTCCAAGAACAGGATATCATACGGAGGCGCCCCCAGATGGAATTCACTCCCTTTCCAGTTACGGGGTGATCCAAATCAAAAGTCTATTGGAGTTGTAGTGCTATCGGCCAACAAACATGATGCACCAGGCGCCAGATGGAACTCACTCACTTTCAAGTTACAGAGTGCTCCAAATCTAAGTCTATTTAAGTCCGAGTGGTATCCCCTAACAAACATGTTGTGATTTTATTATGTGTCCAATTTTGGACCCTCTCCTCTCCTTGTGTTTTTCGACGTATTTTATATTTATTGAAGGTTCTATATTTTAGCTTGTTTTAACCATCCCTGTATTATTATCATGTAATTTAAATGTTCATCAGGATTCAGACTCTCGTTATCTCATTGTATCACCCACAGCCTGCCGGGAGGTCAATGCTGCGGCGCTTGTGACTGAGCCAGTAACACTGATAAAAGATATAAGAAATAGATAAAAATACAAATTTTGATCGTATGTATTTTATATCTTTGCATCTCGGTATCACTAACTCTTTGATGTAGGGGGAATATTTGAAGATAAATACTGAATGAATTTTCAACTATAACTAATGTAGTATTACCCATATTCATACATTTGAACTAACAATGGCTCCAAAAAGGTGATAGAATACCTGTTACGGGAGACATGGACATATGTTAATTATACTCACCCATTAGATTTATTGGTACCCAGCAACAGAAGTCAGTCAAAACAATGAATGTCATTTTTCTGGCAGCTGACAAGTCTGATTTTCTCTCGTCACTTCCAGCTGCGTAGCCAGCAGCTTTGATAACTTGGTACATGTACCCATAGGCAAGAAATATAAACAAAAACGTGAAGAAGTTCAGACCGTGGAAAATCGCTACAGAATATTCCCATCCAGGAGTAGTTTCCTTTGTAATATGGAGTGACACACATACACCCGACCGCGAATAAAATTGACCAGAAAAATAATCCAAAGGCAGAAGAGGGATTGCGGCAAGGAGAAATACAAACGTCCATATTGCTGTCATTATTACCATTGCCCTATTTATATTCAGTGCCTTTCCCCTAAATGGCAAGACAATATTTTTAAAACGATCACCAGTTATTACACAAAGACTCAGCACTGACGCCTCACTTGAAACGGTTGAAATAAAACCAAGAAACTGACACCAAGCACTATGTCTCCATTTTTTAGCATTTTCTATATAAATACCTCTGTACATTGTATCTACACAACCAATAGATATTAAATATATCCCCATCAAAAAATCCGCAAAGGCCAAATTTGCTACCAAGAAGCCAGGGACTTTGTTCTTCTCTTTCCTATACAGACGCCAACCTAAAACAAAACCATTCCCTACAAAAGCTGTAGTTCCTAAAATCCAAAGAGCTATTCTAAGTATGTTATTCCTAAGGAGATCATCACAGGAAGAAAACTCGTCCCGCTTAGGAAGACAATTTGCTTCCATAACCCAGTCGGCAAAGCAACAAAACGTAAATTCGTCAGACTGCAAGAAAGCAAGGTGAGGGACATCTGTGAACATTACTTTGGAGAATTCCTCGAGCAAGTTACCGGATATATCAAGTTTTGTCAAGTGGTCAAGCCCTTTAAATGCACCTCTTGATACAGAAACAAGCCTATTCTTGGACACGTCAAGCTCCTTAAGAGCAGACAAGCCACCGAAAGTATCAGGAGCTAATCTCTTGAGGACAAGACCCTTTAGTGAAAGAACAGACAGCTTTGACAAACCATGGAAGGCACCAGGTTCTAAGTGTTTAAGCTTTGTATTCCCTTTCAAATTTAAATTGATAAGATTGTTTAAGCCAATAAATGTGCCATTGGACAACATAACTAATGTGTTGTATGAAAGGTCTAATGCATACAAATTCGGTAGCCTGGAAAATAACATTGGTTTGAGAAAGGAAATACCATTGAACGAGAGATCTAGTTCAGCTAAATCGGCAAACCGCGAAAATGTTGAATCATTTAGCATCATTACATTATGTGACAGGTTTAGCCTACGAGTTTCTGATGAAATTTCAGCGGGTACACGGCTAAGATTTACTGCAGTACACTGATACTCGTAGCCTATGCATGCACAGTTCGCGGGGCACTTCATGTCACAAAACCACTCATCATCCTTCTGAGGACAATGAACCTCCCCGTCACACCGTTGACCAAGTGGGATGCAGTTGTTCCCCGCACGGCATTTATACATGCCTGGGCATGAAAAAGATCCTGTAAGAGAAAAAAGAATTTCCCACTTAAATTTGTCATTGTCAACTTTCTCTTTTTATTCATTGGCTAATCAAACACACAGATTCAGTGACAGAAACAAACAGACAGAGAGTGATAGCGAACACGAGAGAGAGAGAGAGAGAGAGAGAGAGAGAGAGAGAGAGAGAGAGAGAGAGAGAGAGAGAGAGAGAGTGAGAGTGAGAGAAAGAGAGAGAAAACTTCCCGTTACACATAATCAAACGATCGATAAAACTTAGGAAGTATGCATGGCTTATGTGCAAATATTTTATCCAGATATCAGCATGACGTCTAACAATTTATCTAAATGTTGTTACTAGGTCATTTGATTTGATTTAAACACATTTTATTAGTTAACTGAGAAACAGGGAGATCCCCTGTGTGAATCTCGCTTGAAAAAAAAATGAACAAAAATTGCAGAGATACTAATGACAATGTTACACACAAATAAAACCAAAATTAACATGATAAAGATTAACAATGCACCAACGCCACAAATTGCGGGCTTGTATAAGTCAGAGGCACAAATAGGTTCCTAAGTCACTCACGTTGGAATCTCTCTGTACATCGAATACATTTATGAACTAGTTTAACCATGTTCAGGCTGGAATCAATTGAACATGTTTTATATCCATAGAATGGTGGCCAATGTAAATGAAGCATATTTAAAAATTACAGTGTAATCCCTCTCGTTACAACATGTGTAATTAGGACAATGAAAAATAAAGTGTAAAATATCTTTATTACCTCTTTCCCAAGAACAAATACGAGAATATAGTGCCTTCATCTTGAAAAAATAAAGGATCAGTCGGGTGCAGCCCTTTGGCATCTGCGCATGAAATCTACCAAAATATCTATCACCAAAACTACAAAAGGACTTAAAGCTTCACCTCTTTTCAAAATGTTCTAAAGTCAGACACATTTTCAGAATTCCATATCCGTGCTGGTAATGCGTTCCAAAGATTTATTGCAGATAAAAAAAATCAGGTAAAGGATATGGTTATACTTGGGATGGGGAGAATGTTAAATCGATCACGTAGTCGCATGTTGTACTCCGTTTATTCATAAAATGTGGGTAATACGTTGTACGAATAAGCTGACCATAATCTATTAAATATCTTACACATTAATACCAACTTTTGGTGTTCACGTCTTTTTACAAGTGTTTCATCCAGTTTCGTCATATGTTTTCTCAATAGGTGTACTGGGACACTAATTAAGGTAGACATAACATTTTCATTTTTCACTTTGTTCATTGACCACACCAACAAACCCAATGTGATTATGGCATCCGATATCGCGAAGATTTAAAGTTATGGTCATGGAATAATATATTGACAAAAAAGCGGACAAACGTAATATAGAAATATAATGACGATGTAATAGAATATTCCACCTGTTTAGCAACACAACAGTAGACAATAAAATCTTCAAAAAGATACATTACGAAGGCTCCTCATTTTGTGGTCCATGAAATAATTGGTTAATAAACATTTCTTACTAACGCAAAAATTGACAAACTATAGTGTCACTTGGCGTATGTGGATATAGGAAATCATGGAGTTGTTAACTTGAAGAATCTACTGCCTAGTGTGCAAGTTTTTTTTATACTGCTGCATGATAGGGTCTTGCAAATTTTTCACGACAGTCTAACTTCTGTAGTTTGTCAATCGATCAGAACATATTTCTGTGTTCTGTCACACACAAATTCACATATTCACACACACACACATACACACACACACACACACACACATACACCCAAAAATACACGGCCACGCGCCCCCTATAAATACGGCGAGAAACGATCTTGATATAATGAAAACTGCCCTGTGGATATCAGGTAAGGGAGGGGTTTAGAGATAAGGATCATGATGTGATGACCGAGCGTTGTAACATTTAGCCGGAGGATAGATGACCCGCGCAGTGCCGTGCTTTAGCCGGTTACATGTATATGCCAAGTTTGCATTTTCAATTTTAGGTTTGTATGGTACGTATACAATGTAGTATGAGAAATTTACGTGTCAATATCGTCGTTCTTAATTCAATTCAAGCAAAAAAAACCCCATCCAAATCTTGGCAAGCCTATGAATATGGACATTAACAGATATAACAGCATGACTTGAATAACACCAATCAATACATTATTCACTTAATATATGAAGATGATGAGAATGTCACATTGATAACATAAAATTATAATCGTGTTCGATTCTCATACATCTGTCTGGTCATTAAACTTAGTTGCTGTACTGCATTTCAATTTTTTCCTTATTTTTTGTGACACAGTAATATATATCTTTTCAACGTATCAACCCATCTTTGATTTACCATGTGATAATGATCATTCGCATAAATGGAAGTGCAACTCTGTGTGTGCGTGTGTGTGTGTTGTGGGGGTAGGGTGGGGGTGTATTTGTGTATCAGTAGTTACCACAAGTGATTTCATCATCCCCAAGTGGACAATCAGTCGATCCATCACATATCATTCGGCTTGGTATGCAGTAACTACCAGAACATTTGGAGAAAAAATCAGGACAGGTCACGTTTTCTGTTTAAAAGTAAAAGGTTTGAATCTCTCTTTGATCATAATTAACATGTTGCGGTACAAACATAACATGACAGTACGCCTACGCTATGAACCCAGCCATCCACGGGCCGGTGTTCTACGAAAATGACGCCTCGTAGATTGCTTAGTACATTGCTTTATGTTCATGCCGCTTGACGCATGAATTAAAATTTAAACGATTGTCACTCGAGTAGTTCTACCTTTTATTCACTCCACTGAAATAATTGTGGGGATTGGTTCTGAACACGGCACAGATCTTGATGCTAACTAGGTAATAAAATGGGAATTTGTTGCGTTCATATACCATGTTGGAACTGGGGCCATGTATCTGAAAAAGAATTATGGTTGAAGAGAAGCCACAGGAACACAGAATATCACGTGCCTTTAATAGAATGCGAAGAAGAATACAAAAAAGATGATCTAGAAGTTAAGGAAAGTGCACGTGTTCTGATTTGTTCCTAATCTGGCATGATTGGATACGTCCAGCCAAAACTAAAAATGGGATTTTCAAGTAAAAAGACAAATTAACTAGCCTCCAGTTATAGCGTGTGCCTGAATCGTAAGGTTCCATATGTCCCATTAAGAGATGCAGGGCTTAACGTGTCAACCTTTAGTAGAGATGCAGGGCTTAACGTGTCAACCTTTAGTGCGTCTGTTCTGTACCCAGCAAAATTCAATCATAATTTTGTGCTGTCGATGCACGCTGGCTGCCTACAAGTGTTTTGGTTTTTTTTTACCTTTGTTTGATCCAGTAATGTGCAATTTAGGGTTTCTTTAATTAATCTAATTTGTCGCTTTGTTAATTGACACGCCAGAAACCAAAGTTACAGAGAAGGCAATGGTGAAAATGAAATTATGAACATTAGCGATATCATTACTACATTTTGCGTTTTAAATGATCTTATTTTCCGAAGTAACAATGACTCACCACAACCTTGGAGATGTGTTGCATCTCGGCATCCCTTCAATATTCCGTATTGATCTTGATCATACAGACATTGTTGTAGAGTAAAATAAGACTGTCCATTCTTACATCTCAGTTTTGCTTCCGCCTTGTCATATTCTAGAAGCAGAAGATAAAGTGAGCTTCTTGTATTCATACATTTTATACGATCATTTGAGATCGAAACGTTGCTATATTTACAGTAAAACATAATGTTCTGTTACATATTTTATGATAGAATAGACATATATAGGTAGCATTAAATGGCTTGCAGATAAGCCAAAAGAACCAAAAACATAACCAACCCCACCCTCACAAAAAAAAAAAAAAAAAAGAGAAAAAACAAATTGGTTAAACAAGACATAATGTATTAAGCAGAATTAGGCTACTCGTCATTCAAAATTCAGAGAATACTTACTTTTGTAACACCTCAGCGGACCGAGGATATAATAAATATATTCGTGATGGTACCCCGTGTCACTGAATGTCAACATCATTAGAGGCAGTTGTGTGGTATTCCGTAAAAAGCCCTCATCTCTTCCATTGCCTTTGTTACACAAGCAACTGTGGAGGCATAATAAACAATGGTGAACAATCAATTGTTATTTATTTACATTATATATATATATATATATATATATATATATATATATATATATATATATATATATATATATATATATATATATATATATATATATATATGTAGTTTTAGTTCTCTTTTTATACAATAATGTCCGACAAAGTGACAGAAACTAATTTTTCAAACAGTTATTCCCACTAGGGTAAATTTAATTCATAGTTGCACGTAGAAAATGTTTTTAATAGACGCATTATTGAACCACCAACGCTTTAAAATATGTTTGATTTAAAACAAAGAGCCGTCGATCATACTTATGTCGTGATGTAAACCAAAGAAATAGATACATAACAAATTTGTCTTCTCTTCGAAATGCAAAATCGTATTGAAAAATGAACACTGCAACTATTATGTTTTCAATGCCTTAAACACCATTTTGTTGTATATACTGCACAACAAAGATATGTTTCTTGTGTATCATGTATTTGCAATAAATAAATAACCCACAAAAATGAGTTTGGTGTCATCAAAATATCTGAGCCAAAATACCAATTTTAACAGTAGAACACATTTATAGTAAAATGGGGTAAGAGTCTCGAACAAGATAATGCTACATGGTGTACTTTTTTTATTGATTATTCTTTATTCATCAGATTATATTAGGTAGATCGCTCAGCTACTCACAAAGACCAAATTGAGTATTTGTGCTTACTTAGTTGCATTTGACTTTGTCTTCTTGCATATTTCGTCCAGAAAGCATCTGCACTGATTTGGATTATATTGCTTGTATGTATTTTTATTTCCTTGAAAATCAACCCAATATTCGCCATATCCTACAGTTGAAGCGTCGTGGCAATCTACCCTCAGGAACTGTTCACATCTGATGCAGAGTACACAATTGACAAATGCGCATGATAATTGTTCTATATTGTCCAACTGTATATATATATATATATATATATATATATATATATATATATATATATATATATATATATATATATATTCTCATTTCATCTGCTTTTCTGTGGAAATTGTATGGCAAAATATTTCCCGCAGTGAATAAAAATTACAATCCAATAGCATATTTAATATTCCTGTGACCATTCATATTCGAAAATCAGGTGCGAACAGAACATACTTATCAGGTTTATTTACGTTTTCACAGACCACAGTTACATAGATATGGCCACTGTGCAAGCACCAACAATGTTATCGTTTGCATGAAGGCTCCAAAAAAGAAGAGGTAACGTCAATGAATTAAAAATAATAATAATAATAATTATAATGAATATATATAAATATATATATATATATATATATATATATATATATATATATATATATATATATAATATATATATATATATATATCCAAATGTTTTAAATACCTATCTGACGCCTCTTTCACTGCTGTCAGTTGATCTTTGGTGAGGAAATATTTAACATTTTGTTTATAAGAGGCAACTTCTTCAAATCCTTGTACATAATAAAGCTCCTCCGAGTTATGATGGACAATGGTGACAACTTCATCGGAATATGACATCATATCACATTCAACTTGCATCCGACCTTAAAAGGACATATGACATGCTTTAACTTAAACAGTGTCCTTGGTTTCTTGAACAAATCCACTAGCGTTTTTAGAGTATGAATCTTGGCATTTGAAAATGTAACATTATGATATGGTGGAGCTTATAACTATAAAACTTACCTATGCGTTTGTAACCGCTTTTGCGGCGTGATTAAAATTTTGATTATTTATGACTTGAAGAAGATGGAGATTGCACCTTCTGATAACACTTTTTTTTACTGTAATTTGATTGAAGCCAGACCTCTGGCATGTCTCTCATTTATACACGTGTTTGTATTGAATTCATCTTGGTGTCCGTTTTATCTCAACATGTCAATTAGGAACGACATTTAAGAGGAAGTTATTTTGGCCTAACACCACAATATAGGTCATAGTTACATACAGAAATGGGGTGATTATCATAAGCAACACGTATAGCTTATTGAGTGACAAGATATTATTTTTATTCGCCCTCCAAGTAATGTGACAGTATCTTTGCAAAAAAAGCCCACCTTTTTTTCCAGGATTTATATAGTATTTCCCTGATGTAAAGCCTCTTAGTCTCCAAGTCAGACAGGATTCTGCACTATCCTGCACACACATCTCTGACTCGTCCTCTTTGTAGAAGCCTGAGCAGTCTACATTACTGTCGCATTTACGATTGTTGGGTATGCAGGTGCCGTCAAAACACTGGAATGCTACATCTTTTGCACACCTTGCTATCCAAACGTAAAACACATTTCATGAAATATACTTTTTAGACACAATATTAAGTACATACAAAGCCCATGCGAGCTTGCCTTTGATAGATGATTCATCTTCGAATTGAAATACATGAAATAACTTTGCATGTCATTACAAATGTATGAAAGATAATTGCATTTGTGGCTGAGTGTCGTTTGGTCTGTTTGTTAGTGTTGACTCAGAATTATTCATCAAAACGTACCAGCTACATTTATCCACAATCTTCGACAACATTCTGAATATAAGAGTATCTTCTGAAATGACAAAAATCACTAAAAGCAAGCAATTGAGGGCTCAATATGCATATGTAAATTTTTTGTCCTACAGACTGATATTGCGCAGAAGTTACTTGGCAAGCTTTCTTGACAGGTAGCTTCTACAATAATCATTCAAATTGGTCCCTGTTGAGCAAAGAAAATGATTTTTATGCAAACATTTAAGCAGACGACTTTTGACATAAAAATGCAGAAGTTAAAGGCACACTGAGTGCCAAATCATAAAGGTTAAATAACTAATGTGCATTTACTGCAGGTTTTTTCATCTGACCCGTCTTCACAGTCTTTCACAAGATTACACCAATTGTTTTCTTCAGTACATTGACCACTTGTGCACGCCCTTTCTCCAGCACCACATGGTCGTCTTTCTGTAGAAAGGTAAATAAAAAAAAATATTACCAATAAAATGAAATAGAAAAGGTTTAATTATTTGCAAAGAATATTACAATATGATCGGGCATGTTGGACTCATACATGAAAACCTTGCTACCACGTTAAGAAATTCAAATATTTTTTATTGTACCATTTACATTTCATACAGATTTATATGTTAATTAAGCATTTGTAAATGTGCTTTAAAAATGCAATTATATTTTCCTTGTTTTTTTTTTTTTTTTTTTTTTTTTTTTTGAGCGTATAATGACCAATATATCTACTTAAAACCCTGCCAATTCCAAAACAACATGAGAAATTATTGGTATTCAACAAAGAAGCTTGCTCCCACTACGCTTAATCCAAGAACTTTCTCTACTACCACCTAACTGTTCTAATTATTTGACGGCAGCACCCTCCACCATCCTCCCTATTCCCACTCTGCCCTCCTCTGTCTCTCTCAATATATAAAAATGTGGGACAAGCCGAAAACAAGACATGAAGAACACAGATGACAACAGCAACCAGCTATCTGTATGTTCACAAGAAAGCAAGGTCCAAAACGTAACAAACACTATATGTATATATATATATATATATATATATATGTATATATATATATATATATATATATGTATATATATGTATATATATATGTATGTATATATATATATATATATATATATATATATATATATATATATATATATATATATACATATAGTGTATATGTATATATATATATATATATATATATATATATATATATATATATGTGTGTGTGTGTGTGTGTGTGTGTGTATCTATGTCAACGACACAATGAAGAGTTCCATCGCTGCTTACCACACCCTGATTCATCTGACCCATCTCCGCAATCATCCCTAAAATCGCAATACAGCGATAGGGAAACTATTTTTTGGTTTTTGCATCTGAAGCCTTTAAGCTGAACGTCGCCTGGAATAGCAAGTTGCAAATATTATCAATATATGTAGACTGCTTTTGTAAAGACAAAGTCAATGGTCATTAATTTAAGTTACATTGGTAAGGTTACGTATATATCGTTCTTAGTTACCTGCTTTTTTATCATAATGAAGTAGTTGGCAAATCGAAAACACACTAACTGGTGCAAAAAGTAGAACACAAAAATAAAAAGTAGAAGCATATGGCCGGAATCAAACAGACAAAAAATACTCAATTCCTTGTACCAGATTGGGGTTTAAGTATGCGGATAACATGAAGTCAACATACTGCAATTGCTCTCATCGGAACCCGTCCTACAATCTCTAGTGCCGTCACACACATAGAGCTCATGAATTAATTCACCATTGTCACACACCGAGAGTCCATCACGTTTTCCTGTATTATTTCCAACTGATGGCATTATTCTGCTAGTTTCTTTTTTATCTGAAAATAACGATAGATACGCATTTCTAAAGGACACTATCTATCTATCTATCTATCTATCTATCTGTCTGTCTGTCTGTCTGTCTGTCTGTCTGTCTGTCTGTCTGTCTGTCTGTCTGTCTGTCTGTCTGTCTATCTATCTATCTATCTATCTATCTATCTATCTATCCATCCATGCAATTTCCGTCACCAACCTGTTAACTTTACGTCAAACTAAGATTTACAGTTAAAAAACCAATTAGGTTGGGAGAATATTATGAAAATATGATATCCCATAGACAAGGGGACCACCTGTAATTGAGTGCAATGAAGTAGTACTAAATGAAATGGTAAGACATTGAATGCCATGTAAGTCGAAATTCAGGATATAGCTGCTTTGGAATATTAACAATGAACCAATACTGAAGTATAATAGCAACGCAGAAAGGCCGGTTCCCAAGTACAGCAAGATGCCATCGCTGCGTTCCAGCAGTATCTCACAGTACTAGCTAATTTAGACCAAAAGTACTGCATTGAAATTACAAGTATTTAAAATATCAAATCAGGACAAACTGTTGCTGAGCTGTAGAGAATTATAAGTTGAATATAAGGCGATTGAGAATCTATATTTTTCAGTGCCACGTCATGGACTTGCGCCTAAACGCGCCGAGGTAAGCTGTTGACCTGAGTTATTATAATTTATGTAACTACAAGCGTGGTATTATTTGAATGAAAGGTCTTTTCACAAGGAACATGGATCTAGCAAACTTATTGCCAGTCCGAGCAGTAAATTTAAGTAGTTCAAGTTTGGTGCAGTTGGCACTGTAAGAATTAAGATGAACATTGCAACATAAATATACAAATATATCTTGATTTAAGCAAACGTTTTGGCAACATCATAACGTGAAGCAACATTCAAGAGCAGCTATTAGTGCAATGTGACACTTCCCAAACTTATAACTTTAGATACTTGTCTACGGTTTAATTTTAATTCTCTTATATAGATGTCAGTTAGGCATACCGGTTAATTATACTAATTTAATTCTCCATGTTTATAATAAAATTGCAGATGATGAGGTAGAAAGGTATTTGAATTAAATTGATCTTTTTGTGTAGCATATTTACTGTGTGCCATGCACGTGTACCTGTTTCAATTTAAGATTGTAAGCTATGGAACCCTATGCATGATTTATAAATCTGCATTTTAAATATGTCAGATTGATATTGTGGGTACTCGAATCAGTGCGTTGTCTTGTCTATGTTGCAGGTACATTTTGAAAAACATACTAATAAGAAAATACAATCCAAAAATGCTTTTCAGCGAACCGCTACCATTCATTGCGCTGATAACGTGGCATTGTTAGGCCACACTAAACAGAGGGAGAAAGTACTTCAATGTGTATTTTTGTTTACCTGTTACTGCTGACATTTTACACACATATTGTTTTATAAAAGTGTAGGAACACGGAATATCACGCCAGTTTATGTAGGATTCCAGACTATGTAGTTGTATCATAGTACAATCTTCAATTACAGATCCATCAGGCTGAGGAGAATCTTGTCCCTGGTACCTGAATAGACAATTATTATTACAAATCACGTGAACAAACAAACCTAATGCAGATAAAGGAAACTTTATGTTTAAAACCTTAATACTTTATCTAAAAGATAGCAACCACATTACTGTCAGTGTTATCCTGGATACAGACTTTTATCCTGCTGAAATATGCATGCTCAGAAATAAGAGAGATTCGCTGCCGAGAACATGAAAAGGCAGTTGTTAATATCATCTAACAAAAGGCCGATGACTTAAAATAGCTATATTGTTTTATTACTAAAAGGTCAAGTGTCGTTTGGCATTTAATACGTAACAGCGCTGTGCTCAAATGACCTTGGATGGACAGACTAAAGTGCTCCTGTCACCTTCAGAATAATATGAATTTCACTGTTCTGTAACACAATCATCAGCATTTGCAATATCAAAGTCTTCACTCACACAACACTGCAGTCATAAATTTTGAAACCAAATGTTGCGTGATCAAACATTAAGTGTGGCCTTTGAAAGTCATTCAAGCGCAAAATTAACCATAACAAAAGAAACCAAATAAGTTTTTTGCTACGAGTGGTGAATAGTAAGGTGGGGGTAACTTCCAACATTACCAAAATATAAGCAAATATCTCAATTGCTGCTACCATCTCCCCAACAGCAATTACCAATGCTAACATCTACATTATTTTACCCTTAAGTAAAATCCCTAATTTGAATAATTTGCTAAAAAAAGTCAACTGCACAACAAAATGAACATAGTTACTATAGCTAATTTTCGAATATAGTCTGCAACATCCGAAGGGAACCTAACTTGTTAAAAATTGCAAAAATACACACAAAATTTTCATAGCTGAACTAGTGAATGACAGCGTCTTCTATTGAATCAGGTAACATGCAGCAGTCCCCCATAGTGTGCCTAAACAATTTCAAAACAATTGCCCAGAAGGTATGTATATATATATATATATATATATATATATATATATATATATATATATATATGTGTGCAGTTTGTGTGTGTGTGTGTGTGTGTGTGTGTGTGTGTGTGTGTGTATACATGAAATAGAATACATGTTACCATTGCAATATCCCGTGACTTTTATTGTGATAAATCCAAATGTATGTTATTACTGTGAAATACATGAATCGAAAAAGACCTAAAATAGGATAACGCAGTCTGACCTTTCCTCTAGGAATATTCCATCCTATTTGAAACAGTATCCCTGAGCAGAAATCAAACTGTGTGATCCTGTCCTCAACTACCAGCCCAACGAACAGTCTGTCCAACTATCCAACCAACCCCTCCTCATTTCAACCAGCCAATCAACAATCGAAGGAATGAAAGAACCAAGCAACCAACAAGCAAATAAGTAAAATACAGATAGATACACAGATGAATAAATAGATAGATAGACAGATAAATAAATGAAAAATAAATAAAGATATAAAATAAATAAACACATAAATAAACAAACAAACGAATAAATAAAATAAATAAATAAATAAATAAACAAACACACAAACAAACAAACAAACAAATAAATAAATAAATAGATAAATGAATAGATAGACAAATAAATAAATAAAATGCATAGAATTTGAACACAAAAAAATAAAGCTTATCCAAAAGTCACTGACACATGACTATTTGAAGAAATCTGGTAGAGACATTCGCAAGCTAATACCCCACACAGGTTCAAAGGGATCATATCGAGAGTCTTGATGATGAAGTGGAATACGTAATTACGGACAGAAAATGGACCCAGGACCACTGAAGACAGACTATTGATGGATAGACAGGTGACAGATTGATGAGGGATGTAGACCCATCCTGTATGCTGAGCTAACCAACAAGTCATCAGAGCAAAAACCTTTTGCCACGTGTTGAATTATGTTAGACGGCCTAGGGATGCCCAGAAGGCACCCAATGCAATCTGAAGCAATTGGCCAATTGGTTTTAAATGATAATACCATTTCCATGCTACCAACGGTAAAACCCTCAAAGGCAACAATCCGATCTTGAGCCACTTAATTCTTCACAGTAAGGCCTAAGTGAGGCCTCTGTGTCACCTGGGAGTGGTCAGGTGATCTTGAGATTTTGTTATGTGATACAGCATGGATCTCGCTATTTGAACCCCCAGAGCAAGTGTTAAAAGAAAATAAATTTTCCTCGTCCAGTATTTGAGGTCCACCGATTGGGGTCCTTGAGGCACTCAGAGGGGTACTTCTTCAACATCACTGAGACCAACAGCTGGTCCCAGCATTGTTGGAGATGCCTGTCCTCTGGTATCTCTGTGTAGAAGGATGCAATGAGTTCTGATATATAAGAATTGCTCGCAATGGGAATGTCCAGGGTGTCCCCACAGATTGAGATGGCTGATCAAAAAAATACTTTACAGTTCTCAAGCTCTTGCAAAGGATTTCCAACAGGTAAAGCAGGAAGGTGGCAGTGTCCGCAATTTGCAAAGACCATGGATGTATTTTTCGACCTGATCATTAATCTAAAAATACCTTCTAACCAGCCGAGTTATGTGTTAGAGAAAAGGAACAAAGCCCTCCTCTGCCAATTTTATCTGTGATCCATTTCGATAAACCTCTGTTACAGTTATGCCGTGTGACAACTACAAAGAATAGAGGTTATGCACTTAAAGGTTCCTGTGGAACATGGTGGTCTGCAATTGCACTAAAAATTTTGGCCATGCTGGTTAACGTAGCAGAGACTTGACACTTATTTCCAAAAGATCAAAAGACCAATCTGTCCTCTGTCACTAGGGGGTGAGCAGGATCAAATTGCAGTTGTGTAACCTAACCTTCCACTGTACCCTTCGGGGGGGGGGGGTTGCTTGTCATCAATAGATTTACATGTCGACATCCCCTATTTGCCAACATGGCCTGAACAACCCATGGATGGAGCAACCACTCCATTCGTACTGGCTGACTGCTTCTTGAGAGTTGGTTGGTCAGCAAATTGAAATATGCGAGGACATTTTGCAGGCATGCAGATATCTTGTGTGAAGGACCACTGAGTAATGTGTCCAGCCATTTTTGTCAGCCTGAGGGAGGGTTATCTGCCTTGTCCATTGAGGTTGGCAATTGTGGGCCTGTTGTGGACATCATTAGGACACGTTTGTGTTTCACTGGACCCCTGAATTGAACAAGTACCAAGGGTATTGCCCCTATTTCCAACCATGTTTATTTGCTGAGACAAGGAATGCACCGGCGAAACATGTGATGCCATCTGGCTCTTCACATGGGCTCTCCTCCATGACTGAGACAAGTGCACATAAATGGTATGCTGGGCCTGGTAAGGAGCCAGCATCTGTCCTGACATAATGTTCTCCCTAACGGTCCACCAGGGAAGGTGTGAATGGTTGTCAGGATGGTAGCCTTGGTCCCTTGACCATCTGTCCCACAGCACGTGCTAGGACCTGGAAATCCATCGAGGACAGGGGGCCCAGCAGGACTTACCACTGTTGCACCATGAGAACTGGATGATCAGAAAGGCTCTGAACAGGGACTGAAGTCTCTCCCACCTGTCCTCCCAGGGGCCACAGATAAAGGCAACCAGGTCCCACTGGATGCTGAGAAAGATTGAAGTGTGCTTTGGTAGAAGACTGGACTCGTTTCGGTTCAGATTTAGGCCCAAGTGTGGGCAAAGTTCCAGAATGTTTGGATATGATGTAAATCCAAACACAGATTGGCCAGGGCAACACCTAACAGAGGAACTCTTGGGTCTCCAGGGGGCTGAAGAAAGATGCAACAGCTCGCGCTGACTTAGAGGTCTGATGAGTTGGGGGGAAGGGGGTCCTTGGGAGGTCCTGGGAACTCCAGAGCCACAGGGCCAAACAAAAGCTGCCTCAGGGCATTGGCAGATACTTATCTCTCCAAAGAGGCTGCTCACATTTGGCAGCAGTGTTGGCAAGAGTGTAAGTAGAAGAGTTCTACAACCACGAGTGCTCAAAGGTAGGAGTCAGTGGGATTGCCAGCTGCTGACTTTTGGACAAACTCATTGGAGGTGCGGGAAAAGGCCGGCATTGCAGCCAGAAGCTGCAAAGATGGGACTTGGGTCACTGGAGGGGTCACTGTCATGGGAGCGGAAGCCCAATACTGCTGGAAGGTACCACCCCAGACTTGCATACTTTCCTTCTAGCATCCACATGCTGGGACTTAAAGTCAAAGCACTCAGATTTGCCAAGGTTCCGAGCTGCTTGGACGTACATTCATAAGTTTTTGTCTGGCCTGACTGCCTTACATGGTTAAGACTCTGAGTGCTGAGGACTGAAAATGGAATGCTTCAACTTGCATTTTGCTGTGCTCTTGGTAGGAGAGTCCAAAGAGACAGGCTGAGATGGGGTGATCAATGCACTCAACATTTCAGCCAAAACTAACGTTAACTGAGCTTCAAATGCAACAAACAAGCCAGTAATGGCCCCCAAAAGAGATAGGACGATCGGGGAGCATGCGCACAAAGAGTCACGACCACATCCATAGGAACCAAGAGCTGGCGCCATCGGACTGCCAGGTCTTTTTAAACAATCAAGAGAGGGAACTCAACTCGGTTTTCTCGGGCCTTTTGCCCAGACAAAAAGGTCTATGCACTCGTTGACGAAAGGTAAAATTACGCAACTAATACATGAATACAGTACTACGTTAAGTAAGCTGGTACAGGGAATATGAGCATAAGTTGTTAGCCAGGAGACTGCACAAAGTTAAATATTATAATTCATACCACAATGAAAGTATTAATGGTCAATAGCTTTATATCAAGCATATATTATTACAGCTCACCAGTTGCTGTAGGTAAGTGGAGTTCCATCTGTCCAGACCCAGTCTCCTTCCTTCTTGTGATCATTAAGTCCTTGAAAGGAAAAGAGTAAGAAAGCAAGATGAATGTACATGGGAAAACAACAGTTGCAGCCCAGAATAAACTAGACTTAAAGTCTTTTATAGTCAGGTTTTTTCATCAAATGGTTATTGTTTCCGGTGCCGTGGAATTGTCATTGCCTTTTAGAGCTTAACCGATAGGTAGGTACGTGGTTCATTAAGTGTGCTGGTGTAAATTTTCCCAAATAAGTTGTTTTAATGCTAGTCATGTACTTTGCTAATCTAACAGTCAGGCACAATATAGAATTAACAGTTTAAAACAACTATTTAAAAAAACACACACAAAAATCAAAGAACCCCAAAAGAAACAAAATATCTCATACATTTCACATTACTCCTCGGCTACAGTTACGCTCGCGTTCAAGTTAACAAACGCCAAACGCGCCAACGTTTCCCAAACACTTTCAGTGAAAGTCAAACGTTTTGCAAACGCGTAGCAAACACTTTGCAAACACTTTCCAAAACGCTTTTCAAACACTTTGCCAAACGCTTTCAAACACTTTTCCAAACGCTTCCAAACACTTTGCCGAACTCGTTTGGTGAAAGCCAAACGTTTTCAAACACTTTTCCAAACGCTTTCAAACACTTTACACTTTGCACCAAACGTATGTGATACATGTACATGTACACTTGGTAAGCTAATTCTAATGACAGGAATATTTTTAGCAAGTGTCTAAAAAGCTTATCAGCACCTAAAAATCCCAACAACAACAACCAATATACCTACATTAACAGGTTTAACATTTCATTAATTATAAAGTTAGAGATCTTTCAGTAGCAAGTATACCCAGTCGCTATCATACTCTTTCTGAAAGTGAAGTTCTTGAAAAAAGGCTAACTTTTAAAATTTCGAATAGAAATACAGAAGCAGCTTAATTTAAGTATTGTTTGGCTTACTAAGCCAAGCAATAGAATTAGCTCCAGTGGAGTAAGCCAGGCGATACTGCATTGGTCCAGGGAGTATTTATATATATTTTAATTGAAAATTAGGAACTATTTCGGAGTAAATTGATAGGTGATATCATGATCAGATCATGAATCATGATCTGATCATGATATTGCCTATGGATTTACTCCGAAACAGTTTTTGAAAGATGAAGTATTCATGACATCTTAAATGAAGAATTAAGTATTTAATTAATTTTAGTTGAACTAGACACTTGGGAAAACGTATTTCGATCGTGTTTTATATAAATATGTACAACCTATAATGCTGGACAAGTGCACATTTACATGTAGGTACATCATATATTGCTGGACCTGTTGAAAATACGTTTAGAGATTCTTCATCTTTTAAATGGAAGTGTTTGAAATGCATAGTGTTTGAATGCGTTTGTGAAACTGTTTGAAATCGTTCGGGTAATTGTTCAACGCGTTTGGAAAGTGTTTGAACGCGTTTGGAGAACTGTTCGGTAGCTTTGTGAAAGTGTTCGAACGTTTTGTAAAAGTGTTTGAGATTTTTCCCAAACACATTCCAAACACTTTCCAAACACATTCCAAACGTTTTCAAACGTTTCAAAACACAAGCCAAACACCAGCAAAACGCGAAAAAAGCGTTTGGCTGTTAACTTTTAGCCGGGCGTAACTGTATTTGTATCGAAACCTTTCGCATATCGTAAAAGACGCCCATGTGACTCACCCTTGCTAATGATAACACATATTAAAGTTTTGATTCAAGTGTAGAAAAACCATTTTTGTGTCAAGTATATGGTATATACCCAGATAGGCGTACCTATAAAAACCATTCCTTCCTGTGGAAGCCATTCTGTGGTAAGCAAACGATGCACAAATTTGCTTTCGTCTTCAGATACTATACTAAGTATATGTGCCTGGTGTGATCTGCACAAATCTTCAGCAACTGACCACATTAAAGTCGAATTGCTTCGAAAAGACTGATAACAATTGTTTTGGAAATACATCCACCCATTTGAACACTTTGCTGCAATTTAAAGATGAATAGAATTGAATGCCAAGCGTTCATGATCAGTACAAGGCATATCTTTGATACCCTGTATTTCAGAGATAAAAGCAAAAACGTTCCATATGGTATATGTATTCTAAAGACATGTATTATTTAGGAAAAACAGGGAAAAACAACTTTGAAGGATGCCTAAAAGTATTTTCTTTGTACACAAGCCGAAAAAACATGTTAGACAAAATATTACAAACGTACGTTTCAATATACAAGTATTTGAAACGTTGGCATTGTTTACGTTGTGCAGTTTTACCTTACTTCCACAATACTTTTTATATTTGAAAGCCGTGTCAAAATCCTCTAAATCATATTTAAGCATACATATACCTCACTGAATATGTTTTCCTGTATAAATACCAGCAGCATATGTAATATAATATATAAACATCAAAGAGAACAGTGACACCTATGTGCCCAAGTGACTGTGTTGTTCTAAAAACCGTCGAAATAATATTACGGTCTCTCTTTTTGAGATCATCTCCAGTGTTGGAGAAATCAAAGTCTTGAATCTTGTCTTATTTTTTTATAAGAAAAAGTAAGTAAAACGTTTTTCAAAAAAAAAAAAAAAGAAAAATGGGACCTACGCTAAAAAGCTAAGTTTGCAATAACATGGTTACTACGCTCAAAATTAGCAACACCGACAGGAATCGTATAGTTAATTTCTTACTAATGCATCAGTGTAGGCACAGGCTTATGGCAACCATTACCGATATATTAGTCTTTGTTCTTTGCTAAAATGCACATGCAAGTTTGGTTAATTAGCCTCTGATACTCCTTTGTACCTTGGACAATCACAAGCATATATCTTTTCATGATGGTAATCAAGTAAAGAAAATGATGGGGAAAATGAATTAATAGTTTTCAGGCCATATTTGGCTGAATGCAATAATGACTGAGGTTTTCACACATGACGATGCTGGAGACTACATTCTTTGGATGTTTTATTTTGATGCACATACATATATGAGGAGAATGGTACGGTATTACCGAAAGCATTATCTATGTATTAAGTGTGCGCCATATAAATAAACTTGCCTTACCTGTATTAATACCATAGTACGGAAAGTTATCAGGCAGGGAATAGACTTGTGATTCATACAAAGCTTGAAATCCGACACGTGCATGTTTAAAATCAGATAAAAACTCAACTCTCATTTGATTCCAGCTGGAGAAAACCTGTTTTGGCGGTTTGTTCATATTGCAGTATCTTTGCACGCTCGTACTAACTCCCTTTTGATTGTAGTCGGTAACTTGAACATAATCTCTGTTGCAAATTAATTCTTCCTCCTCAAAGATATCAAAACTGTAGAATGTCAATCGAATATACTTCATCGCCTTTGCTTTTATGGCCCAAACACAACGTTGGTTTGGAAAGTAAGACACAGGAAATCCAGGAGACATAATGTAGCCACACTCTTGGACACACTGATTAATCCCTTCACACACACCCTGTACATTGCAGCCACCACAGTCTATAGAAATCAAGACCATATATATATATATATATATATATATATATATATATATATATATATATATATATATATATTTATATATATAGAGAGAGAGAGAGACAGACAGAGAGAGAGGAGATAGATAGATAGATAGATAGATAGATAGATAGATAGATAGATAGATAGATAGATAGATAGATAGATAGATAGATAGATAGATAGATAGATAAATATATATGTGTGTGTGTGTATATAAAAATTATATGGAGAGAAATGAGATATGAACATATATATAAGAACATAGTTTTGACTTATGAAAGTGAGTAAGTGGTATTTTTTTTCTTTTCAATTTGATATGTTAGCCTGTGCTGACAGTAAAGTCTATTTTCATGCTAATCTATTGCCATATTTAAAACGTAGCTCTTGAAATTCATCAAAAGGAATCCTAACCTGCAAAGCTCACACTGGCTTCCAAACCAAATGCTGTCAGGTTGACCTTTGGGTTATATATATAACATGTTTGCAAAGTCACGGTTAAAATGTTGCGTGGCGATATGAACAGTTGGGTGTTGGTAACTCGTACATCCTTATTTTTGCCTTGGTCGATATTATACGAAATTCTGACATGATCTTCACATGTTCCTGGGTCAATGTAGTAATTTCCTTCCTGTGCATAAAGAATAAAACAGAACACAAAAAATACAACTGGGATTTATGCTATATGTTTGATTCGTTACACTCATCCTTTTTTCTATCCATCTCACATTTATTTGATATATACTATTATAATAGTGGCCCAGTGACAACTTCCAATTGAAAGTGAACAAACTTTGTATGGGACCGTTTAAATATGTGCATGAAAATATTCCCATTTTCATTTCAACCTAAATATGTCAATGTAAGCCATAATGCAAACTTAAAGGTTTGGGACCATTAAAATATATGTGACATTTCTAATATTGTAATTGATAATTTAAAGTGCAACTTACCAGCCAACCAGTCTCTTTTTGGGCAAGTTTGAATCTAGAAAAGTTTAAGCGTACATATTTATTGAGTGGTGCCACTACCTTCCACACACAGTTGCGCAAAGTATCCCTGTTGTTCAGGTAGTCACTGCTCCTCAGAAGCACGCCTTCTTCGGTGGTCGTATTACCACAAGCTATGAAGTTACACAGGTATCCTCATCAATATTATGGATACATTTTAGATGGATAATATGTCCCTTTTTATATACGTTTTGTACATTTTATAGCCTAAAGCTTCCATGATATATTTTCATTCAATTTTATTTCTAAATTTGTCTCGGTTAAGCCAATTTATTAGATATTAGCTTATGATCATCTTCAACACATAATGAAAAATGAAGCACATTGTAAATATGTCTGATTTTTTATTAGGTAATGATTAATGTTTTGCAAATTATCTTTATTTTAACTTGACTATTTTTTTTTTTTTTAAGATATTCGTACAATATATATATATATATATATATATATATATATATATATATATATATATATATATATATATATATATATATACATGTGTGTGTGTATGTGTGTGTGTGTGTGTGTGTGTGTGTGTTAGAACGATTTAGATGGTTACATTATTTGCACTGTATAATAACGCATCTTCATAACATAATGTCGCAAGTTTTATATTACTTTGTACACAGCATCATCATTTGGTAGAATTTGAACCTACTAGTGATATGGTAAGTTATGCATGCAAATGTGGCAGTCCAATTGTACATATGGCTGCTGCCCAGTGCTTCCCGAGGAATATAACACTGCTGTTTTTCCATGCATTGAATTATCAGCATTGGCAAATCTTTCGCTAACACCGGCAATTCAAATTCTTCAGTATGCCTTTTTGTGTCTCGACGTGTCCAGGTAAAAGCAAGATTCCCTTCAGTGCATTTAAGGTGTAACAGGTCCATATCTTTCTTTTTAACAGACGTAATTCTGACTGTAATTAAGAACACAAACAAAATAATTAAGAGAGATCCAAATATGTTGATAAGGAATTTACACAACACAATGAAAGTGTGGCAGTCTAAAATCCAAATTTGTACATGGGTTCATTTTTGGCTGTCCCTATTTAATTTCATATATATATATATATGAAATTAATATAGATAGGCAGATAGATAGACAGAGAGACAATCAGGCAGTCAGACAGACAAACAAACAGACAGACAGGTAGATAGATAGATGGATAGATAGACAGACAGACAGATGAATAGATAGATGGATGGATGAATGGATGGATGGATGAATGAGTAGATGGATGGATCGATGGATAGATAGATAGATAGATAGATAGATAGATAGATAGATAGATAGATAGATGATAGATGGATGGACGGACGGACGGACGGACGGACGGACAGACAGACAGACAGACAGACAGACAGACAGACAGACAGACAGACAGACAGACAGACAGACAGACAGACAGACAGACAGACAGACAGACAGACAGACAGACAGACAGATAGATAGATAGATAGATAGATAGATAGATAGATAGATAGATAGGTAAAGAGTTTTTCTTTAGCATTAGAAGAATAGGATAGGTTTTGCCGTGTCCATGAACGTAACAGTATCACGCGTGAGCGATGTGGTTTTCCGATACAACCAAGAGGTAACCACGGCTGCTTTGGTACTTCCACTAAAAGACAAAACTGATTGGTTTCTTATAAATAACGAGCGAAAAAAATATGGGAATCAAAAAGAGCAAAAACTGGCCGATTTATTTAACAAAAAAGATGTCCATGTTTTAAATTATATATATTATGTCAGAGGTTTCTTGTTGCCTTAGAGCAATGTTCAGGCAGACGTTTACCATGGTACAGGCCCATTAGAGTGGATCCCTTATTGGTACATGCAAGTATTCTGTAGCATATTTTAGGGATAAGCCTGCACAGGTCTCTCATATCCCTGCCACTAATCTGCACAACTAACTCTTTACATATAAACTACAACCTGCAAATTGACAATTTTTGTATTTATAATCCTTTCATTGTGTTGCATATTTTTATGTCGCAATAAAACGCATTAACAATGTAAATGTATTCTTAATCGACGGTAATTCGCACATTGCTGCATTTCGCATGTTGAATATTCCGATATACGATTATTGCAAACACGAGTATTTACAAGTGCAGCGATAATATTACCCAATGGAACAAAAAATGAAAGAATTTATGAATCTGTGTATGCATTATACAGGTAAAATATCACGTAAAGACAACTAAATATAGTGTTCAATTGCTATTGTAGTTCCTCTTTTTGCGTTGGTCTCTGTTAGAAATTCAAAGCTGTCTAGGGCGTGAACAGGCAAACCAGACTATGGAAGCTAGTGCTAGTAAGGGAGACAAAACATGAATAACACAGCGTTGTTATTTAGAAATACAAGGGTAAGTTAGAAAGGAAGAAGGACAAGGTATCTTAAGCAAGATTAAAAATCCTACACTTTTTGGGTACCTAAGTATAACCTTGTCACCTGTATAACACATTTGGTGCGCAACACTTTTTGAGGGTTGACACCTGACTTTAGCATGAAAGAGCTTATTGTTTGGATTGGAACTATGGCAGTCCCAGAAACCAAACAAAGCAAAATTTGCAACAAAGTGAGACCCACTGTTACAGTTTATTTCGATGCAAGAATTTCAAAGTGTTAATGAAAAGTAATAAAAGCTGAATTAATTTACAACTTTAACAATTAAGAAATCGGACGGTCACTCTGCGGAACTGCTATGTAAATAAAAAGTGACGCAAACGACAATGACACAACACAATTTTCCACTTTATGTACTTTTCAAAAACATATACTTTGCAAGACTTTATTTTATTCTATTTTATGACCACTTTTGGACACCTCTGCTAAGCAAAGGTGTATCTTTAGACGTGAAATCGCATGTATCTTAAATCTCGTACCAGATACAATATAAAAAATACATTTGCATAGTTTACAAGATTTTTCGAATCATGTCAAAATTAAAGTAATTGTTACTATGATACTTGTAGAATCTAAAATTGCTATGTCTGGAACTCCAAATGATAAGTGTTTTTGTATGGTGATAATCTTATACACTATGCTCTGCGATATATATATATATATATATATATATATATATATATATATATATATATATATATATATGCATGTAGTTGTCTTATCAATTTGAAACTTTGTAATTTGAATCGTAGGGTGGCGCATATAATAGCGGTCCGTCGAAGACCTTAATGGGGTTTTCCCTAACCATGTCACTTGTTCAAATCATTGATTTCATACTTCTAACTATTTTGTATGTACTTTGTGTTAATACCTTTGTCTAACTATTTTATGTATATATGTACATTATGGTCACATAAATATTCCTATTTCTTGAAACCATGTCTTACCTAATATTATCTCTACTTTTTTTCTTTAGCTAGATCAAAGCATAGCAGACCACAGTCCCTGTGAGGAGCTATTGTGATAAACTAGTACAAATAAAGTTCCGTTGTACAAGTGTCGATTACGGGTATACGGAATAAAAAACCATATAATTTAGGTTTTTATTTGCGTTAGAACTTGGAGTGTGAAATGGAAATTGAGCATGAAGTACATTCTTCCCTGATTTAAAAAACAAAAAAACAAAACAAAAAAAAAAAACAAAAAAAAAAAAAAAAAAACCAAAAAAACCAAAAAACAAAAAAACAAAAAAACAAAAACAAAAACCAAAAACAAAAACAAAACAAAAAAAAAAAAAAAACAGGAAAAAAAAATCAAGTAGCTCTGGCTTGTGGAATAAATAATAGAGTAAGCCAACACAATGAGGTTATGAATTTACTCACCAGATGCTCCAGTGAAAACTTCAATTTCGCAAGCATCCAGAATGGTAAAGCCTGGTTGTTGAAGCATTACATATTGGCCCCTCTGCATGCGATTGCAGTCAAATACCATTTCCTTATGATTTCCCACATATATTAAACGTGTGCATAACTCCCAGGCTGAGAGATTGTGCGGATTTGACGTTGTGGGCGAAATGTATATTTCAACAACTCTCTGTTGTTTGTCTACAAAAAAAAAACTCAGATATGTTTTTGTACAAAGTAGTGCTTCGAATATATATCTATATATATATGTATATATATATATATATATATATATATATATATATATATATATATATATATATATGTATATATATATATATCAATAAAATGGTTAGTCATTGATGACAGGAATATATGTAGAGACAAGTGGTATTATTCATTTATACTAACAGGACCTCCTCATCGAAACAAGCATTTTTATGTCAACACAATTCCCCCTAAAAAATACAAAATGTTTCCTTAAATGTATTCAAAGTAATAGAAATGGACGAAATAGCTAATATAACGATGCTTCCAACTAATGTAAGATGACAAATATTACTGCGTGGTACCGCGGCTCCTGGTTAAATATGAAATTTGAATGTTTTTGCATGCTGTTTTAAGGTTAGCAGCTTTACCAAGAACTTCGCCTCCAGATGTGTCATATGGGAACATCCAGAGTGCTTGGTTCTTTGAACGGAACTACACTCACACTTGCTCATAAACATCTGTGCTTCGCCATTACCTTATTTTTTCATAAGAAAATGGTGTCATAACTCCCAGAAAATCGTGAACTTTTCAGTGCCAAGGTTTGGACTGAGTCAACATCTTTCATACGATAGTACCGATAAAAACTCTTGGCACGAGCCATTATATTTTCTTGAACTGCAAGCATACAGTTACTTCAATGAAAGGTGTTTTAACTCGCACTTGGCCCATCTATTTGCCCCCCCCCCCCCCCAATACTACGTGACTACAAAATGTAACGTGGTGGCAAAGTAAATATAATATGGATCAACGAAAAATCAAGATGAAATGCGGATATCATGCCTCAGTTCCAGGGAACTGCAATTGTGCACCTGAAACTTCAAAAGGCTGAAAAATCTATGCAAAAAATATTTCCGTGAATGATTCTCCTGACATGTAAATATTCATGTTTCTTTGCTGAAGGGAAAAGCTTTGAAATCTACCCAGAAGCGAATATACAGTATTCATTGATTGAAAAACAGACGAAATTGAATATGACCTGTCCCATATATTTCAAATCAGAGAAGATAAGCCAACCTCAGGACTTGAAGAGATCAGAAACTGAACTTAACATTGTGTTTTGACATAATTTGTGTTCGTACTCGGTAAGGCACTAACATTTTCGTTAAAACAATTGAATAAAATAAAGCAACCATTGGAAAGTGAGTGAGATTCTTCCTTTATATAGCGAGTGAATTGTAACGTCACACTATGGCAGTTTGGAAAGCTATTCTACCTCAACTATATGGTGTCGAAAGAACAGCACACCTCAAAGTATGATTCAAATTGGCAGGACTAAATAAGGTCTTAAACCTTTAAGAAAGCTTGCTCATTTGATGTGCTCAAATTGTACATAAAGAGGGGAAGCAAAGTGGGCAGTGTGTAACAGTCAGCCCCAATGCGCCTGTATCACAGCCAAATTGATATGCTTGTTTATAAGAGAAATAATACTTTTACAACTGTTATCTTAACAATGACTTGGCTTTTTTAAAAAGCCGGTCCAGTACTGTTGCCAGCGGAACTAAGGTTCTCAAAACTACCATCTCTTTACCATAAATTGGCTGTGTCATACATCTTCAAAAGGACCTGTTTAGGCGTCTGCAATGCGTTTGATAAAGTTGGTAATGAATTCTTACTTCATAAATTTGACAACGCATGTTGTGTCGTTGAAAATGTGATGTATGATTTCGAAATATCATAAAAAAAATCACCAACATAAGATGCTTGGTATCCTTCCTTCTCCTAGATGGTTGCGGATTATTGACTATGCAGTTCCCCAGGCATCATGCACTAATCATCTTGTTAGCAAATACCAAAGCTACTTGGGAACACAATATCATTTTCAATCAAATTGGGAAAGGAAATTTGCAGATATGCATGAAATTAAAATCAGTAAACATATACATTTATATGGGTCCACCGAACACAGGTGTTAACTCATGGCGTATTTCATCCATGACTAAAATAACGCAGACACTTATGGCACGAGGCATATATGCTGCTAAATATAATTTGAAACTTAAATCTCCACTCATCGCTTTTGTATCTCACACAATGATAAAACTTGCACTCCTTAAAAGGCCAAAGAGACGAAAAACTTACCTACAAAGTGTTTATTTTTGTCTTTTGTTCATATACTTATGTCTGGCATTGATAGATTTGTGGCATGGCTTGTTTCAATGTAAATGGTCTCTGGAATGCTTGCAGCACAAAAAAGCAAACCAAAACAAAAAGCGAAAAGAAAACAAAAACAAAAACAAAAACAAAAACAAAAACAAAAACAAGAAAAAAAAACAAAACAAGAAAAAAAAGGGAAACAAAACACCCCCTCCCCCCAAAAAACAAAAAACAAAAAGCAACAACAAAAAAAAAGGCCTCTATACAGTTCATAAAATAATATCGGATATACGTTTGTACGTGCCGCCAGAGGAAAACAATTCTCCTGTAATGACCGAGGTAGCATGACTTTTATGCATATATGGTATTAATATTTTTATACATTCACTCAGAGCTTACCTTGACGACCTTGGAAATTACGAAACCAACGCACTGAAGTGATGTAAAAAACCCTTTTTAGGTCAAGTACTACCCATGGGTCTTGTTCAAGAAGGCTTCGTGTGCATGTCTGTATATTTCCATCAACAGCGTATGCTGGGACTCCTGGTGGATGAGAACTACTTTGTCGCACATGTACATGATCAGCAACATTTTGCTCTGCATAAGAAAAAAATAAAAACAAGTAAAGAACCCTAAACCTTGCCGGCAAGGATTTTGATCCGTGGTAAAGAGCAACACATATGTCACTATCTTAGGAAAGAGGAATGCTATGCAATTATTCAATGGTAGAATGTGGGCTCAATTCAGTAAAAAAAGCCAGATTGTATACATGTTACTGACATGGATGTTTGTTATCGGCTGAATTGATAATTATGTACATCCTTTGCAAATCATCTCTTGAACTGTATCATTGACCCAAAATAAAAAAAGGTAATGTTATCTATAATACAGGATATATTATTGCATCAAATGGTCTACTTATCATATTGGTTAGCGACATGTAGTTGAGGTGTTTTTGTGACATAGGCCTTTATATATTTCATCACCCCTTGGTCAGTAGCTTCCGTTCAAATGTCGGAAGGGTCACCAATACAGCAATTAACCGAGATTTTATCCTCATTAAAAATCACACATAATCTCAGAAACATCGACCGATATTTTCGAGTATTAGATAGACATGACTCTTCTACGTCACATCTATACATAAGCGTTTCACCTGAAGTTGAAGAACTGGTTGCTATCTTATCTGATCATTTCGTCAGGTAGGCCTAGTCGGGTTGGTTCTAAGACCAAGGGTTGTAGGAAACTGTTGGGTTTATTATACATTATTGATTCAATTTTGGTAGGCCTAATCATGAATTTAAGGTGTAGACTGATGCTTTTTAAAAGTAGTTTCATTATATGTGTAAAATGCGGGTTACATGTTAAAGTAGGCCTATTAACGAAGGAGCACGTATTGCCTTTATTTCGTAACACATCAGCTCGGGATGTTTGTACTGAAAATGCAAACATGGTGCCACCAGTTAGCAGAATGACATGTCCGGGGATTAATGGCAGCGAAACAAGTGTTGCGCTGGTTCCCGGTTGATGGCCAGATTTCATAAAGGCTTATAAAGCCTTAAACTTTCTTCTAACTTTCAATTTTATAAATAAAATTCGTTTCTTTCACACATTCTTTTGCTATAATGATTAAGAACTATGCAGGTTTCAATGGATGGCACGGAATAGCACTTTGGTCTTAAAATTTCAGACTTGATAGTGTTCAAAATGTGCATGGGCTTACAGATTTAGGTGTGTTAAGTTTCTCTTTTGTTAAACAGGCTTAACCTATATTTTTCAAATTCGTTTAAAACCCCATCTCACCCGCCACTTTGGGACGTTGGTTAGTCTTCTCATGACCTATCCAACTACTTTTGCAGATTGTACCACGGCCACGCACCCGATTTTATACCAGTTCCTAAGTTAAATTAAGTGGGTTCGTGTAGGTTTTGCCCCTAATATGGTCCCTAATCATTAGTCTCTAGCCTAATGCAACAGTCAGAAACATCAGTTCGGAGTTCCGGGCCCGAGTCCTCCTACTGGGGCCATACTTTGCTTGTACAGTTTCTCTCTCTCTCTCTCTCTCTCTCTCTCTCTCTCTCTCTCTTCTCTCTCTCTCTCTCTCTCTCTCTCTCTCTCTCTCTCTCTCTCTCTCTCTCTCTCTCTCTCCTCTCTCTCTCTTCTCTCTCTCTCTCTCTCTCTCTCTCTCTCTCTCTCTCTCTCTTCTCTCTCTCTCTCTCTCTCTCTGTGCAAGGCCCAGCAGATTAGTTGTCGCTTGCTTCCGACTTTAATTTTAGGACAAACCACTGCAGTGCAACGACGTCTGTAAGTCTAACATGTATATATGTGGTCTTTGCTCCGATTTATGGGATGATACAACCCTCAGCACCACACAAACACGGTGGGTGTGGGTGACAAAAAAAAAAAAAAAAAAAAAACTAAACAAAAAACGCAAATCGCAGTCAGCAGATATCGATGAAAAACCAGGGTAAACGAAACAATTTTTTACAAATAATTGATGACAGGGAGTCCAATATGAAATGTTATGCTAGGACAAAGAAGTTGTATTGAGCGACGCTAAAAAATGAACCCAACTATATTTTTTGTAGTCCCGTAAACTTCAGATTGGACGATCTGTCGTCCATTTGTTTTATTCTGGGATTTAAGTAATATGTCTTGATCCAACAATTTTTGCTCAGTACAAACTCGGCACTTATTTCTGTCAATTTGACTCAAATAGGCATGCAGCATAGATCTGAAAGTGTGGTGTGACGTTCTGTTATCCATGTGGTGCAAGTTTGAACGTCACATGGGGTGCTTGCTGCAACGTCAGGTTCTAATATTTATGCATGGTACTTTACTGTGTGACATGTACGTGCTGTTCAATATTGTGTTTCAACTGCCCAATATGAAGTTTTACAGGGCAAGCATGTGGTATAAATAGAGCAATCGGATTGTGACCTTAGGGCTTATGCTGAGTATATATATATATATATATATATATATATATATATATATATATATATATATATATATATATATACATATATATATATACATATATATATATGTATATATAACATATATATATATATACATATATATATATGTATATATACATATATATATATATATATATATGTATATATATGTGTGTGTGTGTATATATGTATGTATGTGTGTGTGTGTGTGTGTGTGTGTGCGTGTGTGTGTGCGTACATCATATATTCGCTGTAGCAACTTGTGGTAAGTGAGACTGCTTAAGCGGGTGTACTGTGTACCTACACCTTTCTGGTTTTATCACCTTTAAGCGCTAATTTTAGAGAAACAAAATCGACAATGCAGCATGTTGATAACAACAAACGCATATACGGAAAGCCAAAATCTATAGCGTAATTGCGTACACGCAAGGCCAATATCTATAGCATACCTTTTGATTCTTTCAAGTTTGACCTCTGTACATTTCCATGTTTAGTTTGAAAGAAAGCTTTCGGCGAAAAATATGTGGCCCAGATACAGGCTGAGCATCCCTGGACATGCACAGTAGATATATCTACTTTGCTTACATGTATTAACAACTTCAACAGTCGGTTCGGATAGTTTTGGTTACCTTAACGCACTCGTTTCAATAAAAGCGGACATTTTTATCGGAATAAATTAAGCATCGAATTTGCCCTAAAATATCTTTCACTGCAATGTGCATCTCACACAAATTGCGCATTTAGAAACGTAGCAAAATTTTCGAATGACTTACTTAAAATTGGACAGGCTTAAGCTTAAACAGTTCATTAAGATTATTAATTTTAGGAAACTGGCTATGTATGTACGTATATGCACATATATTATTTTACATTACATTAAATTATATGTATGTGGAGTGGGTATGGCGAAACAGCCATTGTATTAATGATACACAAAAACTGAAACCGAAAAGAATTGGTGTGAGGGAAATCATTCTGCCTAACCTGAGTCACTTCGGGCGCGAATATCAAGACCACTCTTTAAAAATGCCCTTTCGCGGTAGCGATACTCATAGTTAAGCCTACAGATACACCGTTTTACAATGTCTAGTTGCTCTGCAAACTACCGCGTCTAGGGGAATGAAAAGCAGCGTTGGTTCACCTGACGCCATATTGCAAAACCTCGTGAATAAAAAGATATTATGAAACATGCATCATCCCGTGACGTCTGCTGGAATTGGCGATTCCGGGATGTCGTCTGTACTTGCGCAACCTGGTTCACGGCTCGCGCTTGGTGACCACATTCATATATCTGTGTGGTCCCCGGGCGTGGGTCATGGTCTGGGTCACGTGGTTGGTGGGATCTTAATTTCTCTGTGTTGACGCCATCTCTTCCTTTATTAGTTTTGCAGACCTCTGAATATGACAGAAATGATTTAGGTCGACCTTCTTTGTTTATTTTGGTGTATTTAACCCTCTTTATTGCCTTGAAATTGATGAATGTGGGTGATGTTTTTCTTAAATGTTTGATAAATACCTGCCGTAATCCTGAAGTACCAGGCGTTCTGTAGCTTAAGAGAAGAGAAAACAAAGAAGAGAAAACAAAGAAAAGAAAAACGAAAAACCCCCTCGAAAAAATAAACAAAATAAACAATGCCAAAAATCAAACAAAAACAAAACAAAAACACCAAAAACACAAAATACGAAAAATTAAAAAGGAGAGAAAAAAAGGGGAAAAAACTAAGAAACAAAACCAAAAAACAAAACGAAAACAAAAATCAAAAAGGAAAACACACACACAGAAAACGAAGAAAAAAAGGAAAACACACACACAGACACAATCTTTGAACAAAGGGATACTTGAACGAGTCACGAGTGTAGTATCTGCCTATAGTTCCAAAGTCTAAAGAAAGGGAGTGAGGTGAAGTGGGTTGCCTTAAAACAGTTGTCAGTGGGATGATATCCGCTTCCATGCAGAAATTTTTGGTATTACCTTTATGTTTAATTGTACTCAGTTTTTGACAAATAAATTCGATCAGAGTCTGATCATGACTTTGAATCACAGTCTGATGGGGGTTGACTAAAAAGGAGGGGTTCCGACAGTATATTGGCTACTTTGAAGATATGTTCCGACAGTATATTGGCTACTTTGAAGATATGTGTGGCCTAAGTGTCGTCCAGCAAACTCTTTTTTCTCTCACAGGATCATATCCATTTCTTCATAGTCTTTGAACAAATATGCTTATGGGCCCGACGTTTGTTCGGCTCTGAAAATTGTACTTAAAAAGAGCGTATTGCAATATTGCTTTACCTAAACCAGTGACTCATCCACACGTCTTCTATATATAGCCAAATACCTTGGCTCCCGTCCACACCATACATACATACATACATACATACATACATACATACATACATACATACACACACATACACACACACACACACACACACACATATATATATATATATATATATATATATATATATATATATATATATATATATATATATATATGTGTGTGTGTGTGTGTGTGTGTGTGTGTGTGTGTGTGTGTGTGTGTGTAATACTCGTCTTGCTCAGTTCGAGGCGTGACGCCTTGTTTTTTTCTCAGTTCTGTATATATTCTGCCAAAAGGGAACACCAAAGTGAGTAACGTTTGGACGATTACGTGATTTCCGACGACAATGCAGTATTTGGAAACGAAGGCATGGTGCCTCCAAGAAACTTTTCACATTGATGCGGAAGACTCGGCCAACGATGTCATACATGAACCAGTGGAGTTCTGGTGTGTTGCTATCTTTTACTTTTGTAAATACCTACAAAGAAAATTAACAAGCATCAATGAGTGTTCATGTTAGGGAGACTCCAAAAGAATCCCCTGGAAAACAATGTTTCTCCAAACATGTTGAAATGAAATTGTGCTAATACACTGATACAAATCTTTAACATACCCATAGAGATGAAAATTCCTATAGTAATTGAAAACACCCAAAATAATGAAAATTAGATGTCTTTATATGTGAAAGTAGGTCAGGTTTGGCATTTCTACGAAGATTGTGCTCCGCAACCTTTTTGACTTGGCAACATTAATTTACGCGATTGCAAACGTTAAAGTATTCTACTGACATAAAGTCAAACTTGAAGCTGCCGGCTGGATAAAATCTTTTACTAGGTCTAGTACCTTCGCGGCTGAAAAGATATACTGCAATTAAATTAGCGTTTTTGAGTTGAAGCATTGTCTCTCATTTCCTAGTTTGGAGTAGTTTTCTAGGGTGTTTTCACGTAGACCAGGACATCTGCATACTATCACCCACCAAAAGAGAGATGCTCACTGTTGGTTCCTAGAACAGGCAGTCATTTTTGTGCTTCTATAAAGATTGAACTTTACATTTTTGCATTCTAGAACGAAATAATATAATATGGACGAATTACAATTCTACAATTGGTCCTCCTGTTTGTGAAGTTGTAAATCGTAACACAAACGTCTACTTCTTTTGTTACAACTACTATATATTTCAAGTACTGATGTTGGATAAAATCTGTAAAATTGTCAAGTAAGAATATTACTCTTGAAAAAATGTTACATGAAATATGTTAGTGTTGACTAACTTTCACTTCACCAGGAATATCCCCGTAATCCATCAAGTATTCTGCCAGCGCACCATATGATACAGTGAACGAACGCACTCCTTTAGCTGGATCATTAAAATCGCCTTGTGTAACCACGCCATTAAGTCTATACTTCCTGAGGAAATCCACCTGAACAAACATCCAGAATGTTACAACAGTATTGGATGAAACCATGGTTGGATATTCACACAAGAGAAATGTTAACAAGAATATGTGCATGAGGCTCTTTATGTCCACAAGTGACTATTGTAGTGACTTCTACAGTTTCCGTTGTACTTTTACCATATCAAAGCAACTGTTTCTCTGATTCTTTTACATTGAGTTGCATACTTTACTAAGCCTAGTGATCATGACTTGTGGCCTAGCTTATGCAATTAGGCTATTAATGTGCTAACATGAGGGTGCTTATTGGTAACGAAGCTTCAATATTTGCTGAGGAATAGTGGTGATCTGGGTTGGTTTCATTTCTTGACCTACAGGCTTTTGTTCCCATAATGCTTGTAACACCTAGCAATCCATGCAATTTGAGGTCAGGTGGGTCAGCAAAGCCCATTAAATAACAGTGAACCTAAATGTTTTACCCTGTGTATAAGGATGTTTTTTGGAATTGTCATCTTTTAATCTACCTGAAGTACATATTGTTATCTTTCAAACACACCCAGGTGTGATAAAATATAAGTTTAATGTATATTTGGCAATGTATAGGGCGGTTAAATTTATATATGCCTATTTCCCCGTGTTAATCTATGGAGATAAAGTAAGAGTCCTGGAAAGAGACCCCAATATATGGGCAGTCAACCATGAACAGGATGGGCAGCACCACCTTTAGGCGACTATAGCACTAAACCACATATAGACTATTACGATTGTTGAACTGGTACCCAGGTTCTAAGTATTTGAGATTTAAAGTGTGTTTTATATGCGTTTATCCAGCCCAAAAAACTTGCGGGAAGGAACATTAATAGATGCAATTCAAACTTTACAATTCAACCTTTACACACACTCTCTGTATCAAGCTGGTTTTATTCTGCCTTTGAATTTTATCAAGCCGAAAGAAGAATCATCCAAACAGCTTCTTCCATTTTTTAAAATCCTCCATATTTACTACAATCTCACTATTAAGACCACCTCAAAGGACTGAAACATGTGGTCTCAATAGACATGGTCTTAATGGGGAATAATCTAATAAATGGTTTACAAAATGGGGTCTCTCTCTCTCTCTCTCTCTCTCTCTCTCTCTCCATATATGTATATATATATATATATATATATATATATATATATATATATATATATAATCATAAACATATATATTTGTATATACAATTTTATTCGCACAGTGATCTGATATATCAGAAGAGGGGTAAGGTTAAAATGTCGCAATGAACTCATACAAATATTGATTTTCCTTCCGTAGAATATCCGAGATAACGTAAGTTCACGCGTTGACAGCCAATAATTCGTGTAAAACACTTAGGATTTCCCCATTTCTCTACTGTTGTCTCTATGTTTAAAACACCCCTACATGTTAATTATATTATTATTTTTCAATGTCTACATTATATTTCTCATAGAGTTTCTGTATGTTTAAGAGTAAGAGTTCCTGCTTTTGTTGCTAAGTGTACGGAAGCCATGGCCACAAATTGATCATGGGAAAAATATATTTTCTTATTAATGCATGGCACTTGTGACAAGAAACCATAGCGGGGGACCCTAACTGCGAAGGGATCTAGGGAAACATCCACGCCACGTCTATTCACAAGCACTCACAGTGGGCATGTGTAGGAAAATGAACATGGCCTTCGACTGTCTACGTCTAGTAAAAGTTACCTTTGGGACCCCCAGGTGGGCAGCTAAGTCAGAGCCGCGACAGTGCGCACGGGTAAGCTCCTGCGGAACCATTGAAATTGCCACTGACCTGAATGAATGGACGCTCATCGGTACGCTGTGCACACCAGGACTGATCTCCGAGCAGTGCAACTTGGATATCGGATTTTTCATTTTCGCGACTTGAAGCAGTCACTAATGTTGATTCAAGTTGCAGCTTTTGTCCGCAGTTGAGACCTTGTGTTACATATTAAGAAACAATACGGAATTAAAACCTGATAGATCAACTTCTATGTTAATGTGAAATCAGCAAAATACCAAGTGTTCAATTCAATTCAATTCAAATAGTTTATTTCACATCAATAATAGTAATACAATATATGTGCAATAGGTATGTGCGAGGATGGCCAGAAGGCTGTACCTTGTACGGCCATCCATCAATTAGATAAATACATGTGCTGGCATGTGAAACAACTACAGAACTAGAGGTAAATCAGTAAGTATAAAAGTAGACACAGACATATATAATACATATATGTTTATCATAACCTTCATTTAGTGTGAGTGCTTTAAACGCTTATTTCATGGAAGACGGGTCGGATAACAAGCACATGCGTCTTCAATCTCCTGTATATAAAATTCACTATGAAAAAAAAAATAAATAAAATATTCGCCAGCTACCATGGTTGAAATACAGGTTGTCATTTTGAAAGTTCACCGTCTATTAGGGGATGCTGACTAAACATAATCACATCACAATATATGTTGGGCGGACTCAGGACACCAGAGCTTCATACACTATTTCATGAAATAGTGACACAAGAATTCTTCATTGTTTTGTGCTCAAACTGCATCTTGGCCAATCCAAATGGCACGGGGCACTTGCTAACACCGTTTTAATACAGCAAACTATGTATTTTATGCCAGTAGATCGTATTTTTTGCGAGCACCACTCATTCCGTTACATTACAGACTCAAGGTGCTTGCATACATACGTTTGACATAGACTTTATTCTCGCAGAAGCGCATGCAGTCCGTCCACCTTGCTCGCATGGTTCCATAGTAATCATACTCAATGTGTGCGTGATTTTCAATCGTCACATACCGCCCGACGACTGGCTGAGTACACCTGCATGCGAATAAAATATTCTATAATATGTTCACACAGTAATATCGCCCTCGACCAGATGGTATACCCTGCTTGCCCAGGACTTCGTCGATAAGGATTTTTACACTTTACTTCTTTAACACTCGACCTTTAAATAACTATGAAACTAAATCGACCTTTAAATAACAATGAAACTAAATATTGTAAGCTGTGTTCTAACAATATCCAGTAGCATGTCCTATACCTGCAAACTGCAGCTTAATTTTACCCTTTCCAAATACACGCATAAGCAGCTACCCAGTTTAAAGCTGCTTAAACAAGATGGAAGTGACTAGTGCTCGGAGCAAAGTATCTGTGCAATAACCTTCACTTATTGAACAGATTTTAACTAAATACCAGGATGACCTCAGTATCCTTGAGAAGTTTTAATCAAGTGCAAATGTTATCTCATGGCCAAAGCTGTTTAACCATCACAAAAAGAAATAGAGTGCACCTTCAATCAATGCTACTGACATGTGTAACATTAGTTTTCATGGATGGTGTTGCATGCTCAACTTGTTGAAGCGCATTTTGTACATATCTTACCTCCAAAGCAGACCAAATTCCATGTCATTTCTAATACACATTCCAGGGAGTTTGGGTCTGCTTCAGAAGCAACAGAATATTAGCCCAAAACATCTTTGTGGATGCCGGTCCAGTTTAGTGTTATATATTATTATGAAAACTTCTAAATGGTTAAGTGTGTAGGACTCTTGTAACCACAAAGTTGCGGATATTTTCGATATCAGTTTTGTGTGAATCAATTGACAAAGGTGACTCATTGATATCTTGCCATTCATCAGATATTAATTACACTAGTCTTGATAGGCAATTGCCGCCAGATACATCACATATGCATTAGATATGCGAAACTCTACATTTCCCAACTACAGAGACAATGAACAGTATGTCGAACCTGAAAATGAATGAATCCTTGATTGTAATCAATTTAAAAAAGAAATTCATCTACACTTGACAACAGCCGTGCAGTTTCACGGAACTATATATATATATTAGAAATATATCACTCGTGTGACTACATGGGAATATGAAACATGAAGCTTCCATGCTGGACTATTAAGAAACAATGCCCCCCCCCCCCAAAAAAAAACATTAAAAACAAAACAAAACAAAAAAAAACCAAAAAAAAGAAAAACAAAACAAAAAAACAAAACAAAACAAAAACAAACAAAACAACAAAACAAAAACAAAAAAACTAAACAAAACAAAAAAATAAAAACAAAAACAAAAACAAAGAAAACAAAACAAAACAAAACAAAACAAAACAAAACAAAACAAAACAAAACAGAAAATACCCCCCCCCCCCAACACAATTATGGAATAGAGGGGGAGTAGAAAAATGACAATTGCCATTGATTTTTGCAATGGATTTCTGGTCCTTGTCATATGATTACCTGACAAGCAATTTTAACTGTGTGCCACCTGTCACATTCCGGGCACACAAGGAAGCACTTCTGTCAGAGAAGTCATCTGGATGAAGTCCCACGTGAATATCCGCCAACATCAGCTTAGCGATTTGCTTACATGATTGTGCTGAAGCAAAGAGAATTGTACTGAATCTTCGCATAATTCTGCAATTACCCTGTGTACTCTTGTATACCGATGTTTTGAATATTATGTTTTGGTTCTTAGAGATAAGAATACACACCCATCAATCCTGGAAAGGAGGATAGCATTATTGCTCTGTTAACTAAGTATTTATGGACCAAGATTGTTCAAAAATGAGATTAAAAGTAACTTCATTTGACTGTCAGTCTTATACATACACCTAGTGCACGGGGCGTGATGCTTCACCTGTACACCAAACCATTTAGCCTTGGCTACATTTGACAGTTATCTTCAGAGTGGACCAATCCAAGTCCCCCTGCTATACCTTACTCAGTACTGTGCCTCAAAATCAAGGAATAATGGATAGGCTAGGGTATGTCCGTGTCAAGTAATGCCCAAGCGCAAAATGGCCGACGCACCCTATATATGTATAAAGGTACGTATATTTTATATACAGGCTTTTTGTATTCACCAGCAACCTACATGCACATTGCAAGGCAAAAAAAAAAAAAAAAAGTGAACACCATGGGCCTGGTTTATTGACGTCAAGGCAAGTGAAGAATTTGCCAATTCGTAGTATGTTTTACCTATAAATTATACAAGAATAAAAATACAATTTGTTACATTTTAACTATTCCCTCTTTTGGTTTTGTCACGTTGCTGCGTCGTGTCTGGGGTGATCGGTGCATCCTCCCTTAACTTCAAACTTAAAAAAAGTGACAAAATCATGAACTGATGACAAAAGCGATCGTAAATATCCTATAATGATTTATTTGTATATAGACATACGTATGTTCATAAAGAACTTGATAGTTCTCTGTATACTTTCTACAATTAGCCAACGGCCATCGTGGCATATGTAGAGAAAGGCCCACCCATTATTTTGACCCAAAACTTTTAATTTTGCGACCTTCAAGTGAATTACATATGCGAAAAAAATACAAGCAGCACACCGTTGGTGGGCTGGTTTTGCCACCTTAATTTATACATAAATAGACATACATACATGCACACACATATATGTATATATGTATATATATATATATATATATATATATATATATGATATACTTTGTTGCCCTTATGTTGTATATCTTTTGAAAATCAAGGTATTAAATTATAAGGTAGTTTTGGAAAGTCACTTTACCTAAAATTTAAATTCATAAATACAGCGACTGTGGACATTTTGTACTTTTTTGTCCAGGTAACCTGTGCTGAATTATAGGGTGACCCGTCAGAAATTTCAAGAGCTTTAAACTCTTTTTTTTCTGATTGTCTGGGTATCTGGATACATCATATTCAAAACATACCAAAGTCTATTTAGTTGAAGTATAGTATTTTACAGAATGGTTTGACCCACCCCTTAATATTTTCGAATTCATTTGACGAAAGTGATAGAGCTGCATTTTCTCTTAAAGTGTTTTTCAAAGGTTCAAATTTGTTACGGATATGTCTCGGAAGCACATCGAAGCTTAAAAAATAATGTAGTCATCACAAACAATATTTCAAGAGAGATGCCCCCCCCTCCCAATCCTCCATGTGTAATTATGATACGCTGCGTTTGCAGCTGGTAGATCATGCACAAAATTAACTCTCCTTCTGATAGCATCAGCCCATTGTCCCTTGAACTTATCACTGTCCTGATTGATTTTGCGTTGAATGTCCAATAATTTGACTTCGAGAAGTTTATACTTCGGCGTTTGCGTCAATACATACCTGGACCAGCACATAATAAACATCAATCATTTGGAGGTATCATTGCTGCCAGATTTCATCAAAGGACAATGCAGGATGAAGTGTCGTTCTGATTAGATTGTATGGAGTGAGCATAGTTTATAAATCATTTCATTTCTAAATTCATTCTTGTATCTTTTGACCTTCACTCTTAATGGAAGGGTGTTCAGTATACCCCAATATATGTCCATTTTATATTATATTTTCCCGAGGCAAAAGTCGAACTTTGGAACTACATACTTTACCACTCCATATACTCACAAAGTTCAAGGTACAGAAATATAGCCACCACCTCATACAATTCTTGCAAGTCAATTTGGACGTAAGGTCTGTGTACATAGAGCTCACTGGCACAAGTGGCTGTAATATAGAATATAGCATGTCAGTGTGTACAGCATCTTACATGGCTGACAGTGAGTTACTATTTTCTCTCAAGCAGGATCTTTGTTCGTGGGGAAAATCACGAGTGACTGCACATCACGAGTGATTTTCCCCATGAACAACGATCCGGATTCAGAGAAAATAGTAACTTACTCTCCAGCCATGTAAGATTTTGTTTATTCTATGTTTAATTGGGCATTAATCGCAAAAATATGCTCTAGGCCTATTTTTAACAGTGACCTGGTGTATCGTGTTTGTTTACGTTCGTCACAGTGATTCGACGTCACGTGTGAAGTATGATCAAATATCGCTGGTGCACATCTGATTTTGTCTTCATGTCAATGCATCACGTCACTGATGCAAGCGCGTCACAATTTACTTGTAGCAATGTTTATCTAATGTGATCTACAGTGCGTTATAACTTTTGAATTTCACTCTAGAAAATGATAGTTCAGTCTCAAACACAGAATTTAGCAGATTCTTCCACTGATCGCCAAGTACTACAGCCACAGAGGCAACCAGCAGAATGGTTGTCATCATATTCTGGTCGGTACGAACCCATTCATACTGACCGCCAAAGTCACTGTCCACCGGAAATACTGATTATGGTTAGAAAGGAATAGACAGAGATCGGTGCCCGTACGCTGGCTTCCTATTTAAGCGCATCCTGCTGTGTGACGCGTCTAATCAATATACCCAAAGATTCTTTACAATCCACTCTCTCGATGCCTGCGTAATAATTGAGTTGTCAGACGTATTTTAGCCCACCCTGGCCACTTTATTCCTTGATTCCAAATGAGCCACTGTTCGTTGAACGGAAATAACCCCTGCGTAGGGACTTGAATTTCCCCTTGATCTGATTGGCCGCCAGTGAATACATTTGTATTTTCGTTTACTTACCAGCTATACTTTAATCGTTCAATTGTGTACATATCGGTAATAAAATAATACAGTAAACAAAAATACAAATTTAAATAAAACCTTTCTGGCGATAACTTCTTATTCGACGCAAAAACCTGGCACGTGCCGCTGTCACATCTGCTTTTTCTGCTAGAGGTCGCTATTATCTGTAGTTTATTTTCAGGTTCTAAGTTTATATTTTCTCTCTTTTGTTTTTAGTTGTGGAAGTGTTGCTCAATCTCTAGCATGTCTTGTAAACGTTCACGGCTGTTTGCCATATCATATCGTCATCAAAAGTAACTAACTTCCTAAAGTAAAGGTCAACTTGGGTTTTGTTTTGGTCTTTGACTGACAAAATGCAATCACAAGATGCAATGCTGTTTTGTTCAACATCTAATTAAAAACTGAAAACATAGATACATGCTTTATTAAAGGCCAGGTGCAGTGGTGGAGGGGACAGATTTTGAATGCATTTTCACTCGCAAGAGGAAAATGATTAATGTTTTCAACAAGACCAGGTGCTGGTCCCAAAGTATACAGTGGCATGTGCCATTGTTGTCAATATCCCAGGCTGTTGTATCATATGATCGCTTGCCCGTGTCTTCATTGTTGGTGTCGAGTCAGAGCGGGTCCCAACTTATCACGTTTTTATGCAAAATAAAATGTTTGATTTACTGAAACAATCAAAGTGTTATGATATGTGTTGCGGCTAAACCTAAGATGTGTGAAAAACACTACCCCATGGACAATTTTTCCCTAGATATATTTTTGATATTTTTTTCAAATGCCAGAGGACGTAACTTTGTTAACTTTAGGAAAGAAATTCTAAAAGCAGGAACGCGTCAATCATTTTCTTTGGATGGATCCTACAAACAAAAATAACATCAAGAACAGTAATACGATAAATAATATCTTTATTGTTTACCTATATTATTATCGAACGACAGCCTGGCCATGGCAAGGGAGCCTTGTTTTAGTCTCACTGGACAACCGCTTGCAACTTCTTCGAAATTAGCAAGGGAGAAATCTGTAATCATATGAGTCTGTGTTTCAATTGTTCATAACATTTATTCATTATCATTGTTATCATGCCATCATCATCTTCATTAGTAGTAGTAGAAGTAGTAGTAGTAGCAGTAGTAGTAGTGGTAGTAGTAGTAGTAGTAATACTATCATAACGGAGTATACAGCATGTGACTTTGAAGTGCAGTACTCTCATAACATTAGTATAAGGGTATTCCTAGGTTGAAAGCAGCTACTTCTCATATTCTGTATCATCATTATAAGACACACGATGTATAGTAATGAAATGACATAATACTTTATAATACAAATCAAGCAAAACCAAGGAAAGACTGGTCACACACTTAAGTAAGAGGCCAGTCTACAGCAAAAAAAAAACAACATAAAAGTACAAAAACATCCTGTGATAATAGTAATAAAAGTAATGTCATGTAACTAGGTATTAACTACAAGCTCGCGTCAGGTCGAGGTTTATACAAGAAGATACTTTAGAACGTAAGGATTATTGCATTCTTCCCCAAAGCAATTTGTAGTTTTATGTGTGTGCATTATTGATGGAATTAATGTGTAAGAAATATAGAGCGGCAACGTATCATGCGGTGGGTTATTTTAACGATCTGTTCTTTGGCTACAGCATGTTATTTCTTTGGTTGATTTACAGTATTGTTTGTACCATGTTATGTGTATATTTACTGTATTACTGTCCTGTTTCAACTATTAGAAGGCTACTTTTTACATGCAGAGCAATAATAAATTTCCCGTCACGCATACATTACAGCTGCTCCGCTACACGTCAATTATTCTACATACTGCACACAGGTACGGTGTCACATTCCACATGACTGCCCTCCAGGTTCATGCAGAAAGGCATCAGAAAATAATGGCGTTGTTGGCGACACATACTGTCATACTGGAAACCAACATACTGAAGTTGTTCTGCACCAACACCCATCCAATTGAGACCAGCAAAACTCCATGATCTACAACATTATTATCATCATTATCGTTGTCAGTACATTGCTTCATAAGCTTCGCTGTGGTGGGTGAGGGAAGGGAGGTCTTTTACACTTTGGGATTACAAAGTGTTCCACCAAGGTTTAATGATTCTATTAAGTTTTGTGTGATGGCGAATTTGAATGAAAAGATCATTTGGTCTCCAATCAAAAAACAAAAAACAAACAAACAAACAAACAAAAAAAAAAAAAAAACAAAACAAACAAACAAACAAACAAACAAAATTATGAATAAAAATGAAAATTAGAAAAACAAACAAAAAGAAAAAGAGCCCAACGTTTAACTTGGTACACTTTCCCCACACTCACTGAATTTCGTCTGCAAAAGATGTTGCAATCCGTAAGACTTTTGAACATATAATTGCATTATGTCAATGAACTTGAAGCCATGCACATATATAGATAGCTACATAGACAGACAGGTATATAGATAGACAGACAGATAGACAGACAGACAGACAGACAGATAGATAGATAGATAGATAGATAGATAGATAGATGGATGGATGGATGGATGGATGGATGGATGGATGGATGGACGGACGGACGGACGGACGGACGGACGGACGGACAGACAGACAGACAGACAGACAGACAGACAGACAGACAGACAGACAGACAGACAGACAGACAGACAGACAGACAGACATATAGATAGATAGATAGATAGATAGATAGATAGATAGATAGATAGATAGATCCAGTGACTTTGACCTGCATATTTGTATAAAAATTGGAAGGCGTTTACACTGATAATATGATAAAGCATTCGAAATAAAAATAAAAAGGTCTGGTCTATTGTCACGGTTTCAGAGATGGCCGAGTGGTTCGTGATGACCTTAAATCAGCATAATACATCTGCTTTGACTTTTTGCACTAATGTTTTGTTTGCACTTAACATAAATATTTGGCTGTCACGATGTAATTATGAAAACACATTTGTGACCCTAATTCAAGGACTTGTGTCCTGGAATGACCTTGGGACAGCTTGGCTCACGCATCGAACTTATTTGAAAAACGCATTCTGTTCAGGAACAGGGATTTGGTCCAATGGATATGTGCGTTTCTCATTTCAGCTAGGCGACTGGTGGCAAAAGTTGCAGGTTGGAGTCTCGCTCGTTCCGAACATAAATAAAAAAAAGAAGCATTTTTTTAATGTACGCTTTTGTTACACTCTCTCCATCATATTTATCCGATGGCAAAACCTTCTTCAAAATCTGATAAAGTATAAAAATTCCTTTGAATTTGCACTGAAATTCGACTTGAGTCGCTTCGCGTGGTCTGCCAATAATTCAACTGCAGTCGCTTCTCGCGGTGAAAGAGTTAAATGCACTATTGGCATAAAAATATTGAGACAACCTATACTTACATGGACAACATTCGTAAAAAAAGTAAAAATAGTACAATGCCGCTCCAAATACAAAGGCCAGAATGAAGCGGTCATAGGACAGTAATAATTTATTGTAGATACTACCCCTTTACATCGGGCGCACCATTGACAGGAAATCACTCGCAATGGGTTAAAAGTACATATGATTATTAGTAATAAGATATAAAGAACACACACAGAGGAGAACACCCAGTTACAGTGAGATGTAGGCATCAAATCGGATCTGGCGGATCACCAATGACTCCCATCTTGAACACCAAGCTTCAGTGAGAAACCTTCTGCAAGTCAGTTCATTCAGGGACCGATTAAGATTATTCCCATAAGAACAGGTCTCTTCGACAAAAAGAAAACCAAGTTTTGTTGTTAAAGACGAGCCCATATACTTGTATAACACTTGCTGGATACCATAATCCAATAGTTAAATTTGCAAAATAAGCACTTGCAATGTTCAAATGTGGCTGAATTTGAAAACATATAAACATAACAAGAGGAAGTTCTTCTTTTCCTTGCTTGCATAAACCGCAGGTTTCATTGGCTGTACGCCACTTGGAAGGTCTTCATCTAATCCTAGAGGACCGACTCTGGCCAGAATTTTCAATCTGACACCATTAAAATTTCCAATATCGTAAAGGTACTTACTGCGAAAAGTGGGGCTTATTCTTAACCGACGCCAGTGCAGGGACACTTTATCACAAATATTTTGGAAAATGTCCAACTTTCACTTTTCAAACTGAGTTTCAGATATGGCTGCAGTCAGCATATTTTTTTTTTTTTATTATCATTTTGTGAATGCACGGTCTTTCCTTACATTTATTAATTAAACTTTGGCGAGTTTCATGAAAATTAGGCAAGAGTTGTTTTGCTTCACTTAAGATGTTTTTATAATGTTAATTAAAATTTGTTTACACAATCTGCTGTCCGACAAGTCTTAATTAAGTCTGTGATAGTACTCTATTCTTGTTCGGTCTAAAACTAATTTACGCGGAAACCATCCAAATTGCCCCAGAACTGCCGTGACTGTCCGTACGCCCATTATAGCCTTCACCGTGATATATTGTATGGACTTGATTAGCACTTGACTTTCATTTGAATGATTAATCCATGCAGTGCATCCATGTAAAATAGAAGGGACGGTGATACTTTGCTAGGTAATGTTATCAGGAAAGGTTATGTTAACATATTCATGGGATGACAGAATACCGTATTGGTTTAAACGTATTTTATTATGGCGAACAATAATTTTGTACATCAAACAATATGCAGCAATTTGGAAAAGGGCAATGTCCTATATTAATCCCTCTTGCAGAAAAGGAAACGACATGTAAACATGACGTTACGTAACATACACATGTTACAAGAACAGTCAACGTTCCAAGTAGTCCAGTCATGCAACAGGAACAAGGTAAATAAGACGTTCACAGCGAACAAAAGACAGATGGGCAAACCTCAAATAATTTACGTCCAGTGTTTTGTATTTGTTAAAATTGCAACTAGACACACTTATATATATATCCTGAGAAACCTACATTCACTTAACCATGACCTTGCGGCGAAAAAAGAGAAGACAAATTATATAATCTTGAAGCTCCGAAAAAAAATGAAAATTTTCTGACCGCGTACAAACCGGTGAGCCATATAAAACCGTTTGTGAAGAAAAGGAGCATATTTTGAGAAAATTGTTTTGAAGTTCTGAACTTGCCAAGGTATATGGTGGGCACGAGAGAAAATAGTTCCACATATCTTCGCAAGCAAGAGGTGCCGCACTTGCACTTAGGACTTACACCCCAATTTTAACAAAATGGGAGTTCAACTGACTGCTGCCCAAGCGTAAAAGGGTATGTAAAATAGAAGCACATATGTCTCCAAAGACATACAAATGTATAACTTTGGAGACAGATATGCTTCTATAATACCGTATTGACGCGATGTCGTGGATTTTAGTGGTGTTTTGACATTACTTCAAAAAGGGAGAGGTTGGTTTAAACATATTTTTATTCAAAAAAGCGATCGGGAAACAGGCTCCGCCTATATAAATCCCTCTCGTGAAAAAAAGAAATAAAAGAACAATACAAATGCTGTACAAAAGATAAAGACGGGCCACAGGACACCACATTGACGTAACATCGACATGGACATACATACAAAAGATCAGACATCACAATTACAGGACAGACAGAAGTATACATTATTAGAATATAATACTGTCGAGGCCAGCCAACACTGTTCACATGAATACTGCTCGCGGAAAAAAAAAGAAAGAAAAAAGTACCGGCCCGCACGTGAACCACCAGGAGTCACAAGCAAAGCTTGTTCGTCAACCTGGGTGGAAAACGTACGGGCCTCAGTTGAATCTGCCAGAATTTAAGATATATGTGTGGGTACTGTCAAAAATAATTTGGTTTACTGCCTTTGAACACTTGGGATTTCCAAGCATAAGAGTTTGTAATGTGAAAGGAGCCAATACTATGATATTTTGGTGCAATAAATTCCGCTCAGTCGTGTATTTGGTACACTCAAAAAAGTAATGAAATGAATTTTCTATTTCGGCACCACAAGAACAAGCAGGAGAAGTTACTATACCAATTTTATGCATATCGTGGTTCAACTGGCTGCAGCCCATCCTAATTTTTGCATGTAGAATATTGGCTTTCCTATTACCAATGTAAAACAACTCATTTGTCTTTGGTCTCCCTTTATCCAATTTACGCTTAAAAGTATCTATATCTTCAGAATTTCGAACACTGGATGGGAGTAAGTTCCATTGGCGAATCGTTGCGGGAAAAAAAGAATTATTGTAAGTATTAGTTTTTGTACGAACCTGGCTTATGTTCTGTCTGGATCTCACATTATATGCATTTCTGTTGGATACATTTTCCGGAATCAAATCGTGTAAATATGCAGGTGTATGTCCATTAATAATTTTATAAAGAATTATGAGTCGGTGTTTTTCTCTACGCTTAGAGAGAGTCTCCCATCCAGTTTCATTGTACAGGAATGCATGACTTGTTCGACAAGACGCGCCCGTCACTGCGCGGGCTGCAGCCAGTTGAACATCTTCTAGAAGGTCTGCATCAAATTTCGTGCACCCTCCCCACACAACATCACCATACTCTAAAATAGGCCTAATGTAGGTGAAATAAATCAATTCTAATGTGCGTCTACTGAGCTTATGTTGCAAAAATTTCATTACTCCAATTAATTTCCTTGCTTTGCAGACAACATAATTTATATGAGGTGACCATAACAAATCTGCACTAAAAATAAGACCTAAATGTTTGTGTTGTTTTACATCTTCAAGTGTAGTACCCTGAAATAGAGCTTGGGGATGATGTGGAGGCTGTCGCTTCTTACTAATAATCATTGACTTGGTTTTGGAGCTATTGAATGTAACTAGCCATTGCTTAGACCAATTCTCGATGTGTTTAAGATCATCATTCATGGTGACAGCAGAGCCAGTGGGATCGTCAATGGTGATGTACAAAGTTACATCGTCGGCATAGAGCCTTATGTTAGAAGTTACAATGTCAACGATATCGTTAACGTAAATAAGAAATAAGAGAGGCCCAAGAACTGAGCCCTGGGGGACCCCTGCTTCTACTTTACCCCAATTTGAAAACTCTCCATGCGTCACAACCCTCTGTTGACGATCGTTCAAGTAACTACTAAACCAATTAAGCAGAGCTCCGGAGATACCTAACTTTGATAGTTTATGTAATAAAGCAGGATGATACACCTTATCAAAAGCTTTGGTGACGTCACAAAAGACGACTCTTACTTCTTTCTGCATGTCGATAGCTTTCGCGAACTCATTATACAAGAAAACAAGCTGGTTGATAGTACCATCCCCAGGCATAAAACCAGATTGTTTATCAGTTAACGCAAAGTTATCCCTCAAGAAATTAAACACATACTTGAAAACTACACGCTCAAAAACCTTTGATACACAACTTAATAAAGATATTGGTCGATAGTTACTACAGAGACTGGCATCACCACCTTTTGGGATTGGGGTTACATTTGCCTTTTTCCAATCGGAAGGGAACAAAATTTTGTTGAGGGATGATTTGAATAGTTTCGTAAGCGAAGGAGCAATTGAAGGAGCAGCCTCCTTGAGTAAGACTTGGCTAAAAGGGAGAGGTTGAGAAAATAGCAAAGACATTTGTAGGTCCCAGACTCATAAATGGAAGCGTGTCCTAATATCCATTTTCTGCCAGCATACAAGGAGACCTTACAATGACTATGGACTCACAAGTGGAACATACTACGACACGGTAACAAGATATACAATAAGTACATCACCATTTGATATGATAGATAATTTCCTGTAATTGCTTTATTAAATGAACTCAACAACCATACATTTGTACGTACCTTATTAATGATGGTGAAATAGAAATCTAGAGCTCATACGGGGGGGGGGGTAATTCAGTGGGGGTAAGTTAAACAAAAAGAAGGGTCATCACGATATATGAGATGTTATATCACGGCAAACAAAGTGTTTAATCACAGTTGCCTCCATTTCACACCGTCTATTACATTATAATAGATAATAGTGGAGTGAGTGTAGCGCTGTGCTGTATTGTCTCGCGCGCAACTCACCGACACCCGTTGACAAGATTCACTTGTGCACGTACCTGGGTGAAACCCGTGCGAGCCTTATGCACCAGGGGTTCAAATATATTCCTGAGTGATTTCAAAAATAACCCGATTTTCTGCATTTTTTATATTTTGGGTTCCGATATAATAGATACATGTTAAGTGAAGGAGCCAAGATAATATTTTGATATGCTAGATATACCGATCAACAATGTATTAATCACACTCAAAATAATAACGATAAATTTTATCTGCCTCATCTTCACCAGTCGAGGCGGGGTGGGTGGTGTGGGGCGGGTGGGTTCACAATATTATTGTAACACAATACATGGTTCAACTGGACCTACCCAATCCTTACTTTTGAATGTAGTATGCTGGTTTAACTTTTGCTCATAT